>WBNM01005927.1:0-28389 GCA_013399055.1 Ramphastos sulfuratus | reverse complement strand
GATGATCCTTGAGGTCCCTTCCAACCTTACCATTCTATGATCCTTTAGATACTTATTTCTGAACAAGACACAATTCCAAACTATTGAAATGCCATTTTAAAACTAAAAAGGTTTCAGGAAATTCTAATAAAATTAGTTTTGCATAAATAAATACTCGGCATATGTATCTGACATCCTCCAGTTCCCATTGTGTGAATTAACATTCAGTGATTTCTTCCATAAGTGATACAAGCCAATATCTCCATTCTTGATAACGTTAATTTCAAATTATTCCAACTGGTCTGGAAAGACTTTGAGCTTCCAGCTACACATTTAGTGGAGAGCTCTGCAGCTGTTAACCTGCAGTAAACCCACTTGAAGGTCATCAGGTACTGTTAAAGCGCTGTCACAAACTCCTTTCAGACAATAGTGATTGTTCATGTTCCTTATTACTCTCAAATAGACAGGAGAACTTTTTCTAGGATAAATAAATTAATGAAAAGATAATTGTACCTACAATGCTTCCAGCAGGATCAAAGGTAGAACGATCTTCTCCTTGTNTCCACCCTAACCTGGTACAACCAGACTGGAGTATTTCAGTTGCAAGGGACCTACCATCATTATGTTGCCCAACTAACTCATCAATTTGAGGTTGACAGAAAGTCAAAGCATGCTCCTAGGGACATTGTCTAAGTGCCTCTTAAATGCTGGCAGGCTTGGGGCATCCTATTTCAAATCAAAAGATTTTTTTTTTGTTCCAATATATCCTGTCTCTGAAACAAAATTGTACTCTTCAGATACCATATCCTCCTGATAAAACTCATTAAATTCTACAAATAGTTCCTTAAGTTTTCCTTGTAGTCTTACTGTTGATTTCTCTTCATAAAGCTTATCCCCCTTCAATGTACGTGGGAGAAGTCCTTGCTTAATGGCTTTGTAAACCAAATTTTATGTGTTTTTTTTTTTTAAAAAAAAAAAAAAGCAGTCCTGGTGCTGGAAGTCAACAAATCATCCACGCCTAGTTACTGGGATACTTGACTGCTCCTAAAGTCATTCCTTGGGAGCTCTTTGTGAGGTTTTGATGTGTCAGACCCAAATTTTAACTCTGAGATACTACTGCAGTGGCCTGTGAGTTCCACACATCTCTAAAAAAGCTTAGAATAGAGAGCCACTTTTTGTTGCTCTCAAGACAATCATTTATAGCATCCTGCAATTTGCTCTGCAGTGTGTACAAAAAGCCCCTCTTTCAATATTTAGTAAGAAGCCATATTCTTAGTTGATAGCAGCATGCTACTAACATCTTTTATCTTGTTCATTTCCAGGTGATGCAGTTGCCACTCTACCAAATCATCAGACTGATTTGAAACAGCAGCTATTTCAAACAGTACTGAAAAAAAAGTAAAAAAAAAAGAAAAAAGGAATAAAAAGAGTAGTCATGCTAATTAGAAAGGTGGAAAATTTTCAAAACCAGGAGAGGCATTAGCCTCATCTTTTATTAAAAAGATAGATTCTCCATTCATCTAAATGATGCAAAACCTCATAGCCTCTTTTAACCTCATCTACTTTTTATATGACTACAGCAATCTTTTAACAATATATTAACTTAAATTCCATCTTTGCTAGAAAGTGTGCCAATTCCTCACTCAGACCTTGACATGGATTTTTCAGGTCAGTTATTATGCACGCATCTGTCAGTTGCCTGGTGAATTTCAATTTACTATACCTGTGAATTAAATGTTAAGTAAAAGCCTAAGGATGCTGTAGTTAATACCTCTGACTTCTTTCCCATGGCTATGGCTGCCAAGAGTTTATCCACAACCTGGCAAGACTTTGTTCAATTTCTTCCAGTAGCTACCCAAGCCAGTTGAGGCTAAGGGTTTTTATTTTCAAAGTAATGTTTTTCAAGTCTAGCTCTGTTAAAAATCAAACTACAGTCTCTGAACCTCTGTCATATTTATAATGGGAAAAAGCTTGATTAGAGCCTCTCAGCTCAGGTGCAACACGTTTCTTGAAGAAAAAGAATAATCCAGGCTCTCACTTTTTTGATTCTTAGAAAATTTTACTTAAAAAAAAAAAAGCTATTTCCTAATACAAAAAAAACCAAAACAAAACAACCCAGACAGAGCAGGACAGGATCTTCCCTCAAATCATCTCAGAAACAACTGTAAAAACACCCCAAACACAGAAAACCAAAAGAGAACAAATGAAGCTACATTAAATTCAAATACCTAGTATAAAATAGATATCTTACACCAGAAAGAATGTTGGGAATGAACTCCATGATGGCCTCTGTAGCTTTCCAGATCACTGTTGATTTAAGAAAATGAACAGTTTCAGTTGCTGAAGGAAACTCACTGGATGTGTGATGCCTAAGGGATTTGAAACAGGATTTGGATATAAGGGAATGAGTTTAAAGCTATGAATGCATTAGTTTGACAATGATAGCTCTCAAACGTTCTCACACAATGAGAATAATACAAAACCATCATCTAACTCACTGGTCATTTACCAGGACTTCTACAGGTACAAGGGCAATAATTTATATCTGGACATCATCCATGCTGTCCCAGGGCACCATTCAGGCAATAATGTGGGACAGCTTCCTCTGAAAGCAAAAGGACTACCAAGTGATCTCCAAGGTAGGTGGTTCTTTGTTTGGTTGGTTTTTTTTAAATTGGTTTGATTTAGTTTGGGTTTTTTGGTTTGTTTGTTTGTTTTTTGTTTGGTTTAGGTTTTTTTTTGTTTTTTTGGTTTTTTTTAAATCTATCTCTAGGGATCTGCAAGTTCATTCTTAATCTGCACTGGAAGTGTGCCACCTTCTACATTTCATTTTAATGTCAGACTGCTAAACATTGGGTTTTCTTTACTTCAGCAGGGCCTCCCAGTGTTTTAAAGAAGAGGGAAAAGATTTACTGCAGTCAGTTTGGCCCAGTGTGAATAATTCACTTTTAGAGCAGGCAATCAGTCATACTCCTAATATCCAGGAAATATATCTCACTTGAACATATGAAGGAACTGGGGATGAGTGGCTTGGCAACTGTAAAGACAATAAGCTGTAGTGGCCTGGGAAGGGTTTCCATTTGGGCAGGGGTAAAGGAGAAAGCAAGCAAGCCAAGTGCTACGTGTTACACTTTGTACTGCTGTGGGTTGCAGCACAAGCAGGAAGGTTCAGCTTCCTGGCCTCTCTCATCATTGTGCATTTATTTGGTACATTCTTATACTATTTTTTCAAAGATTACAGCCTGGACTAGATTTGTTTACTTTCAGTATAGTGAAAAACCTCTTACAAACCCCAAATATCATGGTAAAGTTGTACCTTTAAAATGTTATTCAAGTTTCATGGTTTCACAGCCTCCACAACACCACGAAGGAAGAAGGAAGAACATAAATTAACTCAGGTTGTACTGACAGATATGAAGCGTTAATAAAATATGTTCATCATTGCCATAAACATTAAATTTTGGCCTCTGTTAGGGGAAAATTCTGAAAATTTTACAGAAGAGGCCCTGCAACCATTTCAATTATTTTCTTTTTATTTTACTGACAAAGTATTTTTGAAAAGCACGAAAGAAATCTTCTTGATGAGACCAAAAATGTAAGCAGTAATATAAAATATTGACTGTTTCATTTATGTTTTTTCCACAGAGAAATAAATGCATTGAGGGATTTTGCAGTTTTTCTTTGTCCATACTGCAAGAAAATGAAATTATTCCTAAAATTCCTGTTATATCAAAAAAGGAAGTGTAGGAGAACTACATGTGGCTGAAGCAAGCAATGGTATGATAGGTTTAAATTAAAATTTATTTCAAATAATTAAATGCATTCAGTGTGTGCATAGCAGATGCCTTAAGCATATGACATTTGAGGCCATATTAAAATAATTTTTCTGATAATGAAGCTTTTCTACATAATAAGACAATTATGAGGGTACCTTTTGGTATTTATTAGAACATGATTCATGCTGAGTTCAGGTGGCATTAAAATCAATAATTTCCCTTAAACAATTGCAAATAAATGAGGGACAGAGACAGAGGTTCCAGGTGAAAATGCAAGTGGAAAAGGCAGTAACTTCTGAGCTTTCAATCCAAAATAAAACAAGCCCTCAGACAAACTCCCCAAGTCAACTAAATAAATCTGAATTCCTAGGAATGTAAAATGTTTCCCAAGTTAAAATATCAGGTATGACTAATTGAAATTGCTGTATAGTATGTCACACACGTCCTTTGGATAATAGCGCTCTGAAGATGTAAACCAGAACCTCAGAAGTCTTCAATTTTTGGGAACAGGTAGCTTTGCAACTGATACATGTCAGGCCCTTTAGACCAAAAGGTTATTTTTCTCCAGAACTTCAAGCCATGGGAGTCTTCAGAGCTGCCACACACTTTGCTTATCTCACTCAAAGAACCCTCCTCTACCCCTCAGTAAAACCCCAAGTCAGGACTAGGTCTTTCCATTAAAATACGTATGCCCAGTACAACAGGATGCAGATGAGGCATCCTAATTACTGTTCATCAGGGCAAACTTAGCTAGCTTTGATAGTTAATTACTAAATGACAGTAATATAAACATCCCTGTGCAGGGCCTGGAGAAAGGATTTTTTTTAGTTAAAACTGTTTGCACAACCTCTGACAAGCCCAGAGCTCCACCAGAGCCCTGGCTTTCCTAAGCTTAGGGCAATTTCCTGACTTCTTGCTGCAGAAGCTGACTGCAAGGCTTCCACTTTCTCTCGGCACTTGGTTAAAATAAAACCCTATAAATCAGACCCTGAAATGCAAACAAAATGTGCTTATAAAAGTAGAACTATAAACTATTTCGGTAATTCATGTCCTTCAGAGATGGCTGGTTAAGTTTTTTTGGGTTTTTTTTTTGTGTTTTTTTTTTTTCTAATTTAATTATTACTCAATTACAATCACTTGATGTTAAAGATGTCACGAACTGTGGTTTTTGCTAACATTACACAAACTAAAGTTATGCTTGAGCATGTTCTGGAGTTACTTTTCACCATCCCGAGCACAAATCCAGGCTGAGTGGTGAATGGCTGAAAGCAGCCCTGAGGAAAAAGACCTGGGGGTCTGTGTTGATGAAAAGCTCACCNAGTCTCTTCCAACCTTACAATTCTATGATTGTTCTTGGCATTTTTACAGTATTACAAGTGAGCAGAAAGAAGCAGCTGAGCATAGAGGAGCTCAGCCTAAGCAAGGAGGCACAGCCAGCACCCATGGGTGATATCTGAGTAGTCATCAAGCCTATTCCTGTCTAACTGGGGGGCCACCAGGCCCCCCAGCCTTTTTGTTCCTTTCACCATTCACCCAGCGTGCCCCATGGGAACTTACCAGTGATGATGGGAAGGAGATCCCTCTGCCCAGTTGGGCAAGCTTGGGGCTTCTGCCTTTGCTGGGGCATATAAAGGGGAGTGGGCAGGGAGGGCAAAGTGGTAACATCTGGGATGGGAGGAGACTGAGGACTGGAAAGGAGACACCTGGGGTGAGTTGGTCCCTTCCAGCCTTACCATTCTATGAGTCTATGACTCTTCCCTCAGATGTCATGAAAGTAACAAACACTGTTAATTTAGTAATCACTGAAGTTTGTCTTTTTCATTAAAGTCTGGTCGTTTCCTGAAAAAGTTCTCACAGCCATTGCACAATTTCAAAATGACAGCAACTTCACTACTCTAACATATAATTTGCATATTTTAACACACAGTACGTCTCCTTGATTGGCATTCTCATTAACCTGACATTATAAAAGACTGCCTGTTAAACAATGTAAGCAGTATTTAAATGTAGCTGCTATTAATTCCTCTGCTTTGCAAGAGGAAACGTTTACTGGCTCCCTCTTTTTAAAAGGATGCACTGGAAATAAATGTTGAATGCCAGAATGTTTTTGATGAGAGAGATGGGCCTTTTTTTTTTTCCTGTTTTTGTTTCTTCTTTTTGTTCTTAATTCAGTGTCATTTGGGTCAGATACTAACTTCATGTGAAAAATGATAGCACAGATACAAAGAGAACATGCACACTTTCCACACTAAAGAGGGCTCTAGGTTTTCAGCATTTGTATTATAAAAAATGTGCAGAGAAAACAGAACATTTTCTAGTTTTGACAAGGAAAAGGTCAAGCCCCAAATCAGGACTTCTCTGAGGTATTATTTGGAAATTAGCCTTGCCTTCCTGATGAAAAAACAGAGCTTCTCGAGGTGCAGAGAACTACAGACTACTCTTTCAAATTTTGAAAGCCATTCTTGAGATTTTTTGTCCTGAAAAAAAGGCTTAATAGAAACCTGCATTCTTCTTTTTTGGAACCTTCAATATCTTTATCAATATCTCTAGTACCAATACTTTATGTAAAGTCCTAAGGCTTAATATTAACTTGCATTCTTCTTTTTTGGAACCTTCAATATCTTTATCAATATCTCCATTTAGATTCCTAACTCAAGTACCTTTTCTTTCAAAAAATTTCCTCAAATCATCATCAAATTTAATGGTTGGAGGTTGTCTTGGGAATAGGGACCATGAAATGATAGTTTTGAATTCTCAGAGAAGTAAGGAGGTAGGTTAGTGTAATAGGCACCTTGGACTTCCATAAGGCAGATTTTGACATGTTCAGGAGACTGATTGACAGAATCCCTTGGAAGGCCATCCTAAAGGGCAAAGAAATAAAGGAAGGTTGAGCACTTTATAGAAAGGAAGACTTAAGGACACAGGAACAGGTCACCCCATGTCCCAAAATATGGGCCAGCAAGGAAGGAGACTCATGGCTGAGCAGAGAGCTTTGGCTGGAGTTCAGGGACAGGAGAACAGTTTATGGCCTTTGGAAGAGAGGGCAGGCCACTCAGGAGGACTATAAAGATGTAGTGAGACAGTCTAGGGAGAAAATTAAAAGGACCAAAGTCCAGCCTGAACTTAATCTGGCTACTGCTGTGCAAGGTAATAAAAAAATATTTCTACAAATACATCAATAGAAGGAGGATAAGGAGACTCTCCATCCTTTAATGGACATGGGAGGCAACGTAGTGACAAAGAATGAGGGAAATTGTCCCACTGAAAGTGAAAATACTTTAGAGGTTTAAGGTTTTTTACATTCTGACCCAAAGTTCTTATTTCTCAGGCAAGAAGACTTTTGGCTTAAAAACAACTTTTGAATAAAAATATTTCTTGCCTGTGTGTCCAATGCAGAAATGTCTTTTTAGGATAATAGATATGGAGATGAAAAGCTGAAAATCATGTGGCTTAGAAAGCAGTCTTAATCCCCTTTGATTTTCAGTTCTCTGAGTGAATTTCTGACCTCTTCTAAGTCAAATTACTATGTCCTTTGCTGTGAGGTTAGAGCTGAAATTTAGACCACTTTAATATTCTTTTCAGATGATAACTGCTATGTAATATCTCCAAACTTCCATATACATTTTACCAAATGAAAGGCAAAGATTATTCTTCAAAAGAATATTTTCCCCCATTCATTATAATAGTCTGCCACAATTTCTTCATATTCAGTTGGAATTTACCATTGTTCACTGTGAACAGTTCTGCATATTCTGGTGAAGAGCAATGGTGATGCACACCATATTTACATTTCCAGGCTCTGAGCTCCTGAAATTACTACCAATTAGCAAATGGAATATATCCTCATTTAGAAGAATGGATCACCTGTGGAGGCTTAGGCACTCACCTGTCTACTCTTCACTTCCCAGGCAATCAGTTCTGCTTCCTAATCTAGATCAATCCTATTTACACATAGGATTTTGTTAGGGTACCTCTACCCATGCACCTTCCTATCGTAGATGTGACACTGCAGGACAGAGAAATGAAAGGGAGCAAAGCTGCTGGGAAACTGCCTATATTTTGTCAGGGTTCTTAGTGTTTCCTTCTGGGAAGACAGTCAGCTTGCTGATGCCATAGAAAGATAACAGACCTTGCTTATTAGGTCACTGCCCATAACCTGAGAGCTGGAAAAGTGGGACAGACAATCATGAGGCATTTTTTTCCCAGGCTATTCCAGCTAGGCAAATGCTTCTGGGAGACTGCTGGTTTGCACTGAAAGAGCCTCCTTGCTTTTAAATCACTATGATTAATATATTTGTGGTTGTTCAATCTAGAGAAGAGAAGGTTCCAGGGAGACTTTATTGTAGCCTTTCAGTACTTAATGGGAGCCCATAAGAAAAATGGGAACAATTTGTTGGCAGAGCCTGTGTGACAGGACAAGGGGTAATGTTTTTAACTAAAATGGGGAGATTTCCAGTGAGGGTGGTGAGACACTGGCACAGGTTGCCCAGGGAGGTTGTGGCTGCTCCCTCCCTGGAGGTGTTCAAGGCCAGGTTGGATGAGGCCTTGAGTGACCTGTACTAGTGGGAGGTGTGCCTGCCTATGGCAGGGGGTTGGAACTAGATGATCCTTGAGGTCTCCTTCCAACCTTACCATTCTATGATTCTATGATTTCTGTATATAGCTGTAAATATTGGTAATATATTGTAAATATCTGCTTGTATATTGTGCTAAGCTGTAAATAGAGCTTCAGTCCTTAACTTCCAGCCAGCTGAGTCTGTTCTAGGTGATTTCATTGTGTGGGAGGGCGGGTAACTCCCAAACCATCATATAGACAAATAAATTGAGGGAAAAAAAAGTAGTGATGAGAAATAGTTTTTCATCTGTCTGCATGCCTGAAGACACAGTTTGTGACTACCCTAACAAGCGCACAGTTGACTGGAGCTGCAAGTTTTGAATTCATAGCCTCAGTTTTCCTAGAATGCATGGTACTGCATGAAAAGTTTTGCTATTTCACTGTCTTAGGAACTTTTGGTTCCCATGAACTGTCTGTAATGACTAAAAACATTTTAACTGCATTAAAAAGATAAATAGATTAAAGGATGCAATGATTTTATTTATTTTTTTAATGAACCAGATGGGAAAAATTCTCCTATAGCTGCCCTGACAGGTTGCATGCCAGTTTCAGCTACATGTGATTTAAGGCAGTCAAGTTATAAATCCTGAAAAATGGGGTTTATAATGGAAACAACTGACCCTGAACTTCAGTGTTATGTGCACAATGGTTTAATAGCTGTGACTTGGCACTCACTTTCCATCTCTCACTTCAGTCAACAGATAAAAAAAAAAATGCTGCTCATTTATTAGCTTAGGTTGCCCATGCATGGGCACTCAATTTTCTCTCTTCCTCTGGATACTGCATAAACCAGCCTCTAAGATTCTGTGATCAGAAAGATGTAGGTTTGACTTTTCTTCTTCTGAAGTCAAGGTGATTGTGTTGCAAATTGTCAATTTTCATGTGAAGTTTTGTGGGAACTTTGCGAGACTTTTATAGATGTGACCAACGTTAAGCAATTTTTCCCTAGACCTTGTTCAATGCTTTCTCAGAGAAAAGCGGTGTATCAGCATTACTCAGTATCATAGAATCAAAGAATGCTTTGGGGTAGAAGGGACATTTNTGTTTGTGTCCTTGCTTTTATACATCTCAGCAAACCTATGAGTGAAGTAAACATCACCAGTGTTTTCTTTTCACAGCCTATAATCTAATTTTTTCTCATTAAAATATTCCAATCAGCCTCAAACCAGCACAGTCTATGATGTGTAGTTAATTGAGCTACCTGACTTAAGAAGTCTTAGTGATGTCAGTAGTGCTGAGATCAGTAGAACTCAGGTATCTGCATAGCTCTGTCACAGGGAAAACAAGAGATGACTATAGTCTTCTCTGTGAGAATGTAGATGCACCACCCAGCAAGAGTAGAACAGGGAGGGGGAAGAAAAAAAAAAAAAAAGGAAACCCCACAGTTTTCATGAAAACTGGCATACAAATTCAGACTCATTCCTCCTCCATGAAGGAGGAAGAACAGGAAAACTGCAACTATGACTTAGCCAGAGTTCCCAAGTGTAGATAATGTTGAGAGTGAATACCTTTGCCTCTGCTTCTTTCTGATGATTCTGCTGAAAATATTAGTTCACTTTAGTGCATTTGAGGTACTCTTCTGGGGCCTCTTAAAGCTGCCACAGCCTCTTCCACACATGGCACCCCTTCCAGGGAAGCAGGTGTATTATGGACACCGATGTGGAGCCTCACACCCTTCTGTACACAGTCTATGTCACAAATTAAGACTCTTATGGTACATCAGAGAGTAATTCAGAAAGTTTTTACAACATTTGGGTTATCTAGCTGGTCTTCCACCTCCTGAAAAAAATATTAAGAGCATAGTGATAAATACACATACTATGACCTACAGGAGACTTGAATTTTGAGTACCGCTAAACTGTATTATCTGGTACATCAAAAAACATCTTGTGAAAGTCACAGTTTAAATAACAAAAGTCTAAAGTCACCTGAAGGTACAGCTCCTGTGAGAATGAGATAGTATTAAATAGGATGAAAAAGGACTTTTAATTTCTTTGTTGATTTTCTTCTTCTGATTTCGCCTTTCTAGAAGGCAAGATTACACTCTTCCTGGCTAATCCTCTCAAAGAGTTTATCACCCATTGATTCAGCCATTCCTACGTTTCCTATGTACCTCAATGCATACTTAACCTATTTTCCCACTCCAACAAAATGCAGAGGGTAACTTCAGGTAAGCATAATGGTCTCCACCCAGCAGAATAAGGGCAAACTCCTGGTGCCAGCTAGGATGGAGATGGGAACTCAGAGGATGAAATGAGGGAGGCTATGATGCAGATCACTGGCTGCAGTGAATGCTTCAGTTTCTCCTTGTGTGCTGGTTTGAGGCTAATTGGAATATTTTAATAAAAACAATAGATTATAGTCTGTGAAAAGAGAACAATGGTGATGTCTACTTCACTCATAGGCTTGCTGAGATGTTTAAGAACAAGGACACAAACATGGATAACACACACATACACACAGAGTCTCCTCTCTGTCTCTTTGGGAGCTTCTGTCTTTCTGATGTGTAACCTAACTAACCACTCTGCTTCTAACTCCCCTTGCCAATCCTCCAAACTCACCTTGCACATAAGGCAGACTCTGGGCTAAGGTATAAGGGTGGGGAGAAGGTGGAAGGGTGGTTGGGAGCCCCTCCTGGGGACTCTCATTTCTGGGAGGGGAATTGTGTTTCTGTATTACCTTTAACTTGTCTATTTCAGTAACTATTCCGTCTATTGTGTATATCTCTGCTTGTACATTGTGCTAAGCTGTAAATAGAGCTTCAGTCCTTAACTTCCAGCTGGCTGAGTCTAGCGTGGGTGATTTTACCAAGAGTTGGGGGTGGGTAACTCCCAAACCATCACATTGATATACTCAGGAATATTTTCACACTTCCATTTGGAAGGCAGAGTATATTCTCCATCTTCAGACATCATGCAAATATTTTGCCTGTGTTGGATAGAATGATAATTGCAGTGTCTTGAGTTAGGTTTCTGCTGAGCTTTGAGTGATTTCATTGGGGTTTAGTAGACTATCAGCCATTTTGAGTCTTTTGTAAATGGAGACTGCAATTTCTGTCAGGACAGATGTATTTTATTCTTATGGGAGAAAATAAACAACAACAAAACAATCCTGACAACTTTTGAGGGAGAGAAAATTATGGTAGCTAGACAATTATTCTGAATGTGTGTGAAAACTTGCATCCAAGTAACTTGTTTTAGGTGGAAGTAGAATACAGAACAGACATGTAGTCGTCGCTGATGAAGCTCAACACATGTTGTATAAGAGTCCATTTGAGTTCCCTGGAGGAATCTAGACACACAAGTAAAAGTAAACACACACACACAAAAATATCCCCAAGGAAAAACATAATAATAAAAAAAAATTTTTATAATAAAGAACTATATTAAAACAAAAAAAAAAAAAAAGTTGAGCATTGTATAATAAAAGCACAGAACCTAAGGCAAAAAAAAAAGATGCAGCCAGTCTTCCAAATGAGGATTAAGGGAGGGTTGGTGATTTCATGAGAGTCCTTGCAAGATCAAGGTACATATAGTCTCATTATACAGCACTGTCTGAGCAATAATGTCAGGAGTAGGGAGATGGTAGATAAAAAAACTCATTTGGCATGTCATACATAGCTAACGAAGAAGAAATGGAGGCTAGTTGTCACTGTTTGTTCATAGGGGGACAGTTTTTGGCAAGTGCAGATCATGTGCACCTGCTGATAACCTCAGGCACAGCAGTGACAGCAGGCATCTTCTCCTGGCTCTTCAGACTGGAGTAGCTGTGATGTTAACCCAGTGCCATATGCCAAACAGGAACATCCCAAGACGTTGCTGAGACCTGCCAAGCTTCTCTCCCCATCTCCCTCATATGTGTAATGTGTCAGGAAACAGCAGCCTTAATCCCCTTTCCAGGTTTGCACAAAGGCATTTTCTGCCTCCACTGTAAGAAATGGTCTAAATGAACCACGGCAGGGAAATGTCATAATTAGAAAGCTTAATAGAGAACTGCTTTGTCTGCATATTAGTTTTAATATTTAAAGTGACCAACAACATCACTAGACCAAACTGAGCAGAATTTAACCAGTACCTTTTTCTTATCCTAGCTAACCAAAAGAAAAGGGCATCTGCAAAATAACTTTGCAATTCAAAGGTCTTGTTTTATAGTTGTGTGTGACACTGCAGTCCACATAAGTAAAACACTCTCTGAGATTGATGGGTGTGTTTCTGCCATAGGAATGCAGGAACAAACCCAGTGAATTTCATATTTAGTAGGCCTCAAGTCTGACACATTTTGTAATTGCAGAGGAAATGGATCTATCAGATAGCTCTCTAAATTACACACCCAACAATCTATGATTTCAGGACTCCAGGATTTTTAATCATAATAAAAAGTATACCACATGGCCCTGTATATTATTAATTTACAGGCAGAACTAGATGGAAGATACAACATTCAGTTGTAATCTGTTTATGGAGACAGTCAGGCAATTATATCAGACAAGGGAACCCACTTTGCAGAGTAAGATTTAGTGATTAGCCATGGTGCCCTCATTTTATCTTTAAGCCTATAAAATTCAATGGCCTGAAATCTGTCTAGTATATTGAGCACCCCATTTGGGTACCTGTGGCATTACTTCAGGATCCAATTCCTGCAGCCACGAGCTACACAAGTATTATGTGATTGAATAACCACATATATAACTAGTCCCTGAAGTAGGCTATTAATATTTTTAGTTCATCCCT
Source organism: Ramphastos sulfuratus (assembly GCA_013399055.1). Taxonomy (NCBI): domain Eukaryota; kingdom Metazoa; phylum Chordata; class Aves; order Piciformes; family Ramphastidae; genus Ramphastos; species Ramphastos sulfuratus. The sequence continues at coordinate 15,289 of WBNM01005927.1, read as the reverse complement.
TTCCTCTCCACAGACAATTTCTGAAAGTTATTCAGGTTGATTCTTGCCTAAGTGGTTATCTATTCTACCCCATGCAGATGTTTTTCAGAAATGTTACATCCCATGCCCATAAAATATACAGTGTGTATAGCATATATATACTGCAATTAGACAGAGACACTTGTGTTGAAAAGACTTTTTTTTCCCACATAAGTGTAAAGGCTGTCTTCTCTACCAATTAAGAACCAGCAGAATATGGGCTTCAATAGTCCTCTTGGGGAACTTGTCTTTTGCATCTATGATAAATACATGATTATAAGGACACATTGTATGTGTAGCAATAATTTCCTAGTAATGTGATCATTAAAAGCCTTTGCAACTGCAATACATCAATATTAATTGGGGACAGATTATCATTTTACTGACATGTTCCAGCCATTATCCATATTTCAGTGCTCCGTGAATACCTGAACAGTCTTAATGATGTGATTTTTATTAAGATTCTTTCTTCAGTGGTCCTAACACGACTGTTTATCTAAAAATTATGAAAAAAAAAGGAGAAGAAGAGAGAATGAAGCTCAAGTAGTGTAGATAGTTGTGGGCTAGAGATAGGTAAGATTCAGCAAAAAAATTGGTTTCACAGGTAAGATGCATCGAAATTTCCATTTCTGTTCAAACGAGAGAACAATTTATCACAACTGTTGTGGAGAAACCCCTGCTGGGCCTGGGTCATGTTAGGTCCGTGGTAAATATTTACTGGCATGGAGGACACCATCAGTCACAGCTGTTGCAGGAAAGTAGTCTACTACAGCAACCTGCTGAATCATATTCCTCAATAATATTCATTGCATTGCCTGTCTACCTCAAAGATGATTTCTTATGTAAGCAATAAACACCAATTCTCTGCTTGCATAGGTTTGTCCTTTTATTTCCCTTCCTTGTGACAGTGGACTCATAAACAATTTTGTTGCTTCCCATGAATAGATTGTTGAAAAAGCCCCACTAACATGTAAATAACATGTTTGCAAGAAGAATTATTGTAAACCTTATGTTGTGATCTCATGAAAACTGAGGTGAAATGACAGGATATGACCACGGATTGCATTTTGTGTCTGATAGGGTATTATCAGCCCACAGCTCCCACTCATGGAGATGTGAATGTCAGGCATTAGTCAGTATTTGAGCCATCATACCTACTGATTTCTCTTCCATCACAGAGTCATGTCATGTGTTGATACAAACCAAATATTGTACTGACTCTGTGGAGTTATTTAGAAAGCTAAGACTTATTAATAAACATGTAAATTGTGTTTTGCGTAATGGTAACTGGACATAGTAATCACATTTGTACACTCATTAAAATAGCTTGAAGAGTTAATTTTCACTGCAGTTGTTTAATAAGGCAGCAGGTGTCATCATTAGGGCTGCTATCAAGAACATTTGTCTTGCCTAAGCAGAAGTCAGTAGCTATAAAAAGTAACTTTTGCAATCTGGACTGTACTGTGATCGTACTTAGTGATGTCCTTCCTGTAGCTGTGACTATCAAGCTGAGTTATCCTGGCATAAAAATAACAAAGAAAGCTAACAAAAGAAAAATACCTACAAGCTCATGCACATAATTATATACAAACTAACTTGAAATAGTTGGGAAAAAATGTAGTAATGTGCTGCTACAGTAAAAAATAGAATATTCAACTGTAGAACAGTTGGGACATTTATATATTTAACTATTATTTTAACATTAAGATTTTACAGTTAAATTTTAATTAGCATCCTTCACAGTTAAATATGTCTAGAATTCGTGTAGAGAAGCTATTTTTTTTTCCCTACTGTGCTGTGTTAATTCTTCATGGAAGACATCACAGGGTCACAGTGTAGGATTATGCCTGAACCTAGCTATCAGGTGTAGGCAGGAAGAGAGCTATCCACATAACACAGAAATCAGCTGAGATTACCAGTAAACTGAAAACATTGTGGGTGTTGTTGGGTTTTTGTGGTGGTTGTTGGTTGGTTGATTTTTTTTTAAATAAACTTCAAATATTGGTTTTGGTTTTGAGAATAACTCATTGTTATGTTCAATTTTGTCATAAAACACAGGCAAACGGATTAATGAACTTTCATTAATTTGCTTGTCTTGGGTCTGGAATACTTCAGCTCACACCTTGATGCCTATGTTTGAAACCTTCCCCTACTTGAGGAGTCTTGAATCACAGAGCATTAGAGATTGGAAGGGACCTCGAAAGATTATCAAGTCCAACCCCCCTTGCCAGAGCAGGATCACCTAGAGTAGGTCACACAGGAATGTCTTCAGCTGGGTTTTGAATGTGTCTAGAGAAGAAGACTCCACAAAAACTCTGGGCAGCCTGTTTCAGTGTTCTGTCACCCTCACAGTGAAAAAAGATTTTCCTTACGTTCACATGAAACCTCCTATACTCCAACTTGCAGCTGTTGCTCCTTGTCCTATTATTGGACATCACTGAGTAGATCCTGGCTCCATTCTCCCAAAACTTGCCCTTCATATATCTATAAACCACAGTTCCCACCAGAGTCTTTTATTGATTAGGCTATTAGGCAGTCCAAAACCCCATCATTAGTCTTTCCTTTTGATTCTCTTCCATTTTTTAATAAAACATTTTTTACAGAAATAAATTATTGTTTTGTTTAGTGATTGTAACATGATTTACATAGGTTGAATGAAGTAGAAAAGCTCCAGAAAAGCCACAGTGATATATGTCTCCAGAGTTTGTGATAAATCCATTCATGTGGGAAAAACAGAATTCTTGGTCCAATGGCAACAATCACAAGATTTATTTAATCTGCCTATCTTAACTGATTTTCTCTCAACTTTGGTAGTACTTTGAGTGTATGAATTATCTTTTTTTTAAAATCATGCAGGTTTTGTATGTGGGGAAAAGCAGTGCCCTGGTTTAAGAGTCAGCTGGTGGTTTAGTTCCAGCAGTGCTCTTGACAAAGTGTCTCAAAAAGGGAGAAGAAAGCCCTCGGAAACAGAAAGAGTCATAGGTTAGAGTCTGAACTCCAAGCCCCATAATTCTGTGCTGTGGTCATTTGGGGCTAGTGCCTTTAAAAACCCCACAGAGTTACAGACCTCCAGGAGGTGTACTACAAAGTGTAATCTTTGTATTTCGCACCCATAAGTCCTCCATCACTACAAATCTGTCTGGAAAGTCAGATTCTTCCCTTTTCGCTTGCTCTCTCCTCCCAGGAAGGACNAGTTCCCAACCTGGGACAACTGGAAAACATAAATGTGGCATCAAAGTATCTTTTTCTTTATTCTCCAGAAATATTGTTTCTCAGAAAACCATAAATTGACCAACTTTTCTGGACTAAATTGGATATCTCTAGGACATCCTGTCTTCTCTTTCCCTCTCTTAGGTTCCATTTTGGTGGTAGGAGAGGTGCGCTCATCATCATAGAGANCTGGCAGGGGAGATAAGGCCTGGTTAGCCTTGGTGATGATATAAATATCCTTTCCATTTAAACTTTCCAACCCTATCCAATCCTTTGTATGAGTGGTTTTCTTTTGCCCCTGTTGGAAGAGGTAAAAGAGTAATCCTGCTTAAAACCATGACATTTGCTCTGGCCAACCCTTTCCTTTTAAAGATGACATGATGTCAGCATGGGATTGAATATCATTAGCTTGTTCAGTTAGTTGATCCCATGACACTTAGTATATGATTTTTGATACCCATGGTATACAGTGTGCTAATTGAATAATGGCTTCTGATCAAAACATGTAAATGATCTATCAGTGGTCTAAACTCATGTTCTTTAGTAATGGTACTATTAAAAAGAACATTTGATTTCTCCACTATTAGAAACATCTGTGTGGGGCATTTACTGTGGAAAAATATCTCTACTTTTTATTTTTCAGTTAATTAATAAGGTGCCAAAAGCAACAAAAGTATGAACATAGCCTGATCTTATTTATACAGGATACAATTTTATTAAAACACTCAAGTAATTACACTTTATGCTCTAAAGAAAAACAAAAAAAAGCCAAATAAAAAATGTTGGTTCCAAGAGCTTAACACATCTATAATATAATTTGATCTAAAACTAGAGCTTCAAAATAAATTCTAATAGTACAATTGCCAAGATGGCAGAACTTATTTACTGACTTATTCAGCAGTAACCAAGTGGTATTAGCAGGAGTTGAGTCTTTCATTTGTAATGAAACACAACAGTCAGTTTTGCCATCTGATTTTTTTTAATACAGAGGAATGTGAATAGTGTGCTTGATAATTTTATCTATGGGAAATACAAGTGGAGAAAAAAAGAATTTTACAAATAATGAAAACCTTGGTTGATTTGATCTTCANCGTTGTGGTGTGTTCGTGAACACTAAGCCAAGATTGTTAGCTGCTAAACCAATTAATTTTGCAGGCAGTACATTGTTATTGTTATTTTGCCAAGAAAATAACATCGAAGGAAAGAAAGCATGATCAAATTAAATATAATCCAAATAGTTAGGATAACATCATATTACTTCTGGAGGTGGTCATGGCTTGTCATTTTCCCAAAATTTCAGCTTCTGTTACTCATATTAGACTCTGATTGAAGTGAAATTTGGACAGAGGGAGGCTTTTTAGATTTCTTCTTATGCTGTGATCCAATATAAAGAAAAGAAAAAATCTACTTAATTTAGGTATTATTATTACAAGAGACAAAAATAGTTTTGCAGTAATTTTAGTAAGAATATCTTGAGTAACCTGTACTAGTGGGAGGTGTCCCTGCCTATAGCAGGGGGTTGGAACTAGATGATCCTTGAAGTCCCTTCCAACCTTACCATTCTATGATTCTGTGATTTTCCTAATTAGAACTACCATTCCACTAATGTAGTGTCTATAATTTAACTATTTTTTTTCCATCTTCTAAATCTGTGTGAGTGGAAAGAGATCCTAAATAAAAGACCTTTAGGGATCCAAAGAGATGTTGCTTCTGTGGGAGTTCTTTTAAGGATCATATATACTGCATGTTGTTAGGATTATTTGAAAAATGGATGTATTCTCCTCTCAATTTGAAAGTATGAAAGACTATTTTAAAAAAAAATTAAAAAAAAAAAAATCTCTTCCAGCATGGATGTCCCTCCATGGGATATAACTACAGATAACTAGTTGCTGGTAAGAGGAGCAGCTGTCTGCTTTGCCAATCAGAATGGATTTATATTCTATATTATGGAAATCTGTTTATCCCAGGATATTGCCATGGCTGTCTGGAATTGCACACACATCACTCGTTAGTAATAGTAAGTTTGTGTGGGCTGAAGTGTTAAAGATTTCATCTTAAATATCTAGAAGAGGAACTTAAAGTGGTTAGAAGCAGCTAATGTCAGAAGGGCTTGGATATTTGTTTCATTCTGCAGTTCAGGTGATGCCAAAAGTGGCTCCAGCTTCAGGGCCATATTGCCTAGTTATATGGAAATCTCTGGAAGGAAGCTGAAGGCACTCAAAACCTACTTCAAATCATATTGTGCTGTCCTAATTTGTTGTTATGATTTCATTCCCTTTTTATCATCTTTACCTGGGAGTTTTCCAGTTTTCTAATCTGAAAGCACAACAGAAAAGATTAGATATTCAGAAACCTGCCAGAGAAGTTCTCTGCTAAATTCGTGCAAAAGCAATATTCACCTAGTTTACTGTTTGGTGTCAGGTCTGTTACGCAAGATGGTATGGACTATCCCTTTTAATTCCTTAATGAGTAAAATGGGAGAACTATACAATTGCAGTGGAAGAGTGAAGATTGTGAGAATATCCTTCTTAATAGCTTATATACTTTATGCTACAATGATGATTATATATATACATATATATACATATAAATATATATATACGTATACATATATATATATATATATATATATATATATATATATATATATATATATATATATATATATATATATATATATATATATATATATATATATATATATATATATATATATATATATATATATATATACACACACACACATATACATATATATGTAGTTTTCCCCTGAGTGGCAGTCTTACATCAAGATCTAGTCTCATCAGTCACTACTTTTTTTCCTGATTCAACTAGAACCGTATGAAGGTAAGATTTGTGATGATTTAGGACAAAGCAGGTAAGAAATGAGAATGGAGCAATTTATGGGTCAGAGAACGTTGTGATCTCTCCCAGATCTGTGAAAGATCTGGGTGATTTTTTCGCAGAGACTCCTACAGGCATCAGCCAGCTTCCCAGCAAAGCATGGAGCTGCTGTTGACTATGCAGATGTGCCTTTGGTCCATGAAAGAGTTCTATGTGTCAGCCTCAGAAGAAAACGCAGAGTTCATAACACAGACTATTTTGAGTCTCAGTGAGCTTCANAGCAGAGTAAAGTGGGGGAATCACCCTCCTTGCCCTGCTGGCCACACTGCTCTTGCTGCAGCCCAGGACTCGGTTGCTGTCTGGGCTGCATGCACACACTGCAGGCTCATGTTGAGCTTTTCATTAACCCAGACCCCAAGGTCCTTTTCCTCAGGCTAGCTGTGGTATGGGCTGCAGGTGTCCTGAGTTAAGGTCCTGTAAACCTGCAGTTTGAACCAAAATATCTTTGTGGGCTGTGTTGCTACCTCTGTTCTTTGGGTAGGTTGGTCCCAAAGGACCAGCGAGTCACATCTTTACACCTTTTGAAGATTACCCCTAGTGACTGTTAAAAGTGGAATACTAGCACTTTTACTTGTACATCCTTCAGGTTCAGCACATGTAGCAGAAAGAACAATTATGTATTAGTGAACACATTTGCCTGTGGGTGCAAGAGATTTCCAACAGGACCAGTAAGTGGAAGAAAAAAAAAATGTATTTTGACCTAGTGCAGTTTCACTTGGAAATAAATGTATTTTTTCTCCATTGCACAAAATAATTTTAAAGTAGGATTTTCTCCTCTTTTTCAATTGACATGGTTCAAACACCAGTAGTAACACTAACACTGTATAAAGCTATCAGAAAGGCATTGATAATGAGCTCTGACAAAGTGAAGATGGATGCTGTGTGATTAAGGTGTGTGAAACTACAAGTGCTGGGATAATGAGTGAGATATGATGAAGGAGAAATGCTTAAGCTTTATACCACTTACCAATCTTTGCAAGTACATGCTTTAATGATAGTGATGTTATAAAAAAAAAGAACAGAATTTTTGTTTTAAAAAACACAGAGAACTAGGAAACTACAGATTATCTTTTAACACCAATGATATGAACAGTTCAGGGAGTGGACTACCCAGGTGTGTAGTACATACAATGCACTTTACCCTGAGAACCTGTTTGTTATTACTGACACCGAATGCGTTTTTCATGTTTATCAAGATCACATGGAAGAAGTGAGATACAGGTAGCATAGATAAGACAAATAAGTGAAATAAAACAAGTACTCACTTAAAAGATCTCCACAATACATCTTATATTCCTTTGCAGTTATATACAGATGTAACTGAGTGCATAATAGCTATGCTAAAACAGGAAACCACTGAAAGTAAGTTGTTTAAATGCCTGTCTCTTTCAAAAATAACAGTGGAAAAAGGGAAGTTAGCAATCCCTTAGCTCCTGCAGGATTATGGATGTGTACAGAGTGACAAAGAATAATGATGAGACACAACTGTGGGACATTGAGAAGACAAAAATATAATTCAAACAAATATAAAACTACTACAGAAAATCAGTCTTTAAAAGGCTCGTAAGTTCCAAGAGAAGCTGAAGAGACTACCCTTGTACACAGAGTGATTTTATCAATTGCATGATGTTTGTAGTAGTTTAAGGCTTATTGGAATATTCTAATAAGAGAAATTAGATCATTGGCTGTAAAAGAACAATAATGATAAAGTCTGTATCATTCATTGGTTTGCTAAAAGGTATAAAAAGACAAAGTGTAAACAATTGTGGGAGGTGTCCCTGCCTGTGGCAGGGGGTTGTAACTAGATGATCCTTGAGGTCTCTTCCAACCCTACTATTCTATGATTCTATGATTCTAATTAATTGTTCTTTGCTCTGGGATGCTGGATCTCTTAGTTCCTCTCTGTGATCTCTTCCACTAACCTTGACTAACCAGATAACACTTGAGCTTTGCTGGTTGTTTTTTGTCTGGGAGAGAGAGAGAGGGTGGTGATGGGTCCCTTCTGGACTTTCTTTGTCTGGGAGTGGGGGGGAAGTTTGGCTTTCATTATTGTTTCTAAATTGTATATAATTGCAAAGACTTGTAAATATATTTTGTCTATATGCTTGTAAATTTAGCTTTGCTGAAAATGCTGTGAATATAGCTATATCTTACTTCCAATCTGTCTGAACTGGTCTGGTAAATTTTAATTGGGGGGTGGGGGGAATTCCCAACTCACTACAATTTTAAGGAAGGAACTCAGTGACAGAGGATTAGCAGGTAAGACATCTGGATTTTTTTTTCATGGAAGAAATGACTGCATGGAGTTGTAATTAAAGACTAGAAGTTATAGGGGAGGGAATGTAGAGAGAAGCTTTTAGGAAAAAAATCAGACTATTAAGAATGTAAGAATGAAGGCAACTAAATCCTTGTAGATGATACATGAGAATTTGAGTTTCAAGTGCTCCAAGAATACTGAAACAAAAGAATCAGATAGCTTAAAGCCCTAATCTTCAAACTAAAAGTCCCTTTTTAAGGCAAAAAGGCTGCCAAAGAGGGAAGGTGAAACTTCACCGCACTCTATGTAGCTTTCTCTACATAGTAAACTGGAGCCTGTGAGCCCTTAACAATATGAAGAGACTTTTGTCCATCTCTGCTCACTGATGGAGGAAATCGAGGCTTGCCAAGAGTCTGACAACATTACACACATGCACTCAACTCCAGTGATGAGATCATGACTTGGAAAGTGCTTCTGACCCTCAGAAGGTCCCTAGAAGAGCACTAAGGATGGTCTTGACTACATTAGATTTACAATGTGGCTCAGTAAATGAACAGAATAGAAGCAAGAAGGGAAAAAATAATAAAACCTCTACTGGGAGACCACAGGTCAAGGGTTACAGCTATGGGGAATGTTTTTTCTTTTAATTCTCATGTGTTACAATGTCACTAGTAAGGTTATTTCTGTCCCATGAGGCAACTAAAATTCAGATTTTTGGTGTAAGATGTATTGAATGTGGTAGTGAATTCACACTGCTCTTGCAAGAAGGTTAATAGAATTACAGGCACTGTGACTGAAAAGAAATAAAAGGATGTGAGGGCAATTGAAATACCCTGGGATTGATTCTGATATTGATTCATGATGAAGGAATTCACATGAGTGATGAAATATGCTTAGAAATATTTGGCTTTTGATGCAAAGTTATGTTATAAATGAAATCTTAAAAGAAATGAGGTGTAAGGGCACAGGTAGAAGAGAAGACAGCATGCTGCTAAATACAACAAGCATTCATACATTTGGCAGATGATTGTTACATACACATTGGGACTAAAGTGGTGGTATGAGCCTTTCTTGACTCTCATGGTGATAGATTTTAAGCAGCAGTGCTGCATAACATCTTTTCACAGGCATAAGTTTTGTATTCTCTAGACAGAGTAATGAATATGATGAAATAAAGACCATATGAGATGTTTTCAGTGGGTTTTAATTACCTTCACCAAGGGCTATGTGTATAACAGATAACTGGTTCAGCTGGGACCACATTGTAGGTGGATGCCCTACCCACCAAACTGGGCATGCTCCCATATCACACAGGGAAACCATTCCAGTTTTTACTAATTACTCGAGCAAGCATGAAAGAAAGCACAAGGAGATGCTTTAGATTAGACCTAGGTCATTCCTTTGACATACTTAAGACGCTTAGCTGTTAGTTCTGTTCCAATAAATGTTTAAATATTCCAAGAAAAGCACTTTGAATTTGCTAGGGCATGCTGGTCAGGGTTCAGCCCTATAGCAGAAGGAGGTGATTTCCTGAGAACAGCTGAGTAAGGCATACATCTGCCCATACCTGCCAGTATTGACATTGTTATTAGTTTGAGACAACATGGGCTGGATTTATTTTTGGGTTTTGGGGTTTTTTTTGTTTTGTTTTTTGTTTTGGAGTTTTTGTTCGTGGGGTTTTTTTTTGTTTTTTGTTTGCTTTTTTTATTTTCCTAGAAAAGGGGTACATTTGGTGAAATGGGTTTGGGGCAGAACTATTATCAGCAGAGGTTGATGGTGCTTCAGATATGGATTTCTTCTTTTCTACCTGCATCTTGGCAGTCTGCACAGTTGTTGGTGCACAGTTCCTCAAGACTCATTGTGATGGTTTGGGAGTTCCCCGCCCCCCCACACTTTGTAAAATCACCCAGACTAGACTCAGCCACCTGGAAGTTAGGAGATGAAGATATATTTACAGCTTAGCACAATATACAATCAGATTATATACACAATATACAGGAATATTTACAGAAATATACATGTTAAAGGTAATACAGAAACACAATACCCCTCCCAGAAATCAGAGACCCCAGGAGGGGCTTCCAACCACCCTTCCACCTTCTCTCCACTCCTATACCTTACCCCAAGGTTTGGCTTATACACAAGGTGAATTTGAAGGATTGGCCAGGGGGGTTAGAAGGAAAGTGGTTAGTGAGGTTACTTGGCAGAGGGGAGAAAAGCCAGAAGCTGCTAGACAGCCAAAGACACTGTGCCCCAGAGTGTCTGCCCAAGAGACTGTGTTATCTATGTTTTGAGTTCTTATTCTTATCCATTTCAGCAAGCCTATAAGTGAAGTAGACATCACCATTGTTTCCTCTTCACAGCCTATAATATAATTTTCTCCATTAAAATATTCTAATTAGCCTCAAACCAGCACACTCATTTGTCCAGTGTTCTCATGGGATATGAAGACACCCTCATCTGAGAAGAAACATCAGGTTTATACTGGACACACAAAGGCAACACAGAACCGGCCTATGAAGACATCCATAACCATCCTTGGCTAAGTACCACAACTTTAGGAAAATAATTGTATTGTGGATTTTCATGTATTACTAAGAAAAAAACACCAAAATGATTCTGTATTTTATTAATTTGGCATTGTTAGCTTTGCAAGTTGTGAGGTTTATTTTGTTTGGTTTTTGTTTGTTTTGATTTTTCCTTTTTTTTTCCTCCTTTTTTTTCCCCTAAAAGGCATAGTATTAACTGTATTTTTCAAGGTAAGAATATTAAATAAAAAACCACAATCAAATATAAAGGGAACAAAGAGTGAAGAGAAAAATGTGACTGATCTATTTTTTTCTCTTTTATTGATAATTTTTTTTTAATCTTCTTTCAGAATGAAAAACTCACATGAGTTAGGAACTTCACTTGAGAGGAAGCCTTTGTGAGACAATTTTAACCTTTCCCTCAAGTCAGTCTTGATCATACTTTTATATGGCTAGGGCCTGCTAGCATATGATCATAAAGTGCAGTTAAGCCAGAGCCCTACAAAAATAATACAATTAGTAGTCAGACACATTCTATATCTGTAGCAGAGAAACACTTTCCTGGTCTCAAGGCTTCAATTTCCAGCCTGTATACTGCTACAATATCCATTCTTTCCCTACTCAAAGCATTGACTTCAGCACCACATGTCAGCTTCAGAGAAAGGGTACATCATCATGCTTTGTTTATAGGAAAAGTATTTTTTTTAAATCCCACAGTCTGGACTAGCAATAATATCACTTCCTCTGTGAAGCTAGGCAGCTAACAGTGAAATGATAGTAAGGAATTCACAAGAAAACGTGCACTGCCTATCCAATTGAAATGCTATGAAATTTCATCAGCTTCATTTCACATGTGTGTGTTAAAGCCATGACTGGCATTTCACAGCTAAACCTGCCTGTAGAGCATGTAAGTGACTTTAATATTATAAAACAATCTTTGTTTGATGGGCACTTGAACAAGCATATGCAAACATAATAGCATCTTGGAAATGCTCGTAACCTCAGATTTCCTGGCTTAAAGATTTAAAGATTATACTGATGTATTATTTATTTAGGTTTGGCCTTCATATAATATCTCAGAACCACTTAACCTTTGTTTAAGAGGCTGGAATTATTCAAAGGTGTTCTAAAAACTTCAGTTGGCACTGTGTGTGACAAATACAGCTACGAGTTCACCAGGCTTTCACTGATGAGAGGACAATATGCATGTGAAGGAATCCTTTAAATTCCAAAAATATGATCTTACTTTGCTCCTGTTTGTCTCTTGATTTGTCAAGACTTGTGCACTGATTTTGCTCCTGTTGGTCTCTTGATTTATCAAGACTCATGCACTGATTTGGGAATTTTCTCAGTTGGCCCCAGTTATGTTTCTTGCTGTGGCCTGTGTCTCACTTTTGATAAGGAATCTGGGTTGCTTTATATAGGCTTGATGGGCAGTAACAGCACAGGGGCACTGTATAGCATCATAACCAGTAAATTCCTGCATCATGTAGCACATTCTGGGAGAGACATCTAGCCAACAGCCAGCTTATGCATTGAGAGTCAGACAAGTCAGGTAGGTTTCAAATAGCATCCTGTCCACCTCATTTCTTCCAAAGTTATCTTAATTTATGTAAAAGGAAATGCCTCTCTTGCACAAAGAGGTCCCTAAGTTGGTTCAAAATTTGCACAGCTATTCTTCTCAAATGCACCAGATGTCAAAATGGCATGAATGCAGCCAGCAACACAGGATGAGTTGGATAACTGGGGGTTTATGACAGAATGGAAATGATAAATTACTTAGTGTTACAGTGTAAATGGTAATGGGAACAATTTGGCTTCACAAATGACATCGTATTTTAATGAATGGGTAAAGTTCATGTTTTTCTTACCACTGTTGCTAAAATATGTGTGACCTCTAAAGGGCACAGCACATCATTTATGGCAATACAGAAATAATTACATTGAAACCAGTATTGAAAAAAATTTAAAAATCCCTATATTTAATGACAAGGAAAAAACAAACCTGTGATATATATGGGAGAATATCTTAAATACAGATCTAGGCTTTATGGATAATAATATAATAACATTCTATGGGCTTCAAAGGAGTCAGAAAGATTTTACAAGCTGAGGAGCCAAAGTCCTTGGTTTCCATATTGTCTGTCTCTTGTGTGTTTATTTTCTCCAGTCTGTCTTCCCTTTATGAACAGGGACCTTAGACAGCTAGGCAGTCTCTTCTACAGGTCCCTGTTTATGTGGATACTCCTCTTTTTATGGTACTTGCTTATTCTCAAGCAGCAGCCTATCAGAGGACTCCCACTGAAAGCAAATCCTGTGGTTGTTATGCACGTTTTACCACTGGCAATCATGAGAAAATACGACTTGCTTTAATTAAACAACAATAAATTAGAAGTGATGATTTACTGAGGGTAATTATTCTTTACTAATAAATGGAGCTTGATAAGTGTTGTTCTTTTCATGCATCATCAACTTCTTTCTAAGTAGTCAGCCTTACACTTGCTTGGTTAGCTTTTGCGTAGTGGTTGCTGTACCGCTGAAAACAACCGGTGATTAAAAACGGTGTCCGCTCCAGTTTTGAAGGAGCTAATGGCCCCCTTTGGAGTTGCTAATTGGCAAGTTCTGCAACTCTGGGCTTTTGAGGTATGGTTGCCATGGAAAAATAGCTTTGAAGTTGGCAGTTGTGAATATTTGACCACAATTTTTTCTAGTTTGAAGACTGGATGAAAAGCACTGTCATCTCTCCCACAGGGCAAGAGATATCCAGAGAAACCATGCAAAATGATTACCCGTAAAAGTGGGCAGAACAATGGCAGATGATGACAAACAAGGTTTCCCCAATGGATTTCATTTTGCTGTTCATTGTGTGGTTGTTTGGAGCTTCTCCTGGTTCTGTTTTCAGAACCAAAGGTGGGGATTTTTTTGTCAGAAGATTTGTGGATGAGTAAAGCTTAATAACTTGGGTTTAACTTAAGTTTTTGTAAAGGAAACACGGCATCCATCACTGAGAGTTAAGTCAGTGTTCCTGGAATACAGAATATAAATACATATGAAACAACATTCTGAAAAACTACTTTGAGAATTTACATCTTCTATATTGGAAAACGTGCAGACTGGCTTGTTTCACTACCGCTAAAACTACAAAAGTGCTCTGGCAAAATGCTGATGTTATTCCACAACCTCAATGAAAATGATATATGGGCTTACCCCTTCACAGAATCTTGTGTCACAGTTCGTGACATTCTCCAATGATGCATTAGGTTGCCTACTGTCCACATGTCAGATTTTAAAAGTTGTTGTTTTGTTTTTTGTTTGTTGTTTTTTTTTTTAAATAAATCAGTTTGTCAGCTTACATTTTGTGCATACTGACAATCTCTCACCTTAACCAATGTATGGACTAAAAGCAACAAAACCAGAGAAAACAGAGATGGACATTATACATGAAAATTCTCATTATTTTTTTTTAATCCTTTTTTCCCCCCCCCTCATTATTATTTTCCTCTTTTCCTCATAAAACTATGAAAGATGTGTTGATGTCACTGGACACTGGTGAACTATCCCTGAGCATCTTTGCTGATATACTTCAGCTATATACATCAGTTTCCTCTAAGCAAATATTACCCATCACATTAAATGGGGTGTTAAAGATATTAGATATCAATCTGAGCAAAATAAACCTATTTATTTTATGTTTTGACTTCAAGTTAATTTCCAGAAGCTGTTTCAAGACGAATGAACAGTTTATGAGCTGGAGATACATTTATCTATATATTGTAAAAAGATCTTTTCATGGCACACAAACAGTGGTTATGATTCTTGTACATGTAGAAGAAAACTTTGGAAGAAACGTTTACCTTATAATACATGTAAAATACTATCAATGAAAGAAAAAAATAAACATGATTGGATGACACAAATATGATAAGGAAGCACAAGATTTTTTTTTTTTTAGTTATATAGTCTGACTTCGGACAACTCAGATTTTCCTAATGACTCTTGGAAAATGAGATTTTTTTGGAGGACAGAAGACAATGCTGAAAATTCAGAGCTAGGAGTAATAAAACCATCTGAGCATCAATCAACAGGTGCTGAGCAATTACATTGAATATCACTTGTCCTTTGGTTTTATTTCTCTTCTAATGTTATATGCCTTTTCAATATGATTGTTACTATTGTATTAGAATGAAATTATTAAATTATTCTTATCTCAACCCAAAAGTTTGTTTTTTTTTTTTTTTCAATTCTCTTTCCCAACCCACTGGGACCACAAAATCTGATCACAGTGAAATAGGATTTAAAATGCTGCAATTCACTTTATTTTTCTATATAGAAATTTCTCAAAAAAATGCTGCTCCAACCACAATGTCCAAGT
>WBNM01005926.1:0-64647 GCA_013399055.1 Ramphastos sulfuratus | reverse complement strand
TATTAATATCTCATATCAAGTAGATGAACCATTCTGGTTAAACAGAAATTGACTACAATCTTCGTAAGAATGTTACATTAATTTTTTTGCAGTTATTGATCTGCCTCCTACTAAAAATATTTCTTGGTTTCCAAACATATTCTGATTTCTCAGACTGAGTTGCACTTCTCCCTGGAAAGTCTCAGTATCCTACTCTTCAAGGCTTACATGCCTCATTATTTGCCATTTCTTCACTGTAACGATTGCAGAGGTTTTAAAGGGACAACAGAGGTAATCTAGCTTTGAAAATAGTGAGAGATGGATGGAAAATACTTGTTCTTCCCTTTTGTGCATTTAAGGTGTACAAAAAATTCTGTGAGAATGAGAAATTGATTGTCTGCAGTTTAAGCCACAGTAGAAATCTCTCAAGAATACACATTAAAGATGTTTTAAGCAAGCTGCTATCCAAACCTTTCTGAGATTGCTGATTTTGAAACTAATTCCCTTACTGGTTTTACCCCATTAAATAATGCTTCCATCAGTTAGCCATACTGAAAATATGACAGAAAATATCCTGATAAACCAAAAGGCACACAAATCTAGGTTGTAAAGAATGAATAATTTTATTTTATTTAAACCAAATATAACTGCTATGGAAAGGGGTGCAACTAAAACCTCTCTAAGCTCTGACTGCAAATGTGTTCCTGTAGCACTGAAGGCTAAGTGGAACTCTTTGTGAATCACTCCAAGTTCTTTTAACTCTATGGCTATGTGCGATTTGCACAGCCAAAGAACAGGCTAGTTACACTCTCCCACTTAATTCTGTACAGTCACCTGTCAATATGTTAAAAATTTTTTTAAAAAATACATAAAAGGTGATGGGTGACTGCCTACTGGAGAAGCAATTCCATTTTTTAGCTCTCAGTGCAAAAGGATAGCTTCCAAATACTGTCCTCTGCCTTTCTGGTTCCATCTGGCTTTCAGCACTATGAGACAGGCACTCATTCGTACATTCAACGTGGCCAATTCTTTTTCATTTTAACAACAGCAAAATTAGTCTTGTTCCTTTTAAATCATGGTAAATTAACTCCATAGACATTAAACAGACCAGGACAGGCAACAACTGACATGTTATCATTGCCAACAAACTATCTCAGTTCAAGTATCCAACTACCACTGTTTGGATGGAGAATCACTGTGGTGTTATCCTTAATTTATCTCACCATTCGCATTTATCTGAAATATGATTCATAATTAAAACAAAGGGGATTGAAGTTTCCAAAATTATGTTCTTGAAAAAGGCTTAAACTTTTATTAGGAGGTTGTTCTCAGACACCCTGAATACTTTTGTTATTGTTTTTATCTTTCAAGGCAAAATATAAACAGATACATGTTCAATTTGTATTGTAAGATTAAATGTAACAGAGTCAACTGCACAGGAATGTAGAATTAAAATAAATTTTAAAAAAACCAAGCAAACACTTGGTTGCATACTTAATTGACTTGCCAAGATTTCTGGTATTTGAGAAGAAAAGTGAACCCAGATAACACATTTTTAACAAGATGTTTGATTGAATAACCCAGTTCTCCAACCTTATTCCTAGTTGCAAAAGGGGAATATAAACTTCTCCAATTTATTTTATTTTTTTCTTAATAGCCACTCACACAATGATGCTGTAACACCATTTGAGGCTTCTGCGGTTTCTTAAATACATACATCCTGTACATATATTTTAATAAGTTTTCAAGCAGTGAGCTACAAAATATAAACTATATGAAGCCCTCTGATGCAAGGATGTAGCTGTCTTTATCTTTACATGTATACTGACCATGTGTGAGACAGCATAATGTCGAGTAACTATAGCAACAATATAATATGTTGAGTATATCAGCTTGAAAACTGTCAAATGCATTAGATATGCAGGTCACAGAGGGTTTTTTATTCTGGTGTTGGATCGGGCCCATATTAGTGCTTTATATTGACCATCTTTATTACACATAAGAAGTCTCTAAATCTTCCCACATAAAGCATGAATTTCAGACTCATTAAAAAAATTATTGCATGCTGGAATACAGTTAGGAAAAGGTTTTGTTTGTGGAATCCTTTGAAGATAAATCCAAAGCAGAGGTTTTAATCTACACAAGCAGTAAAATAATGTGCTGGCCTGCACGTATCTGTATCAGAGAAAATATGGAGAAGCATAACATGAGTGATTTTGAGGAAAACAGTATACTGAAAGTATATGGTTAATGTAGTGTTCCAGCAAACGAACTGAAAACAAAACCAACAAACCAACCAACAAACAAACAAACAAAAATTTAAAACACAATAGGGTTTCTAAACCCACAATCATTTCCTGTTTACCTTCCTTCAAACTATGGCCTACACATTTTTTCACAGCTGAATCATTAAAATATTTGAAAGGAAAACTAGGAAAATTAACCTGATTCTGGGGATTTGATCCTATGGGATTAGTTTTCTGAACGTGTCCATACAAATGAAAGAAATAGTCATGTCTTCTTGAGACAGCTATTATTACTTTTATTAACTGATATGGTTCTTGATGTATTTATTATGAAAAAAATCTTATGAGGACCATGTATTTTCTCAGTTACACTGAAATAAATAGGTAGCTAATTCAGATTTTTGGCAACCCAAATTTATTGTTAAGATTTTAGTTTCCATTCTATTTACATAAAGAAGTGGAAACATTTCTTAGATGTAAATACCCAAGCAGGAGATTAAGATGCATTAACTAACTGTATCGGGTAGTCACATTGAGCTCTCAGCATTTTAGATCCTTCACAAGGAAAAGCTAAAGTGTTATTTTGGTTGTTGTATTTTACCCTCTCAAATTTAATTGTGATGAGATCCAGCCCTCCTCTATTGCTTAGTAAACACTGTTGGGGGAAAATAGCTGGTTTCATGTGTCTTTCCTTCACCTCTGCACTCCATTTAACTGTAGGCAGCATTGTGGAGCAGCGATAGCCACAGCACTGTTGCAGATGTGGCAGCATATGTCAGTACTCACAGACTTCTACAACTGTACCAAGGTAATCTGTTTTCAAGAGTTATTGAAATGCACCACAAATTTTAAAATGGCTTTTTTGTAAGGAGTGACAAAAGATATAGTCATTAACATCCAGCATCATTTTTCTTTCTTTTGTGGTTGCATAGGAGACACACAGAAATTATTTTTTTCTGTTCTTTCCCATGATGCCTTCTCTCCCTGTGACTTTCATAGGCCAGCTGTTTCAAGTAATTTTTTATTTTCACTAAACCACGCCTATAATAAAAATCCTCAAATAAAAGATGGACCAGGTATGTCAAAAGTCTCTAACTGAAATGAGGATGCCAGTTAGGAAGCCTTCGTAACCTATGAGCTTCTCTAAGGTATACATGATGACTGAGAAAGCAACCTCTGACCCACTGGCTTTTTCATGCTCTAACTAGTAAGTAGGAAACAACAGGGGTTGAGGGGATCTCTATGAAACTGTGCTCGTCTGAGCGTGACAAATTGGAAAATGGGCTCTTCTGTGTTCTGTAATGACAAGAATATTTAATAGGCTGTGTAGGGGGTACATTAAAAAACATGTTAGCTAGCCTGAAAGTACACTCCTGGGGTGAAGTCTTAGTCCCACTGAAGTCAATTGCAAAAAAGTTCCATCAGATTGAATGGGGCCATGATTTCACTTCTGGTGTACACCCATATAAAAGTATCTATTTAATTTTACAATAGATGATGTATGTTTTTTGATTCCACACAAAACACTGAAAATGTCTGTTTAGGTAAAATGGCATAGGTCAGCATTAACAGTTCTTGAGGCATAAAATAAACTGATTTAATTTTGTCTTCCTACTTCGCCACTCTCAAAATTAGAGTTTGCCTTTAGGTGCTCAGTGGTGAATTGTGTCAGCTGTACTTTTTTATCCCACAATTCAACAGAGTGTAGAGGACCATAAAGTGGATTATTGAAAAACAGCTTGCAAGAGTGCAAAATGAAATTTATCTAAGTAGGCTTTTCTCCCCTCTTGGCTTATAACTCCAATATTAGTAATTTGGCTCCTACTGACATTTATAAGAATTGTGACTGCAGGAAGACTGAAAAAGCTACTGTCAAGAAGTGATCCAAGGGATGGGGTATAAACTTAAGATCTGTGTTAAAGTTCTTTCTCTTCCAGTAATATCTTGGCAAAGTTACTTTGGACTCAATTTTTAAAGGTGTTAGGCTTCCAGAAATAGAGTGTTTAAGGTATTTAGCTCTTTTTAACTTCTATGCTGACTTTACAAAATGAGGGGAAAGGTACAGATTTCTAGGATGGCCATAAAGGAACTTGTATACTTTACACATGCTTCATAAACATAAAGATACTGAACATCGTGAAATATTTATGCACATAGAATTTACAAACATTTAAAGAGTCACAAGCAGACAAAGACTGTTACAATCAGGTCCATAATTATGATACCTTTCCTTAAAGTGAGCAATATCTTATTACTCAATCTTATTTATATAAACTGACATAATGGGTGGTAAAGTAATAAAGTATGAATAGAGGTAGCAGACTTGGACTGAAAATGATTTTGTTTTCACATGCAACATTAATTACCATTTGGATTAGACTAATGTACCACTTATCACTTGGAAGTGGTATACAGGGAAAGAAGGAATGGAAGAAACCTTAGTGTAATTATTATTCTTTATAAGTGAATCAGTATTCTTTACATGTCTCTCTTTTTTTAATCTACTTGTGTAAAAATCCCTTTTTGCAAACTGCTGAAGAGTTCATTTCATTAATCCTTTAGGAAGAGCTTCTGTCGGATGCTTTAACTAATGGCTCTTAGCCCCTGAAGGAGTTTAAAAGGAAAATATTACTTGGATCAATAATTAAACACCTGAGTTTTGGGGTTACTTTTTAAAAAAGGAATTATGTATTATTATTCTTGACAACCTTGCCTGGCATTGACTAGTGACTTTAGAAATCTTGTTGTAAGACAAATCTTTTATTTGCTATTGGCCATTGCCTTTAAGCTCAAATGTCCTAAACATTCTGCTTTGGAGAACGTACCTTCAAAGGGCTCTTTAATCACTACTACATTAACTGCTGTCAGTAACCAGCCACCTCCATGAATGTTTAATATTGAGATGACTGATTTTCACTGAAGTTTGTATTAACCATGGATATGTAAACAATTACAGTCCAGAAAAATCTGTGAATAATAACCACAGAGCACACAGTGAAACAGCTTAGATTTCTCTTTTTTGGTATGACAAAAGCCCATATATTAATTCTGGTCTGCAAATGAGTCCATCAATTATGGATCCTGAACACTGTTATTACTACTTTAAGATAGATTTTAATGTAGTACTTTACTGTGAAGCACTCTCATTATTGATTTTAATAGGACTATTTATTAAGTTAAGTGGTTTTCAATATGAGTCAAGATTTAAACTATTAAATATCAATTCACATAGTCTAATTAGGTATTTTAAGTAGGGAACATCTACACTAGCATTTTAGTTTTCACCAGGGCTGCACTTTTGAGGGGAATCTCTTGAATTTCCCATTTACTTCTCTTTGGTTCACAGCATATACTTTAAGAATAAAACCAGAATATTTCTTAGATAAAAGTAAGACAGAAAGAACACTCTAGTTGCCAGCATTAACAGTAATGGGTATTCAGTCTACAGGAATAAGCCAGTAATACTGGTTTGGACCAGACTGGAAGAGACCTCCAAGATCATCCAGTCCAACCTATCACCCAGCCCTAGCCAATCAACTACACCAAGTGCCTCATCCAGTATTTTCTTGAACATCTACAGGAATGGCAACTCCACCACCTCTCTGGGCAGCCCATTCCAATGGCAAATCACTCCCTCCATGAAGAACTCCCTCCTACTATCCAGCCTAGACCTCCCCTGGCACAACTTGAGACTCCGTCCCCTTGTTCCATTGCTGACTGCCTGGCAGAAGAGACTGACTCCCATCTGGCTACAATCTCCTTTCAGGTAGTTACAGACAGCAATGAGGTCACCCCTGAGCCTCCTCTTATCGAGGCTAAACAACCCCAGCTCCCTCAGCCTCTCCTCACAGGGCTGTGCTCCAGGCCCCTCACCTCCAGCTTCGTCACCCTTCTCTGGACATGTTCCAGTACCTCAACATCTCTCTTGAATTGAGGGGCCCAGAACTTCACACAGGACTCAAGGTGTGGCCTGACCAGTGGCTAAGTACAGAGGAAGAATAACCTCCTTTGTCCTACTGGCCACACTGTTCCTCATCCAGGCCAGGATGCCATTGGCTCTCCTGCCCACCTGGGCACACTGCTGGCTCATGTTCAGCCTACTATCTACCAGCACCCCCAGCTTCCTTTCTGCCTGCCTGCTCTCCAGCCACTCCGTCCCCAGCCTGTAGCACTGCTTGGGGTTGTTGTGGCCAAAGTGTAGAACCCTGCACTTAGCCTTGTTCAATCTCATCCCATTGGCCTCTGCCCAACTTGTCCAGGTCCCTCTGCAGAGCCCTCCTACCCTCCAACAGATCAACATCTGCTCCTAACTTCTTGTCATCTGCAAATTAACTGATTATGGACTCAATCCACTGGTCAATATCATCACTAAAGATATTGAACAGGATCAGGATCAGGACCAGCACTGATTACTGGGGGACACCACTAGTGACTGGCTGCCAGCTCAATGTGGCACCATTCACCACCACTCTCTGGGCCCTGTCGTCCTGCCAGTTCTTAACCCATATCAGAGCAAATCTGTCCAAGCCACAACCTTCCAGCTTTGCCAGGAGCTAGTTGAGGCAGACAGTGTCAAAGGCTTTGCTGAAGTCCAGGAAGACTATATCCTCAGTTTTCCCTGCATTCACTACGCAGGTCACCTGATAGTAAAAGGAGATCAGGTGGGTCAGGCAGAACCTGCCCCTCCTAAACCTATGCTGGCTGGGCCTGACCCCTTGGCCATCCTTTAGATGCTGCGTGATTGCACTCAAGATGACCTGTTCTATAACTTTGCCTGGCACTGAGGTCAGGCTGACAGGTCCGAGTTCCTCCTTCCAGCCCTTCTTGTGGAGGGGCATCACATTGGCCAGCTTCCAGTCTTCAGGGACCTCTCCAATGAGCCAGGACTGTTGATAAATGATGGAGAGTGGCTTGGCCAGTTCATCTGCCAGCTCTCTCAGCACCCTAGCATGGATCCCATCTGGTCCCATGGACTTGTGAGGATCCAAGTGGCTCAGCAGTTCCCTTACTGCTTCCTCCTGGATTACAGGGGGACTATACTGGTCCCTGGCTCCATCTGCCAGTTCAGGAGGCCAGTTGTCCTGGAGACAACTATTCCCACTTGTCCCACTATTGAAGATTGAGGCAAAGAAGGTGTTAAGTACCTCTGCCTTTTCCTCATCTTTTGTTACTATATCCCCCTTTGCATCCAATAAGGACTGGAGGTTGTCCTTGCCCCTTCTTTTGCCATTAATATATTTATAGAAGCATTTTTTATTCTCCTTAACAGCAATGGTCAGTTTAAGTTCTAAATGGGCTTTTGCCTCTCTAATTTTTTTTCCTACAAGACCTAGCAATGTCCATAAACTCTTCCAGGAATACCTCCACTTTTTTCTAAAGGTGATACACCCTCTTTTTTTCTTTTAATCCCTTTAGAAGCTCCTTGCCTATCCAGTCTGCCTGCCTCCCTCACTGGCTCATCTTTTGGCACATTGGGACAGCCTGTTCCTGCACCTTCAAGAGTTCTTTCTTGAAGTCCAGCCTTCCTGGACCCCTTTGTTTTTAAGGGCTGTTTCCCAAGAAACTTTCTGTGGTAGTTCCTTAAACAAGCTGAGGTCTGCCCTCTGAAAGTCCAGCGTGGAGGTTTTCTTGATGCCCCTCCTGGTTTTGCCATATATTGAAAACTCTGTATTTTCATGGTTATTGGCAGCCTCTGATTACCATATCTCCCACCAGCCCTTCTCTATTTGTGAACAGCAGGTCAAGTAGGTCAAGTACCTCTTGTGGTAGGGTAGGCTCACACAACAGCTGAGATAAGAAATTGTCCCCCATACACTCTAGGAACCTTCTAGGCTGCCTCTTTTCTGCAGTGTTAAGAGTTGAACAGATGTCAGGCAGGTTAAAGTCGCCCACAAGAACAAGGCAAGTGATCTTGAGGCAGATTCCAGCTGCTTAAAGAATAATAAATCAGCCTCTTCTTCCTGGTTGGGCTCTCTATAACAGACTCCAATCAGGATGTCAGCCTTTTTGGTCTTCCTCCTAATTGTTACCCATAGGGATTCAACTTGATTATCCTTATCTCTACTTCCATGATGTCCAGATCATCCCTAATATATCAGGCCACTCCTTCACCCCTCTCCCCCACCTGTCTCTCCTGAAGAGTCTGTAGCCATTGATTGCAGCGCTCCAGTTGTGTGATTCATTCCACCACGTTTCTGTGATGGCGACAACATCATAGTTTGCCTCTTGGGCCAAGGCTTCCAGCTCCTCTTGCTTGTTACTCTTACTGTGTGCATTAGTGTACATACACTTCAGCTGGGCTGCTGGTTTTACCGCTTACCACCCTTAGCCTCCTCCAGTTCATCTCCAGTACTGCTGTGTTTGACCTCCTCCCCCTTCCAGCCTAGTTTAAAGCCGTTGACAAGCCCCACTAGCTTGTGTGCCAGGATCTTTCTCCCTCTCTGAGACAGATGTACCCCATCTGTTGGTAGCAGACCCAGGGCCATATAAAGTTTCCCAAGATCAAAGAACTCAAAATTATGTTGGTGGCACTAGCCTCTGAGCCACTTGTTAATCAGGCATGATTTCCTGTTCCTCTCAGCATTCCAACCTGCAACTAAGACTATTGATGAAAAGATTACATGTACCCCTGATCCCTCAACTACTTTTCCCAGTGCCTCGAAGTCCTTTGTCATTGCTTTCAGACCTCTAAAAGCAACATAAATGAATGAACACTGCACCCTTTGCCAATTTCTTTCTACAGGTCCACAGTGGTTATTAGAAAATAAAAACAAGATCCCAATTTCCCCACATGCTTAATGGAGCTAGCAGATATCTCTCAAGTGGCGGTTTGGAACTGCAAGGCAGCGATTTAAAGAAGACAATCAATGTTAAACATAGAATCACAGAATGACAGGGGTTGGAAAAGATGTCTGGGTATCATCGAGTCCATCTCCCCTACCAAAGCAGGATCATCTAGGGTAGGCCACACAGGAATATGTCCAGGAAGGTTTTGAAAGTCTTCAGAGAAGGAGGCTCCACAGCCTCTCTGGACAGCCTGTTCCGGTGTGCTGGCACCCTCACAGTAAAGAAGTTTTTCATCATGTTGAGGTGGAACTTCTNTTCAGGGACCTCTCCAATGAGCCAGGACTGTTGATAAATGATGGAGAGTGGCTTGGCCAGTTCATCTGCCAGCTCTCTCAGCACCCTAGCATGGATCCCATCTGGTCCCATGGACTTGTGAGGATCCAAGTGGCTCAGCAGTTCCCTTACTGCTTCCTCCTGGATTACAGGGGGACTATACTGGTCCCTGGCTCCATCTGCCAGTTCAGGAGGCCAGTTGTCCTGGAGACAACTATTCCCACTTGTCCCACTATTGAAGATTGAGGCAAAGAAGGTGTTAAGTACCTCTGCCTTTTCCTCATCTTTTGTTACTATATCCCCCTTTGCATCCAATAAGGACTGGAGGTTGTCCTTGCCCCTTCTTTTGCCATTAATATATTTATAGAAGCATTTTTTATTCTCCTTAACAGCAATGGTCAGTTTAAGTTCTAAATGGGCTTTTGCCTCTCTAATTTTTTTTCCTACAAGACCTAGCAATGTCCATAAACTCTTCCAGGAATACCTCCACTTTTTTCTAAAGGTGATACACCCTCTTTTTTTCTTTTAATCCCTTTAGAAGCTCCTTGCCTATCCAGTCTGCCTGCCTCCCTCACTGGCTCATCTTTTGGCACATTGGGACAGCCTGTTCCTGCACCTTCAAGAGTTCTTTCTTGAAGTCCAGCCTTCCTGGACCCCTTTGTTTTTAAGGGCTGTTTCCCAAGAAACTTTCTGTGGTAGTTCCTTAAACAAGCTGAGGTCTGCCCTCTGAAAGTCCAGCGTGGAGGTTTTCTTGATGCCCCTCCTGGTTTTGCCATATATTGAAAACTCTGTATTTTCATGGTTATTGGCAGCCTCTGATTACCATATCTCCCACCAGCCCTTCTCTATTTGTGAACAGCAGGTCAAGTAGGTCAAGTACCTCTTGTGGTAGGGTAGGCTCACACAACAGCTGAGATAAGAAATTGTCCCCCATACACTCTAGGAACCTTCTAGGCTGCCTCTTTTCTGCAGTGTTAAGAGTTGAACAGATGTCAGGCAGGTTAAAGTCGCCCACAAGAACAAGGCAAGTGATCTTGAGGCAGATTCCAGCTGCTTAAAGAATAATAAATCAGCCTCTTCTTCCTGGTTGGGCTCTCTATAACAGACTCCAATCAGGATGTCAGCCTTTTTGGTCTTCCTCCTAATTGTTACCCATAGGGATTCAACTTGATTATCCTTATCTCTACTTCCATGATGTCCAGATCATCCCTAATATATCAGGCCACTCCTTCACCCCTCTCCCCCACCTGTCTCTCCTGAAGAGTCTGTAGCCATTGATTGCAGCGCTCCAGTTGTGTGATTCATTCCACCACGTTTCTGTGATGGCGACAACATCATAGTTTGCCTCTTGGGCCAAGGCTTCCAGCTCCTCTTGCTTGTTACTCTTACTGTGTGCATTAGTGTACATACACTTCAGCTGGGCTGCTGGTTTTACCGCTTACCACCCTTAGCCTCCTCCAGTTCATCTCCAGTACTGCTGTGTTTGACCTCCTCCCCCTTCCAGCCTAGTTTAAAGCCGTTGACAAGCCCCACTAGCTTGTGTGCCAGGATCTTTCTCCCTCTCTGAGACAGATGTACCCCATCTGTTGGTAGCAGACCCAGGGCCATATAAAGTTTCCCAAGATCAAAGAACTCAAAATTATGTTGGTGGCACTAGCCTCTGAGCCACTTGTTAATCAGGCATGATTTCCTGTTCCTCTCAGCATTCCAACCTGCAACTAAGACTATTGATGAAAAGATTACATGTACCCCTGATCCCTCAACTACTTTTCCCAGTGCCTCGAAGTCCTTTGTCATTGCTTTCAGACCTCTAAAAGCAACATAAATGAATGAACACTGCACCCTTTGCCAATTTCTTTCTACAGGTCCACAGTGGTTATTAGAAAATAAAAACAAGATCCCAATTTCCCCACATGCTTAATGGAGCTAGCAGATATCTCTCAAGTGGCGGTTTGGAACTGCAAGGCAGCGATTTAAAGAAGACAATCAATGTTAAACATAGAATCACAGAATGACAGGGGTTGGAAAAGATGTCTGGGTATCATCGAGTCCATCTCCCCTACCAAAGCAGGATCATCTAGGGTAGGCCACACAGGAATATGTCCAGGAAGGTTTTGAAAGTCTTCAGAGAAGGAGGCTCCACAGCCTCTCTGGACAGCCTGTTCCGGTGTGCTGGCACCCTCACAGTAAAGAAGTTTTTCATCATGTTGAGGTGGAACTTCTTGTGTTCCACTCTGTGTCCATTTCCCCTTGTCTATCACAGAGCACCACTGAAACAATTCTGTGATTACTATATTCCTTTGTCCTTGACAAATGTGTGGCTAATTTTATGTTTTCAGAGTAACGATGTGAAATAATGTAGAAAAACTGCTAAGGAAAGACCTCAGGCTGAACTGTTCCAAGATGCTCTAGCATAATACATTCCAAGAGAGCTGAACACCAAGATGTCATAGGGAGCTGTAAAGCTATAAGCATCTCCCAATTACCATTTCATCACTTATAACCACTTTATTTCTCATTACAGTCTTGAGATTGCTACTTTATTTCTATCTACTTATCTCTCTGTGCCCTGCCACTGAGCTCCTGCTCACTGTTAGGTTTCATTCTCTGTTTATTTCCATCAACAGCTGACTCTGCTGTTGGCCTAACTGATGGGATGGAAAGTTTGAGTTGTGAGGGAAGAAAAGAAGAAAGGCAAATAAGATGGAAAACTCAGGAAAACGTAAGGCTGATTTGCTTCTGACAGTGAGAAGCAGTGGTTTCAGGGAGGAAGGGAATTATGCATGACAGAAAGAACTGGCGTTTCATAAATAGATGGGAAGTCTACATTGTTAAGATTGTTAGGCATGCCTCTTTCCTACAAACCTTATTCATTCAAATATAGCAAGCAGTTGCTTCTGGCCTTGGTTTTATACATATGAAAATGTATTTAGACAATCAGTTGTGAGGAAAGACGTAATTTCAGCAGAGCAGTAATGTGTTGACCAGCATTCTCTTCCTCAATGAAAATAATAAAACAATTTATTGTTTGCTTTTTTTTTTAATGTTTGGGGTTTTTTGTTTGTTTTTTTTTTTTAAATTCCATTAACAAAGGGCAAAGAAACGATCCAGGTTTCAAATTAAGTCATTGTGATTCTCGCAATTTAGACAGCTACAGCAGTTCTCACTATCCGTCATGGCTAGTTCTCAGATGCAGCCAAGGACAGGAAATAGGCTATGGTTTAGTATTTGTTTCAAGTCTGCACCCTAATTCACCAACTTAGCATACTTTTAAATCTTTAATTCTGAACTATAAATTTAATTTCTTGATACTCTCCGGGTTTCCTGGGCTTAAAAGAAAGCCTCCTGAGTTCCAATACATCAAATAGACAGAATGGCAGGCTACAGGCAGCAGCAGTTGGAAATCTGCTTGTAGCTTTCTCGGCTTGTAATTGCTACTTCACAGCCAAATCCTGAGCCTGAGTCCATGACTATTCCTGCTTCACTTCACACATTGGAGGCAGCAGCTGAAAGCCCAGTTTCCCAGCTAAGCCTCATGCTTAACTGGACTTTCTAAGTAATGCAATGCACCCAGGTATGTGAGACACAGGTCTCAGGTGTGAACTAGAGCTCTTAATAGATCATGAATATTATACTAGTGTTGCTTTCTCTCCAAGATGAAGAGAATCAGAAGAATCACATTGACTCTCAGACACTTGATCTGCTGGACACTTCCTGCTGAGTAAAAATGAGAAAAGTAGAAAATTTCCACAAAAGGAGTAGCAATTTCACTTGCTACTTCCTCACTAGAAGAATCCCCACCTCAACTTGTTCTTTGCTCTGTCCAGTAAACTATCATTTGGACACAGCACATAAATCCATAGTCTTGCCTAACCAAAAGCAAAGATTTAAGACAAGGACACTTAACAGCACATAACTTTCATCATACAACTTAAATTAGGTTCCTAAAGAAGGCAGGCTGTATCACTTATCATTTTCAAACCTAATTACAGCTCTTGAGGTTGGGTGAGATGAGAGTAGCATAAGAGCTAGTATAAAATGAAAATGAATATGCACACTCATCAGTCCTTTATTTTTAAGCAGTTAGTTGAATATTTTGATGATGTTCAAAATGCTGAGCAAGCTGATCATTTCAGTGCCAGCCCATCTCTCACTGCGAGGAAGACAATTATTTTGCAATTCTGAAAGGTCAGGTAATTTAAATGAAATACAAATAATTTGCAGGACATGACACACAGCAAATAAAATGTACCAAAAATCAATATACCACAAAGCTGTTTCTGATTTGAATAAATCAACTGTACTATCATGAAAAAGCCTACCTTTTGCATGCTTTTTCTGAAACAAAAGAAAACTTAAAGTAGGTACATGTGAGCCTCCTTAGTGTCACTTCTTATCATCGTATTTTCAACTGTAATGCAAAATAAACTATCAAGTTGTTTGGTTGACTGCCGGGAGCCCACCTCTCAGTAAATGGCCAATGCTTTCATTACACATGGCAAATAGATTACTCTTAAAACAGATTACTCTTAAAAACTCTGGTCCTTCTACATCAGATCACAGTGTCCCTGGAGACAGAATGTGCTGTGCCTTTCTCTGTAGTATTTTAAGGTTATCAATTACTCTTTTGCTAGATATGCACACTATTAAGAAAAAACCTGTAACAGGTTGGAATTGTTATTTTAATTAGAATAAATGAGTGGTTTAGCCTGGATATCTTTGATCATTGTCATGTTAACAAACTGAATAACAATGAAGTCTTTGAACAGCAGGCTCTGCTGGGATTTCTGTATGGTATTATGTCCAACTACAGCTAAAACCCACTAAGCTTATTCTCTTGTGTCTTTTTGCAGTTTCACCGTAAAGGTAAATGTTATCCACAACAGTTTTACATTAAACCCCATCAATGACTGTTAAGTCCTTTATAGAGAATTGTCACTGTCAAAGGCTAATCTTCTTTCCTTTTTATCGTTATTTTTCTGCCTGACAAAAGGCACAGATAGAATTCATACAGATACAAGCAATGGCTGTTCACACTCGTTAGACTTATCCTACTTGTCTAGGTAAGAGACAAAGGTGCACTTAAATAAAGCTTTCCATCCTAATGACACATGAGCAGACAATGCAAATGTTCTTTCTGCTCATGCTTTTCATTAATTTATCTCACTTTTCTGTGCTTACTTCCCTATCTACATTCAAAGAGAAACCATATGAAAAGACAGAGGTAAATAGTTATATAAACTGGCATACATTTTAATGTTCCACTACTGCTAGCACTTTATTGTGTCTTGAAGATGCTGATATGTTCATAACAGGCATTTCAGATCACTGTTTCTTCTTTCAGTCCTCAAGTACATCACATCTCTGTGTGTTCTATTTGATTTAGAAAAAGCAAAAACATGTGACAGCAGGACTTCTTATCAAATAAAGCCAGTAGTTTAAAGAAGCTTTAATAGCTTTAAAAAAAAAAAAAANNTATTTAAAAAATTTAAAAAAAAAAAAAAAAAAAAAAAAAAAAAAAAAAAAAAGAAAGCCTATCAGCCTTCAAAACCCTTACAGGTTTCACAAAGTACTGGAAACAGAGTGACTTACAGTGAGCAAGTGCGACTTACAGTGAGCAAGTGCTAGCTAAAACCTTCTGGTTAAAAAATGAAAAAACAAAACAAAAAAAAAAACCCAAAACAAAACAAAATCAAAGAAAAAAAAAACCCAACCCAAAACCTCTCCTAGATAATTATACAGAATGGTTAAAGCATGCCACAATTTGACCTTGCAGACAGAGTCTTTCAGAACTGTAAATTCACACACTGACCTTCTCGACATTGCTTTATCATCATCACTTTCTCATTCCCACAAGCTCACCAGTATTGATGCACTGCTTCAAAACACAGCCATTGTCGCTACTCCACACTACTACTACCAAGCACCTCGCTTTCAGCCTCCATTTGACACAATGGGATGCCCTTAAGTGCCCCAAAACCTGAGAAGAACGACAAAGGAATCTGTAGCCAAACAACTCCTCTCACTGTGAACACAACACAGTATCTTACTTGAAATACAAAAGGAAAGGAAAGACTTTTCTTTTCCTCCATTACTTCCCTTGTTGGCAGTGCTGGCCTACCGCCTCAAGCCACTCTCTGATCCTGCAGAGAGGGTTTGTCAATCCAATGCAATTTCTGTACTTTTTACCAGTAGTTTATCAGAAAATGTAGCATTTTCACTCGTGAAGTTTACAGATGACAAAAAGATTGATGAAGTAATAAATACTAAGGACACGTTACTTTTACAGAACAATGCAAATCACTGAGCTGAAAGGACCTGTTGAATGAAATGCATTTTAATAGAGTAAATAAAAGCTAATGTACCTGGGAATTAACAATTCAAGCTTTACTCAAAAAATAGGAGCCTTAGAAAGCAGTTGCTTAGAAAGGACTGTCAAGGCCTTGAAGGCACTCAGAGGACTCACTGTCTCTGCCCAGGCCTTCTGGGGCCTTTCCATACTCTCCTCTTGGCCCAAAGATGCCATAGCAGTCCCACAGGGCCATTAGCTCCTGCTCCAGAGACATGGGAGCAGGACCAGTCTCCAGCTCCCCACAGGCCTGTCCTGTCTGGCCATCTGCCCCACAGAGCTGGGCCCACCTGTGGGCCTGCAGCCTGCTCTGGCTGCAGATCATCCCCAGTGAAGTGCTGAATACCTCAGAGCTGGGATTGGCTCAGTGTACCTTGGCTGCAATCATTAATATAATGACTTGGGAGAACAACTGAAAAGAGAAGATACATAAAATTGCTCTATGTGCACATTCAAATGGTGCAAGTATTACCCTTTCCTGTATCTTAAACTATAGGAAAATGTGAAAATACGGGGAGGGGGAGGAGGGGGAAATGAGCTCACACAGGATGTAAACCTCACATCACTATGCATATTATAGAGACTGGTAATGGGAAGTGCATTGGTATTCTAATGGAACTATGTACTATAATTACTGTATTTTGCTAAGCGTAACTTACATTTGTGTGGTTAGTATATTTTATATTGCTAAATCAGGAATCCCATGTAACATCAAATCTTCAAATAAATAAATTTTGTATTAAATATTGCACCCTACACACACAGAGAATATCTTAAAGAATTCGATCAGCGACTATTGGACTCTGACGCTTTACAAGTAATAAATTCAAGTCTCTTCAGTAACCACGTGAAACTTTTTCTACTGAAGCTAAGCCAATTCTAAAGATGGTGTAAATCAGAGTGGTTTCAGTTGTGAGTGAAATTATGGTAATTTACTCTAGCTGAATATCTGATATGTGAAAACTGCAAGACAGAGAAGACTAAGCATATGCTTATGTGAGTTACTAAATTAGAAAGATAATGAGATTTACTTATTGTTGAAGTGCCTTCTATCTGCCAGACTTGGAAGGGAAAAAAATTAGATCATAAGTAAAAAAAGGTACCCTTACCTGATTCTAGACATCCAAAAGAAATCTTATGGCTCGTTTAGAGACTGAGATGAAGAGAAACAGCTGAATGGCAAACCACATAAACAGGAGGATATAGAACAGTGTCAATGGCCACAGAAACACACATATAACTTTCTCAGTATCACAGAGATTGTACTATACTGGGAGGAAAAAACCCTCCCTAATACATACACTGAAATAGAAAAAAAAATGTTTCATATCTTCGTGGTATTTTTTTTTAGGTGATAGTTTTCTTCTGTTCCCCATGGCACTGATGGTTTTAGCGAATCATTTAGTGAATCTAATAGATTGTTGTATTGCCATAGCTGAATAGGTACTTAGCAATGGTCACTCAAAAGTCTTTAGTTGTTTTTTTTTTTTTTGCCTCCTGATAACCCCGAGTAGAAGAGAAGATTTTTCTCTAAAGCAGTTTGTCTTTTAAAAGAGGGTAACCTCTTTTTGCTAGCTCCTTAGCACTTTTTTTTCATGGCAACAGCACCCCTTCAAAAGGTGGAACTGATTGCAGATAAGGACAACTTTATTACAATTTCTTTAAATATATGTTACCCTGAAAAGGCTGGAATCTAGTTAAACTAAGTTCATGACACTTACTGTTCTCTGCAGCAGTAAAGGAGAGAGGTGTTCTGTGAGCTTAGAAACTTCATTGGCAGTGAGAGAGTCTTTGAAAATCTGACAGGGCAGATTCTCCCTCACTGGGATCTAAACTCTGAGAAACACCTTCTTACCTTCTAAAACTCAAGAGTACTGAAGAATGGAAGAAATGTAAAAATGAACATAAAACCTGATGATCAACCTCCTCCTGCTCAGAGAAGGAGAAATCAGCAAGATTGGCAACAAAATCTCTTAAATTCCTGGCATTATTGAAAACCACCTGCTATGGCTGTGCCCATTTTGACAATCTAGCCATTTCAGCAAGTAATTAAAATTGACCTGAACCATGCATCACACTGTCACTTTCTTTCACTCAAATTAAATGCAACTTATGTTGTCTGAGCAATGCAATGAGTAAATCAGGTATTAGGTATTTCTGACATTACATCTAAAGCTTAAAGTTCTCTGAAGAATTCTTGAGGTTAGTCTTGTATGTGATGTCATTTGGGACAAAAGTAAAAGTTTGTACACACTTACTGATAACAGTCATGAAAAAAACACAACCAAAAATAAAAATAAAAACAAAACAAACAAACACACATATCCCAAAAAGAAAGAGAGGAAAGAAAAAGCTCTGAAAATTTGAACTACTTTTGTCTCTCTGTAACAGCAATTAACTCATATTCCCAAAGGAGCTACTGAAAGAAGAAAGAAACTGAGGATTCCCCTCGGGGAAGACAGTAACTGTAGCAGGCATTAAATATGCAAGCAGCCATTAGGCATGATTAAAGATTAATTCTGTGTCATAGACAGGACCTGAGGTCATTGCAGGTCATGACTTTCATCTTAATTATTTGGCTTACTGTTTTTATTTAATTAGCTTAGCTTAATGAGTCTTTGGTTATAGATGTCTGGCACACTGGAATTTTGTACACCATTTATTAAGCAAAAGGCTCAGCTATTTAATTTCTTCCTAGTAGATAACTTCCACGATCTCAGTAAGAAGATTCTGGATAAAACAAGAGTGGATTCTGTGTAAGAACATAATGTTACAAACTTGTTTACCTCTCCAAGACTAATGCTAGAGATTCTACTGAAGTTGATGGGTGCCTGACTAATAATTTGATGGTAGTATTCTGGTCCTGCTTATTTAATTAAGGACATTGATAAAATTCTCTGTAAGGCAACACCCATAGCACTCACTAGGCACTGTGTTTTGTAATGACCATGTCAAGGTATTTCAAGTCTTGGTGTTATGTTCACCGTATTTTAACACAATATATTCAGTCACAACATAAAAGTACTTATTATTTTAAAACCAACTTTTTAAACTTGTAAAATCTAAACTAGAATAAATATTTCCATAATAAAGAAATGATAGACCTTCAACATTTTCTTATGCCATTCTTTTTATTGTCTTTGTTTTTATGGTTTTGGAGGGAAGAAAATGCAAAGAGTCCATTTAATTCTTCTACCTCTTCTTAAGCTTTGCCTTACAGTCAAATAAATCACAAGTATGACTGAATCTCAAGTCAATGTGGTTTTCTCCTCTGTTTCAATAAGATGCGTAATTAATCAAACAAATAGTACTTAAACAGAGAACCTGTGAAAAGGAAATGACATGGGAAGACAGGCCTGTTAAGTATAGCTAGGAGAATAGGAGGGTCTCTTCGTTCTTCTGTTCAGATCCTCTGTATTCTATACCAGAATGAAAAGAAAATTACCTTTTCATCAAAAAACTTGATGAATAATCAAAATTCAGGGAAAAATAAACAAACAAACAAACAAAATAAGTGAAAGTTCCCTTTCTCAGTGATCCAAATATTAATCTACCTTTTCAAGGCAAAACCAAGTAAAACAAGGACAGAAATCTTCCTGTGAACTAAGAATGCTTTTAAGACAACAAATACTAGAGAAGCGAACTAAGACCATTGTGGTCTAACTCACAAAATTAACGTCAGACTACATTTGCAGCATACCTGGTGCATAAATCAGCCAGATATACTGGTAAGCTACTAGATAACCTGGAACATACTAGTTTAGAATCTTTAAAGACACTAGGAATTCCAATTTATCTAATGGCTACAATTAGGATTTGCTTTGAAGGATGAGGCTAAGATACCTGGAGAACAGAAAGAAGATTGTAGCCCTAAAGTCATGTTACTAATTTTTTTTCAAATACTGTATCAGATTAAACTTCATAAATTTTTTGTTCCTTTCAGGCCTAGAAAATTTTTGTCAAAGATATCAAGGATGCTTGAACAAACACTTTGGGAAGGACAAAAATTTTGCCTACAAAAAACCACCTACAATAAACCCCACTTTCTTTACATTGAAATATTTGGAGAGGGATCAAAAAGATGAAAAGTCCTAGTTAAAACAAGCAAACGAACAAACAAAAACAGAAAAGAAAGAAATAAAATAACACATTTCCTAGTATCATGTCTACTAAGAGAATGGAAGATTCTATCCATAACCTTTTGCCACAGATTTGTTTTGGTATTGGTACAGATGTTCTTGGCCATTGATCCCTGAAATCATGTCATTAAAGAAATTTATATCCAGCAACTTGGTTAATGATTTAATGGACTCTTAACATTTAATGATTTAATGGAATCCTCTACATATTTAGCCCCAAAGGCTGCCAAATCAGTTGAAAGATCTTAGTTGTGCCTGAAGGATGAAGCCATTCTCTTAAGAAGATAGTGTCTCTTCAGCATTCACTGATGGCTGAGAAACAGGCAGATTAGCTCCTAATTGTTTACTTTGATAGTGACCAGAAGGTTTACAATAGAATAAATCTGAAAATTTTAATTTAGAGGATATCAAATTCAATGGCAGGTAATAGCATTGCAATTAGAGTGGTGAATAAGAAATATTTATGAAAGTTTTGTAGAAATGAGAATCACTGCTAGACTTGGGAAAAAATTAAACCAA
The DNA here is from genome assembly GCA_013399055.1 of Ramphastos sulfuratus. Taxonomy (NCBI): domain Eukaryota; kingdom Metazoa; phylum Chordata; class Aves; order Piciformes; family Ramphastidae; genus Ramphastos; species Ramphastos sulfuratus. The sequence continues at coordinate 44,296 of WBNM01005926.1, read as the reverse complement.
CCAAACAAATGAATAAAAGAAACCCACCACTAGAATAATCTGAACTGTAAAACTGTCAGGAGAGTATTTTCTTGAAATGTGGCAACTGCACACAGGTCTATCTGATATATCAACAGAAGAACTATTTAGAGGTGACAAAATTCTACCAGCTGAACAATGTAACTTTGGGAACTGACTCGGGCAAAACTATGAGCGTAGACAAGGAAAAGGGTTTGAACAAGCTAATTTAAGCTGCCACGAACTATCTGATTTGTTACCTCCTCTTCTGCATGTAGAAGGAAACAAACATGATTTAAAGCTGAAAGTGTCTTACTTTAATTATTAGGCATTTAACTAAAGACCAGATCAAGTTAAATCAAAGCTGAATTCCCCATACTGTCTCTTTACCTGAGCTTATACTGATAAATTCTGTGCATATACATTATTTCCTCTACCACCTATTCCACTTCATCAATAATTTTCTTGGTTTCACTTCCATTTCTTCCCTTTTGATTTTCTGATATAAGAATTGTGCCTCACTACAGAGGATCTGCATTTAGTTTGGTATTAATAGAGCTTTACTATAAACACATGTGCATTGTGCACAAAGAAAACTGATACCTTGGAATGGATCCAAGATCTATTCAGCTCAATATCCTGTCTCTGACAGAGGAAGATGATAAGAAACCCACAACGGTCAGATCCACTATCATTCAATCTAAAATATAGACAGTACTTCAACCTAAAGATGGAAATACTAATTTCAAAACAATGGCTTATGATTTGTCACAGAAAGTTAAATGTATTGTCAGTGTCACTATTTCGCCAAAAATCTGTTCGAGATTTGATCTAAACCATGTCTTGTCTTAAGGATCCCTATAATCCATTTACATGTGCATGAAAAACAATAATCAACCTAAAAGTATTTCTGGACTGCACAACGTTTAGTTTCAGTTTGTTGTCCTCTTTTTCTTGTGTTCAGGTAGAATTTGATATGTGAATTTATAACTTAGATCGGAACAAGTTGCCCAGGGAGGTTGTGGCTACTCTCTCCCTGGGGGTGTTCAAGGCCAGGTTGGATGAGGCCTTGAGTGACCTGTACTAGTGGGAGGTGTCCCTGCCTATGGCAGGGGGTTGGAACTAGATGATCTTTGAGGTCCCTTCCAACTTTACCCTTCTATGATTCTGTGATTTACTCATTTTCTTTTGCAGTAGTTTGTTTCCTTCAATAGAATTTTCCCACACTCTCTGAGATTGCATTTCCTCTTGTTGAAGCTCTTTTTTTATATTGTTTAAGATACATGACTCATCAGTACCACATAGTATCCTAGAAGTATTTAAAGCATATCTTTTCTATTTGTTACTGTCCCTTTTCTCATACATGCTAAAAGCTTGATTCTTTTTCTCCTATTTCATCTCTATGTCAAGCAGAATTGTTGAGTTCTACAACATTACACATTATATACATATAGAGAGAAAAGTTTTTAAGTTGGTATATCCAATTTAAAAGACTGCAGATTATATAAGTGAATTCAATTATAAGCTATTTTTAGTTCAACTTGAATGTATTGTATTGTTTCATTGACCATTTATTTCAGCTCCCTTGGATACCTAGAAAACCCCATGATTTCTCCGATCCTGAATAAACATCTCTTGAAATAAATATCTACCTCATTAGTCTCTGTATTTTCAAACTATTAATATGAATATTTAAAACTAAAATCAAAAGAAAAAGGGCAAACACAGAAGCTGAACTCAACCTTATTGCTGAAGTTTTCCTATGAGAAAAAATAATTACATTCTTGCATCCTGTTTTACCCAACATTTGGGCTGTGACAATACTTCACTTCTTTTATTAACCTGCCAGAGTAATAAGAATTGTTATAAGGATAGCAGCAACATTTAAAAATGAAAGGCATTTATTGATAATGGACTAATATTTACTCATTAGAATATTCCTTCAGTTAAAATTAAAAAAGAAACCATTGCTGTTTTGAGGAAAAACAGAGCACTAACAATTACTTGAAAGATGTTCAGTACTGAATTCCTTTGACAATATGAAATTACGACTATGTGAGAAATGGAAAAAAAATAATTAAGAAGTAAAACTAGAACAACTCTCATTACCAAAAACATAAAGTCCAAAGACAATGTCACAATAGCATGATACTGCAAACAGTCTGTGTTTTAGGCAGCAAACAGACAGGAAACAAGTCAGTGGTTGCTTGGTGGTATATTTAGCTATTTTTCAACACTCCATTCACTATGAATTATGTTGGTAGCTTATCTTGAATACATTCCTAACATAAGTAACAGAAAGAGTTGAATTTCCATGTGAAGGAAAACAGTATGTTCGAGATTAGTGTAAGTCTTTTATATTCAGCTGCTATAAACAATTCATATGACCGAATTTTCAGGGAAAAAAAAAACAGTTTCTTTCTTCTCTCATGTTGCATAATGCTCTTCCTAAGGGAATAGCATGAAGGAATGGGGAAATCAGTTGTACATCAATTTGTAGAAACACTGATGCATTCCTCTAGATCACTAACATTATCAGGCAGTAAGCGAGAAGTGTAAATGATCTTTCCATCATATTTGTGTAAGTATTATATGACAATTCATTAATCCACAATAATTTTAATCACATTTGGCATTAAAATTATGTATGTGTCTTGCTAACGAAACATCAGCAAGCCAAACTTCTAGAGGATTAAAAAAAAGTGCAACATAAGCAAAAATCTAGCTTCACTGAGTGGAAAGATCTACTTAGTGCTCTCATTATTTTTTTCCCTGCCTCAATTTCCTGGCGGCTATTTGAGGTTAAATAAGGAAACAAAGTCACACAAAAGATGGAGTCAAAATTGCAGAGAGAAAAAAAAAGGATTATATTAAATAGGAAGAGTATTGGAGTGATAACAACTGAACTCCTTGGAAGGAGCTCCTTGGAAGACAGTGTATCTCTGTGTAGTTCTATAAACTGTAACACATCAAAAATGCATATTTGTTTATTCAGTAACAGGTACACTTAATTGTGCTGCCACCTGTAAGGTTCAATTGTTTATTTGTGGTAGTTTAAGCCTTATTGGAATCTGCTCATTATTCCTTTGCTTCTCTCTCTAACTAACCTTGACTGACCAGGTAACACGTGAGCTTTGCTGGTTGTTTTCTATCTGGGGAGAGGGTGACATTGGCCCCTTCTGGGCCTGGGGACAAGACTGGATTTCTGTATTATTTCTGTGTTGTATATAATTGTAAATACATGTAAATATATTTTGTATATACACTTGTAAATATAGCTTTGCTGTAACATATAGCTTTATCTTATTTCCAAGCTATCTGAACTGGTATGGTAAATTTTAATTGAGGAACAGGAGGGAATATTGTATTGGATTTTGATGTCATGACTGGTAGTAACAGGAAGTGGTTATAAATACTCAGCTTACCAGTATTTTTTTTTTTTTACATATACAGATTTTTTAGTAATTATTTCTAATATTTTTTTTCCCACTTAAAACTCTAACTCTTCCTATTACACGGTGAAAATACACTATCATCTTTAGAATTCAATATTGACTATAATTGCTATGTGCACCAAAAATGCATATCTCAGAGGATTTAATCAATCTTCTCTCTATTCATGAGAAACTATGCTTACTTATTTTCTTCTTCTGAAGTGACAATATTCTACAGATTCCATTATCATATAATGATTAAAAAATAAATAAATCTGATAGCATTTCCAGAGTGGTCTGTTCCTCCTTTTTCTATGTTTTGGAATTCTTTACTAGTCAAAACTAGTCAAATGAGGAAGATGTGTCTTTGAATTTTAAACAAGGAATGTCCATAGCCCTTGTGCTTTGAGCGGAAAGAACGGAGAAAAAAAGGCCAAAACCAAAAACCACAACCAAAAAAAAACCCAAAAGCCCACGCAACAAGAAATACATGATTCAGTTTTTGGATTTGCATTATCCATGAGGAATGAAACTTTCCTTGTGATTCATATATGAAACTAGTATTGCCTGGACTTGTTTTATTCATGAGTGCCAGATGAGGATCAAAGCATGAAACTGGAGATGGTACCTCACAGGAGGAAGATGTGAAGGCGAGGATATAGAAAAAAGTCTATTGCCTATTGATGAGACAAGCAGCAATATTCCTACAACTCTGAAGTCTGTACTTTGTGTTCACATTCATCCTCAGATTTTGTATATATATCTCCTCCAGCTCACAAATGTAGACCTAATACATAAGACTGGATGGAATTCACCCAAGAATATTAAAATAATATGCTGATGTTACTGACTGCAAAGTTAGAAAAAGCACAGAACTATGCACCTAGCACAGAATAAACCCATTCACCAATACACTGGTAAGCATCTGGTACCAGACCATTTGGAAGTGATCTGGGTGTAATGCAAAATGGTATGCACTCAGTATGAGACAAATCACTTAACAGAGCTACCTAAGACAAGCTGGGGCCAGCAGATAGAGGTAAATTATTAACTTCAATTCAAACCCAGTGTGGCTGAATTCTGAGTATTTGTCCAGTTTTGTGTCTCAGTTCAAGATACAGGAAAAATGGGAAGTATTCTGTGGAATACAACCATTGAAGTAGTGAGTACCTACCTGACAGAGGCAATTGAGGAAGCTGGGTTTGTTCAGTCTTTTGAAGAGAAGGCAAGAGAAGGATAAGCCTACAAGTACTCAAAGGACATCTATGACTGTAACTGTCAAGCTCTTGACAATGGTAGATTCTAAAGCATGAAGCAACTGCTATAAGCTATGACTTGGGAGGTTTACATTTGGCATTAGGAACAGCTTTTGTACGGTACTGGATTAGGTCACACAGAGAAGTTGTGAAGTCATCTTTGGAGATTTTCAAGACTCATATATAGAAAGCATAGGGTAACCTGATAATAGTCACTGCTTAAGAGTCTTGCTTCTTCACTTCATTGTGGAGGCTGAAAAATACAACCTTCAGAGGTCTCTTCCAACCTATACATATTTCTGTAAGGAAGATACACATCAATTTGTAGATGGAAATATGAGTAATCTTGCTTAGAGAAGTGTAGGAATAAATACTGAAAGAGAAAGATGCTCAACCTGTTCGGATGTGTAGGCTGAATTTTAAGTAAAGGAGGGGAATTATGTCCTGTATTACTAAAATGAAAGTTTTATATATTCCTTATTAAGGGAAAACATCACTTGGTTGGCTTTCTGAAGCACTTTCCTTCAGTCTTGCCTAAGACTAGCAATCGTTCAATAGGTTCTAAATAACAGAATCTAAAGAAATAATCAAAATAATTTAATTTATAATTTCACTTAGTGTCAGCATTAAGACAAAAATGGCCTGGTTTAGTTAGTAAACGCAAAACAAATTGCTGCATTTAATACCACAGTACATTGTTTTCATGCATAGTTTTCTTAATATTTTTTCTTACTCTATGTTATTAATGTATCACTTGCTTAGGCATAACATCTTGCTTATGTTGCATAAAACATAACTGCAACTACCTAAATTTAAAAAAAAAAAAAAAAAAAAGAAAGAAAACCAAAAAGGCAGGCTTCATTATGAAGATAAAGATTTGGATACTGTTACATAATCAGTATCAATGTCACCAAATATGGTAATACAATGCTTATGCGTACACAGTATAAGGTCATATTACCAGATCTAATTCTGAAGTTAGCCCTGTTTTTGAAGAGAGTAGGCTAGATGACCTCCAGAGATTCCACTGAACACAAATTGTATGTCTGCTATTACTTATAACAAGTGATGAAGAAGGAAACTAAATGAAAAGTACGTCTAAGACTCACAACCTTTGCTTAGAGCTGAAAAACCACCCCATTCGTAACTGCATACATCCAAGTGAAAACTACATGATATAAAGTGGGAAAAAAAAAATATCGTTTTTTTTTTCCTTTTTTTTTCTTAGAATTGAAGTACCTTTAAATCACTCATGTGTCAACAGGCAAGTCTTTGAAAGAATGACTGATGTTATGTAACAGAAGTAGTAATGTGTTGCAGTGTGGCAGGGTGAGGACACAGCTTTATTCTGTGCCCAAAATGTGTTTGGTATAGTGGGTTGAAGTCACAGCAAAATGTGACTTTTATGTGCTAACAGTAAGATAAGTGTGGATACACAAACACATAAATGTATCCTTACAGGCAGACCAGGGAAGTTGTGAAGTCTCCTTCTCTAGAGATATTCAAAACCTGCCTGGACACATTCCTGTGTGATCTGGTATAGGTGATCCTGGTCTGGTGGGGAAGTTGGACTAGATGATGTTTTGAGGTCCCTTCCAGCCCCTGACATTCTGTGATTCTGTGAATATTTATAATACCCTTTTCTTCTCTTCATATCTAATACTTGCCTTCACATCCCATTACGTCAATTCAGGTGCTATAGTGCTATGTGATGGATATAATCTAATGTGACAGGTTACAATGTAGCATATTAAATGGAAAATTGAAGAAAAAAAAAGTTGTAATGAAAATGCTTGTTAAAGATTTCTCACATTTGTTTGGTGTTTGGGTTTTTGGTTTTTTCAGGGAGGGGTTCTTTGTTTTGTGTTTGGGGTTTTTTGTTTGTTTGTTTGTTTTTTGCCTGTGTGGCTTTTGTTGGTTGTTCAGGCTTGGTTTGGGTTTGTTTTGGGTTTTTTTTTTTTTTTGGGGGGGGGCAGTTTAACCCATGCAGAAGACAAGTCTAAGCTGGCAGGTTTTATTTAAAGATCATAATTTATCTGTAATGGAAACGCTAGGAATTTCTCCACATGCAGCAGATGTTTAAAAGGTGTAAACAATTAGAGAAGGGATCGCTAAGCAGACATTCCTTTTAATGAGCCAGCAAAATGAAAACTTATGCATGTTTCAGTGATGGTGCTTTCTCCATTCTACCAAAAGAGAAACTCCAATTAGGCTAAAGCATATCTCTATGACTGCTAAGTAGTAAATAAATCCCAATAGATCAATGTTCAGCTACTCTGAGCGGGTACAATTACAACTATTTCCTTGTACCTTGTTTGGCTTTGTGTCCCATCTAGCATTTTAGAATCCACGAAACACGTTGACAGCAGTTAGGAATAGGAGCAGATAAACCTTTTTCTCTCATCTGCTATGGAGGACTCCTTTTATTTTTCCTTGATAATTACTTGTGTTCACTTCTAGGAGCTAAATAGTGGCCTCCAGCCACAAAAGGTAAAGTTTGCAAGTAAATTACATCGGGCTTTATGAAGTAATTCTGCTTAGACATTAGAGAACATATTTGTCACTTCATTGGTTTTTGGTTTGGTTGGTTGGTTTTGGGGTTTTTTCCCTAATTATTCCTTTGTCTTTTGAATTTACTATGTTCAGTTTGGGCTTCAGACAAGAGTTGGTAGTAGGGGTGAGGGAAATCTCTTACATCACAGTGAGGTCTGCAGACTTAGGTTGTCAATCAGACACAGAAAATTAAGTCCCTAATGCCTTATTCTACCTCAGAGATTTCACAGACAGAAAGGGAATCAATGGAAAGACTCAGATAGATTTGAATTATTTAAGAAATTATTCCAGTAGCAGGAACTACTTAACTATATTTTTATCCAAGTACAGCAAGATAGTTTGATCTTGTAATAATAGGAGTACAACAAAAATCAGGAAATAGGAGAGAATGTGTGGTATCAGTAATATTACATAATAGCAAAATATAATTTCAGCAGATACTTTGATAAATTGTTCCAAGATGTTTTATCCCTAAAAAGTTGAAGTGGCTTCCACAGTATAACATATATATATATATATATATAAAACATTTCAGTATAGGACTGAAAACAACACTGAACTAAAATCAATGAAAATCTCAATAATTTATCTTTCAGCATAAGTGACAAATTATGGAGCACTATGTACTAAAATACATATTAACAAAAGCATCTATAGCAGACCTAATTTCTAAACATTCAGAAGATCATGATTTCATTCTCTTCTGGGAGATCCCATCTGCCCATGTTTGATGAAGCACATTTTTTTTCACTATGAAAATGAGGAAATACTTCAAGTGGGATTATGTATATCAAAAATGTATACATAAACAGGTACATGTATATGGAATGTCTATCTTTCCATTTCAGTGATGGCAAAATGTAAAAGGGTGCTAGATTAGCAAGAATATTTGCATTACTGCAGTACAGATAGGTCCAAGTTAATAAAAACAGGTATATAAACTGTAATTTTCTACATTCTCAGAAGGATTTCTTTGTATTTTTTTGACCCAGAAATAGATGTCGTAACATATATTGTCATCTATTTCTCTACAATGATGTACACTTCTCTATAATGATGTACACCTTTATATTCATAGCATTCCTGCTTCCATACATCAAGTGAAGTGACATGAAGCATTATGCAAATATATGGGCCCAGAGGATGAGGTTTCCTCATTCCCTGATAATCTTCAAAACACTACACTGTATAAAAATGTTCTAGTCCCTCAATATCAGAGAGGATACAAGGTGTTTTTATTACAGCAACCTGTTAAACAAAAAGTGTAATCTCAGGTTTGAGCAGTATAATTTCAAAAATAGCATCTCAAAAACTGAAGAAATCATACTTGGAAATACTTCAAGAAAATTGTAACTGCTGATGTACAGAACAAAAACCATTCTGTAAACTAAGGCAACTGAAAGCAATATAGATTTTTGAATGATATGAAAGAAGCTTCTTTCGCATCATAGTTTTACATCAATGCAATTTCATCTTATGGGGGGATGGAGGTGGTGGAACTTCTTATTTTATTAATTATTTCTATGATGACTGATAAAACATAAGCAGCACTCTTACTAAAATCCATCCTAAATTTCTGTCACAGTTTAGTATCCATTCAAGCATCACAGCAGGAAAAGTGTATTTATTACCACCATGAATCTTAGGTGGTGTTTTGCTAAGGTTCACCTGTTGCTACCTTACATTAACAGCCAAACAATCCAGTATGTCTAGCTTTGCATGTCCTCTCTGGAAGTATTTAGCGTTCAGTCTTCTGGTTTTATTTAAAGGTATAATAAGCTGGATAGGAAAAATAAAATAAAATCCTAAATGATGCAAAACAAAATGTTATCAGGACTTACCAATTTTTTTAATTTATTATTTCTCATAATTTTCAGAACCAGTCTGTCCTTGAAGCTAAGTTTCTTCGAAGGTGTGCCCATAACTTAAAGGGCTGCAAAACTTTTTTATCTAATTGTATCAGGACTTTTTGTGAGGCTCATGAACATACTTTCAGAAAAGCATACCTGAACTTTGTGAATACAACACTTTCTGCCCTTTACGAAAACAAAGCCTTTGAAAATTAAAGGAAGCAAAATATTGTCAGAATTACACGATCTTTTGGGTTTTAAAAAAAAATCTCCCATTAAAAAAACACACCTGTTGTTAAAGAATTCCAAGGTTTTATATTTTAAAATCACAATTACTACAACTGATTCCTTCAGCAGATTTAGAGAAAATTTAGAAACAAATAGGGAACAATTTATACCTGAGCATCAGACTGACATTTCATAGCAGAATAATCTTTCTTTATATTTTAGGTCATTCACAAGCTCACTGGAGAGATATCAAATAATGTAGCAGCATGAATGTTTATATCTCTGTGAACGACATTCACTACTGACTAACACCCCTGCATTTTCTATTACACGATGTCTAATTAAGCTCCATGATGCCACTCTCAAATCTGACAAAGCAGAGATAATTCTTGACATTTTCAAACACTTGGCTTATGTTCCCTTTCTTTGCACAGCGACACAAGCTGGGACTTCAAACTGATAATGGCATTGCAGCAAGTTTCTGGGTTTTTAGTCTTTTTTCACACAGTAGTTTACTCAGAATGAATGGAATTACACAGACCTTTATTTGCCTTTGCAATCTTCAAGCGTATGACAACCAAAAGACTAAATTTTGCCCTTGTGTGCCTCTGGTCAGCTTCCACCAAAATCAATGGAAATTACATGTTATGGTACCCAGTGAGTGATTGGGTTCACAGCACATGGAGAGAAATGCCACAGCACACATGAGGTGATAGGTCACATCACTTCAATTGTCCCTATCTCCTTTCAGCACCAGACAAACATCTGAAGAGGCAAACATAAAAGAGTAAAACAGCAATAGTAGCACTCAGTGTCCTGGTGCTGTGTCTGTCACTGCTGCTCCTCCAATCGAGCCATAATTCAGAATTTTCTCTACCACATGTGGTGCCTCACATCTACCTTTCTTGGGAAGCAGCAGGAGGCAGACCATCAATATTTGGAGTCTGTCTTTAATTTAAAACTCATCTCTTAAACATGAAACTGTGGATTTTCAGATAGAAGAATAAAGACAAGAGTGGAAAAGGTTCTGCAAATGTTTCTGAAATTAGTAAAATTAACAGAGAGGAATATGTTTTCCTTTAAAAACAAACAAACAAACAAACAAAACACTTGCATGACTTAAAGGATATCAATTCCACCTTCCCTTTCCTGGTAATATCATTGTGTTTTTCTTTATTTTACTATGTTCACTGTGACACTAGCCAAAGACTACACAAGGTAAATTTCATCATTAAAAGAAACAATTAAAAAAGTAGTAATGGCATTTTAATTTTTTTTCCACACGTCATACAATGATTAAGAGCTGTCTTACAGATCTTTAGGGAAAAAATAGTAAAACTCAACTGAAATTATAGAAGCCTACATAAATTGTATTAATATATGGTTTAAGAAGTCACAATTTGCTACTTTGTTTCTCAATCAAAAAAACTGATTTAATCTCCTAGAGTTAGGGCTAATGCAAAAACCATTAATATTTTCAACTGTAAACTCCTGAGACCGGTGCACCAATAGCAAAATGTCTTGCTTTTCTACAATTTTCTTCTAGAAATTGCTTTAATATATTGTTACAAGAAACATAATTTGTTCAGATTGTGTCCCAATTCACCCTGCAAACACAGACAACAAAACTAATTATTTTCAACCCCAACCTTTACCCAACTGTATCTTTTGAAGGCAGACACTAAATTGGTGGAAAATTACATCTTACATTGGATTTCATGCTTATCACAAATTTTCCCTATCTTCTTTCTATCTATTTGATTAAATCATTTCACGTCTCTCAGAAATCATAAGTTACAAAAGAGAAAAGAATTCACCATAGAATGATTTAATGTGTCTAAAGAATAACCCCATTACAGATGTGGACTTTGTCATTTCAGCAGTCAAGTTGAAGAGCACATAGTAATCGAGCTTACAGAGTTTCACCAGAGTTTCTTCTTCATCCCAACACAAACTTAAAGACTGGATGATAAAGCTATTTGCAATTAATTTGTATTTGCTTTAGTTTCTAGTGAAAACAGGTGCTGGGCAGCCATGAAGTAAGACAAGGCTCCAGACTGAACTGATTTACATTTTAGCTGCAATGGATCAAGCACAAGGGCTGCAGGCAAACGTAAGCTTAGTGCGGAAAAATTACATATCCAAGACAATGGAGGAGGTTAGTAGCAAATTTGTAACAGACTACAGGTACAAGTCTTCACATTCTGGCTCCTCTGGTGAGAAAGATATATTGTTCTAAATAACTAAACTCAATCTCTCCTTACATTTGTTGTGCTTCAGATCCCTATGGCAGCTGAGACCCATCAAGCCACTCACACAACTGCCCCTCAACTCCCCACAGTGCAATGAGAAGGAAAATTGGGAGAAAAAGGCAAAGCCTGGTGGGTTGAGATAAGGAGAGTTTAATAGAACATCAGAAAAAGATAAAATCAATCAGGGAGAACAATAATACTAATGAAACATCATATAAAGTGAGTAATACAAAATACAGCATTGACTGTGACTGCTCATCCTGGCCCATCTGCCTGATCCTGCCTTACTACGCTGCATCATGTCAGAGCCACCTGCTCAAAGAACCTGCAATTTTCTCAGCCAGCCCTTCCCTTATGTAGTGGGTATGACATCATATGGTATCAGATACCCATAGGCTTGTTCAGTTGTCTTGGCTGTGGCCCTTCCCAGATACTTGTGAAGGGGAAAAAACCAAACCCAAACCCCCAAAAAACTTAACTCTCTCATAGCAAACTCAGAGCAATATTTAAATGGGAGAAAAAAATAAAATGTACATTCCTGATATCTGTACACCAATAGCAAAATGTCTAACTAAAATCAATTAGTTAAGAAAAGGAATGCAGAAAGCTAAGAATCCAAAATCCAAACAAACTTTGCTGATAGACAAATATGAGAAGTGATAGAAAAAGAAAATGTATATATGTATATTTATTTTTCTATTTTTAGATATGGTATTTATAATACCATTAAAAAGGTGAATTTGGGCAGGGAAAACTATAAAAGAGTTCCAAAGGAAAATGTAAATTCCTTTATTTCATGAAAATCAACAATGTGCAGTAGCTTATTTTCAGTGTTTCTTCCTGTTTTTTTTCCTCACATTTACATGTAAAAGACATTCCCCATAGGACATGCACTGATGTGACAGTGACTTACATCCTTTTGTAGGGAGATTAAGTACATCCTAGCTAAAAGTTAATTTTTAAGCAGTATATTATCCTAATAATCATATTGATCAGAATAGGCGTATCTGGTTGTATATATTTGTAGACTCTGTTAAACAAACCACTGGTCTTCATATTACTCCAAACAGACCACAGGAATTACAGGCCTGAAAACTAGCATTCACTAGGAATGGACACATTTATAAATATAGTAATATGGCTTTATGAATACAGTAATATGGCAGATTCTTCTTGCACCAAAGATAACAGTAAAAGTTCTGTGTGAATTGTCCAATATTCAGACTGAATACTTCAGTTTTCTCAATAAATTTTACAGGACTATTTTCACAGCAGTAAATGAATCCAGGATGAATACCTTTCTATTTGTGTGTTTTTCAGATCAAATAATTGATACAAATGGCATTATTTTGCCTGAAACAGATCCAAATGAACTGCTTTCTCAAGTCTTTCTTGAATAGCTCTTAACAGTGAGTAGCTTCATTCAACGGCTTCTCTATTCTTAGGTGAAGCTATATGATAGTCATTCACAGAAGTATTTGATTAGTTTACCATTACCTGTTTAGAAGATGTTTTGGAAATACTTTGCCTCAGCACTCAATGTATTTTGTCATGTGAAGTAGCTAACTCTGTTGTTCAAGTTACTGCTAAATTCTTTCAACATTTTATAGCAGTTTCCTTCATCACTGAACACAAGTTTAGATGATCTGTAAAGTACAATATTTAGGTTTATTTTTAAAACAGAGGGAACTCTAGGAATACTTGGAGAATTAAGTTGTAATAAATTAAGAATAATAATTTAATATTAGGTAGTAGAGTTGAGTACAGGGGGGAGGAGAAAACAGAAGTTATTTTTTTCTGATGATCCCTGTATGTGTTATGCAGACATTAGTTCCAATGGACTGTGAATACCCAGAAATCATAGCATATGTTCTGTCATAATACCATCATGATAATGAAAATATTGTAACATGTCACCAGGCAGAAGTGTGTTTATAATAATAGATTCAAAGGACAGGATGAACACTGCTTCACCTATCAAATCAGAAATGACAGCACTTTTTGGAGTAAGATTTTGCAAACAAGTGTTACTTTTCTACAGTAACATAAAAATGAAGCCCCACAAACCTGCCAATAGATTTGGCTTTCTGTGTTTGTGATGTTGTCTGTTTCAAGATGAATGGCTGATGTTTCATTTCCTCTCACTTATGAAAGATTAACTTCTAAAGATTTAATTTAATACAGCTTTTTATTGTCGATTGGCTATTTCAAATTTTTAGCCAAATAAAATTTTTGGTCAGGTGAACTAGTTAATCTAGGTAATCTGGCAGACAGTCAAGTGGTTCCCAACATACATGGCAAAAAGGGATTAAATTACTTAGCTATTCTCCTATGTTAATGTTCTACCCTGTATCTCCTAAATAGTACATTTACAGCTTCATTTACATTAAGTAAAAATGCTGCAATGATAGATCCACTTCATTTCCTTATAACAAAATTAAGATTTATGAATCTTTTATTAACATTAATAATGTACAACAGGTATGGAGTTCTATGCTGATGAGAAAAAGACAATGCATATATATGGCCATGAATAGCACAGATATTACTACATTTATACCTACTTGTAAAAACCTAGACATTTGATCAGATTTTTCTAATCCCAGTAACTTTATGCAGATGCAGCTGACTGAAGTTAAGGAGAAACAGCAGAAGAGAAATATGTGGCTTTTCTGCAGCATTTCTTTCCTTGCTCAATTTCTGCTGTAAGAGTCCATTTTAGTATTTGGTTGTGCTAAGTTCTGGAAACAATTTACTGATGTTTGAACAATTGTACTACTAGGAGATTACAATGGCTACTAGGACATTAATAACAGAGAACTTGAATTAAAAACAGAACAAACCAACCAAACAAAAAACTCCTAAACTTTTCAAGGAAAATGCAGTTTATCTTTTGTCAACCGTAAATTTCCTAAACAAAGGTAATCCAAGTGTGGAAAACAGGAATTAGAACATCCCTTTGGGATTTCTCCATGGACCATACATACAGACTTCCTCCAGTTTCATCCTTTACTGCTCCTCAACATGTTACAGCAACCTAGAAGAAGGAGCTTTTGAGTCGGACCCAGGCACAAGACAGACTCCAGCTGGACTGCTCTAAGTCACTGCCTGTTGTCTAAATAGGGCCCTAGATATGTTAACTGTGCTTGATAATTTTACTGAACTACATTTATTTTTGTTGAAGCAGTCAGAAACTATCATGATGAGTATGTTCAATGTGATATACAGAAAAAATGGATTAGCATCAATCTAAGTGAAATCTAAGATTTAAACTCATGATACGCGAATTCTAATTTTAACACAAGCTTTCCTTGAGCTTCTTCTATATTTATAGATAGATTATGTAGGATATCATTTATGTTAAGTCCATCATATTCTTTTCACACTGTGAGGATACATCAACTGAGAATATAAAGTAGCTCCACAAGCATCCTGGGGTAGAATTCATTTTCTCCATAGTAACTAGTATGGATCCACGTTTTGGATTTGTGACCAAAACAGTGTTGATGATACAGAAATGTTTTAAATATTGCTGAGCAGTTCTTATACAGCATCAAGGCTTTTTCTGTTTCTCACCCTACCTCACCAGCAAGTAGGCTGGAGGTGTTCAAGAAGCTGGGAGGAGACAGAGCTGAGGAAACTGACCTCAACTGACCAAAGGAGTATACCATAGCATATGATATTGTACTGACTATATAAAGCTCAGGGTAAAAGGAGGAAAGGAGAGAGGTTCAGAATGGTGGCATTTGTCTTCCCAAGTAACTGTTGCCACATGATGGAGCCCTGCTTTCCTGGAGATGACTGAACACCTGTCTGCCAATGGCGAGTAGTGAATTAATCCCTTGTTTTACTTTGCTTGCACACAAGGCTTTTCCTTTACCTATTAAACTATCTCAACCCATCATTTTTCTCACTTTTATCCTTCTGATTCTCTCCCCCACTCCACTGGGGTAGAGTGAGTAAGAGAATGGATGTGTGGCACTTATTTGACAGCTGGGGTTAAACCATGACAAGGAAAGAAACATGTGCTTGCCAGTCCTCTTCTGTCATTTTGTTATCACATACAGTGAAGCTGCATGAAAGATATAGCTGTAAGACTCAATTCTTTAATGATTTCTTACTTAATGAAATAGCTCCTAAGATTTGTTTGAAGGCAAAGACAACAGCCCCTACATGTGTGTAATTCCCCTTCACCCTAGTCCCCATTTAACTAATTAAATGTTCTTTAGAATTTGAAATCACTAAGTATAACAAAGCTCCTGAGAATCATAAGCAAAGTCAGAAGGACATTTTGAAAACAGGAGTGGTTAGTATAGGACAGTCTAGGGAGTACATGATGCTTTCGGTATTATCTTGTATAGTACTTTAGGGCTTTAATAACTCTTCCTGCAATGTTGCAAGAAACTTCTGATCAATACCAATTATTTTTCTCACCATAGAAACAAGGTTTAGTTAACCCCTTGAGTCTCCTATCCTGAAATAAAGAGAAGATATATTTTTTATATAGAAGAAGGAAACAGTTCATAGACTAAAATTAAATTATTTCAGTAACAAAAGTGTTTCTGCATCCAACTTTTAGATGAACATGTCACTCAAAATATCACTCCATTCCATCAGTTTAAGAGCATATTTTAAAAGGATTCATTTAAATAAAACAAAATGAAACAAACTCCCCACATTTTATGTTGCTATTATGTAGTTCCTTGAAAGGCTCCTACCCTTTCAGTGTTTTACACTGTCTCAATCACAAGTGTCTAGACACAGAAACTGTGGCAGAATAATCCAATAAATCATTAAAAAAGAAAAAAAAAAGAAAGAAGTATGTTTACTTTTTACTAATTACTTTTTTGTTAAGTTGCATTTTGATAAAACACAATTTAAAGGAGGTAAGCGAGCAGTTATTTTACTGCCAAGTTATATCATTAAAAATATTTTAATTTTGCACGTAGATCAGGAGATGACTTACTGTGCTGGTTTGAGCTAATTGGAATGTTTTAATAGAGAAAATTGTATTATAGGCTGTGAAAAGGAAACAATGGTCATGTCTGCTTCACTCATAGGCTTGCTGAGATGTTTAGGAATAAGAACTCAAAACAAAGATACGTCAGTTGGGCTTGGTGTCTGAGGCTGTCTAGCAGCTTCTGGCTTCTCCTCTCTGCCGAGTAACCTCACTAACAACTTCTCTTCTAATCCCCTCCGGCCGATCCTCCAAATTCTCCTTACGCGTAAGTCAAACCTTGGGGTAAGGTATAGGGGTGGGGAGAAGGTGGAAGGGTGGTTGGGAGCCCCTCCTGGGGTCTCTGATTTCTGAGAGAGGTGATGTGTTTCTGTATTACCTTTAATTTGTATATTTCTGTAAATATTCCTGTATATAGTGTATATATCTGCTTGTATATTGTGCTAAGCTGTAAATATAGCTTCATCTCAACTTCCAGCCAACTGAGTTTCTAGTCTGGGTCATTTTACAAAAGTGGGGGGGGGCGGGGAACTCCCAAACCGTCACACTTACATTGAGAAGACTTTTCATTATCAGACCTTATGCATCTATGTATTTTTATGAGACTAAATAATTACCAATGTAAGTAAATACTGCTGCTTTTCTTCCATCTTTACACAAGACACAAGTGTTCATACTAAACACTAAACTAGACAGTCTGAGATGCTTTTTGGTATTTTTTTTCTATGAGGCAGACAGTAGAATTAGTGAGCTATTTATTTATATCAAAGGTCTTCAATATTATTGCTTAAGTTAATTCCAAGTGACTAATAGAAAGATAATATAAAAATAAGAATATTAGAAATAAAAAACATTAAGAAAATGCATATTTGGTATCTTTGTTGCTGCTACAGTATCTTTGTGGTAATGAAAATCTAGACTGTTCTGAAGTAAATGAAAAATCTCTGCTAAGAGTCCATTAATGTTTTATGTCTGTCTAGTTATCTCTATCTATTTGTAAGCATGAAATGTTTAATTCCTATAGACCAGCAGAGCTTTGTATATATGCATTCAGTACAACAGGCCATCAAATGGAACTAAATCAGTACACAAAATAGATTAATGTGATAGAAGAAAAAAGTAATGAATTTTTAAGATCAAATCAAAGAAGCTACTCCTGTAAAACTTTGGAAAGATGACTATTCTGATTTGAGATATATAGAAAAATAACCAATATTGCTGAATACTCTTTGGCAATGATTTATCAATACATACAAACAATGGCTTTATATCGTAGCTTGTTTAAGCTACCTAAGTGGTCATTTTAGAAAGCAAAGCTGTCTATAATCATGTAGGACTATGTAATTACTTAGAAGAAACTGCAATGTTACTTCACATTCAGCACACTACATGGAACTATCTGAAACAGTTTTGTCAACCTAATTTAACCAAAAGCAGACAACAAGCTATTATCTTCTAGAGCTGCCACTGTTCTCTGCATAAGCTTGAAAAAAATGTTTTCATTATTGATCTTTTTCCAGCTTCTACAACAACCTGGCCCACACTATTGTTATTTGCCATATCCTCTAACTCAGTGGGAACTATAAGCTGTTACAGTGAAGTATGTTTAAAAGTCATGTTAAAGTTTGGTTCAGGTGTTCTAGAAAAGTTTTCTGAAAGAACACTAATATTTTATTGAGCAAAGAATGCTTTACAGGAATGCTTTCCCCAGAAGATAGAAAATTACGGACTGATGACGAAACGAGGCCAGTCTTTCTGGAAGTTTCAAATAAAATTTTCTAAGGATTTTTTTTTCTCAATGTTTTAATTTCTCTACTGCTTTTTCTAGGTAGTACTAGAGGGAAGACAGAACAAAGAACTTTGAATCTTAATGACTTTTTGGAATACAGAAAATAATAATGCTAGCAGAGGACATTACTTCCTTTTATTACTTGCTCAATCTACTGAAAGCAGATATGGACACAACAGCATGAAACACAATGTCTTAAAAGGAAGAAGTATAAAACAGCTCAGCAGAGCTGCTCAACACCATTTGTTTCTGTTTTTATTATTATAGTGGTCCATTGCTTTACTAAAAAGCAATCCTAATTCTGATTTCAGTGGGGAAAAAGAAAATAAAAATCTTATGTATTTACAAATGTTATGCATTCCTGTACTTAAGAATATGAAAGTACTTACAGCTGGCAACAAATACGACCAGTTCATATTCCAATCCTTCTTTTGAGATTAATATAAGACAGATTAATATAAGGCCACCACCTGAGGTGACCTTTCTGTACAGAAGGATTTCTCCTGTGTTCTAGTTGATGTAATGAATAACGATTGCAACTTCTCCCCCTATAGCATGCAGTTCAATTACTAGGTCAACCCTAGTATTCTCTAATTAAAGATACCAAAACTATGATGCATATTGACAACATTTTGGTTGTTTGCTTTTTTCTTTTTTTTTTTTTTTTTTTTTTTTTTTTTTGAGTAGTAAAAGTGCTGAGTAGAGACAGAAGAAAGCAAGGATTATTTTTCCAAGGGAAAGTTCTCAATCAAAAACTTGCGGCTGAGGGATAGTTCGATAAAAATTAGAAGCAGCTCAGTGAAAGCTCTTCCCAGATCTAATACCTGCTCTGTACAGCATACCATTACACTTCTAACTGTATGAGAAACTGAGGGGCAGAGAGGGAATAAAAGCCACAAGATTTGGAAGAATTTTGCACTAGGGAAATGAGTATTAGGAATCTGCAGGAGAAGTGGTGAAGGAAGGAAGAAAGAAAAAAAATAAGAACATCATTTTTAAATGGATGAAGCAACAGTTTGAAAAGATTTAGGATAACCTAAGTTCTCTGTGAAAAGATTACATGGTACTTGGATCATAGGTTACACAATTCATGTGAGGAGACCTCTAAGAGAATTCAGGCTGTACTTAAAAGTTATAGCCTGGCAGCAGAGATGATACTGCTGTAATGTATGAATTTTATATATCACAGTTATCAGAGAAGTAGAAGCCTATTTATAGCTGCAGATCAACAGATCTTTCACTTTCTCCCCCACAGAGTTAAATATTAGGATAGGAGTTACCTATGGATATGCCAAGATGTAAACTAACCCGTCTTCACAGTCTAATATTAAGGAATTTTATAATTTCATTGAAGTACTTAGGAAGGGGTATTTGTATCCTAATAAAGGAAGGGGAGAATGTTGCTAGTGAGGGGTGAATTGAGTGCTTAACACTTGTTTGAGTTTACAGGTCGATTTTAATTTTGTGTTAGGGATTACAGAGGAATCTGTCAATAAGACAATGCTACAGTAAACACCTGGAGGCAGTAGAATCTAATGCAAAAGTTCCCTTGTAAATTATAATACAGAAAACAAAATAAATTTTTATGTTGTTCAAAGAGGCTACCTGGATTTCCATATTCTCAGAGGTATCAAATCTCTGCTGGTTCCAACACTCAACTTCTAAATGTCTTACAGAAAATATAAGAAAAAGAATTATGGGTATACAGAACAGCTACATAAAATTAGAAACTTAATTGCAAAAATGTCTTTCCTCAAAAAAAAAAACCACCAACCAACCAACCAAAACTGAAACCCAAATAAAAAAAACAACAAACCCACCAAAGACAAAACAAACCAAATAACCCAACCCCCCCAAAAAACAAACATACAAAAAAATCCAAAACAACACACTGCCCCACCTAAACATACAATCAAAGAAGGCCGAAAAACAGTGCCAACAAAAGCATTCAGGTTTTTTTTTTTTTCGTACTTTGCATATTACCTTAAAATCATCTTGATTGAAACAGATCTCATAAGCTATTTCCATTACATACACACTGGCAGGGCCAATTACTTGGCAGTTGTGTTTCTGTGTGCCCATTATCCACCCTCCAGGTGTTATGAGGAGCCACTTCTGAGCAGAATCTACATCCTCTCACCATCACTAAGCATGCTGTCACTCACATTCACTTTATGTGCCCCCAGCAAGAGGACGAAAGTAGTAATGTTCTCTGCCAAGTCCCTGTTAGTAATTGTTCCCAAATAAATTAACTGCAGTGCACATTACTAGATTTCTTAAACAAAGCAAGCATTTAATATCTGTTAGTGCCTGAAGACAGGAATTGTACAGAAAGTAAAAGATGGGACTAAATCAGATCTCGTTAGGACTTATTTTACCAATTATGCATACATCCATTCCATTTTTTTCATACCTTAAGGACACAAATATCTAAAATACCATTCAAGTACACTGATATATTAATTTTGAAAAGTTAAAACTCAGAAACTTAATCAAAATGCATTTGCATCCTAATTACATTATCAATATAATAATTTAGAGAGAAGACAGTAGGAGGAATTATCTGAAAACAAGGTGTTTTACAAACTTCATAAAGTGATCATTTCAGGAGGGTGATACTGATAAGAGGTCCTTACCAAGACAAAGTAAAAATCCTGTAAAGAGCACAGAGAGGATGATGGAAGTGAAAGCAGTAAATGCTTTACAGAGCATTAGTCATGTGAGAAATCTCTGATAGNTTCTATGATTCTATAAATATAACATTAATTTTAGAGAGTATTTTCTGAAACTATACTTAAAACCAGAATTCCACTGAAATATAGATTTCTCATTTATTCCTCAAGAATCAGTTATAAAATAATTTTTGAAGTAAATACCCTTATTACAATCATACCACTACATGTATAGTGATATTATTCCCTCTTTGAAAAGACTGAGAAAGAAAATATATAAGGGATAAGCATAAATAAAATAGTTTTAGAGAACTTGGGAAGGAAGTAGAGTGCTTTTTATTAAAATGATCTTACAATTTTTATCTAAAAATTACTATCATGCACATCCCACTAAGTTTCATAGCTACCAAATAACTGCAGTATGTTTTTTGATATGCTGAAGGAAAAAATCCATTACCAAAGTAGTCAAACACAATATGGTACAATACTGTACTTCGACTATGAAAAAAATTAATATGCTTTGAAAAATACCAATAAATTAAAAAAAAAAAAATCACTTAGCCACCCAAATCCTATATTATAAAAAGGACATTTTCATTCCTGTTCCCTTACAATTCCTGTACAAATCCTGTTCCTGTACAAATCGTTCCAACTTCAGTGCCTACCTAAGATGTGTAAATTAAAACTAGTGAATTGCATGCACAGGAGAAAATGCGAAAACTTAAATACAATATGAGATTAAAAGAAGTAAGTGTTTATAGAATATCAATAAATAGAACCATTCACATCCAAGCAAAGAACACAATAGTACCCAGTTACACTGAATTGCTTGCATAATTTTCTTAATTGGTAAGAAGCCACTACAAAAAAACTTTGTCCTGATTCTACTATCTTTACTTATATATAAAACCAATTAAATCCATAAAAGCAATTATTTAAAAGGCAGTATCTGCCTTTTTTTTCTTCATAAAGATTCATTCTATTAAAATGTAGCACTAATGCTTTTAATGTCTGTTATTTAATGTATGTTTTATGTTATTTATATGTTATTACTGTTTAGTGTCAGTGGCAGCAGGCTTGACATTGTCCTCTACTCATTTGAGTATCATGGGAATTTGTAGGGTAGTAAAAACTGTGAAACTCGAAGTAAAATAAAACATGCAAATAAAATCCACAAGGACTCGAGCAGTTATTTATGTGAATATATGGAGCTAGAAGGTGATGATTTTTCGTTTTCAGTGAAGGTTGGTGCATTGGGTTTACGTGGCAAAGTTCTGGAAGCAAGAGAACTATCAGGGTAGTTTCTGTGAGAAACTGATGGAACTTCCACTATGTCCAATAGAGGCATTGGCAGCTAGTTCAAAGACAGACTCACCACTGGCCAGAGCCAAGCCTATCAGCAACAGTGGTAACACCTCCTCGATAACATATTTAGGAAAGGAAAAAAACTGCTGTAAAACAGCAGAAGAGAGAATATATGACAGCAACAACCCTCCAGAAACTGTCAGTAGAGAGAAAGTCTTCTAGGTGCCAGAGCAGAGATTCCCATGCAGACTGTGCTGACAACCATGGTGAAGCAGGTTGCCCCCATGCAGCCCATGGAATTTAACAGTGGAACAAATATTCACCTGCAGCCCATGAATGAAGCATGCTGGAGAAGGTAGATGTTCAAAGGAGACTGACTCTGTGGGAAGCCTAAAGAAGGCTTCTGACAGGACTTGTGGACCCATGGAGAAAGAAACCCGCAGTGAAGCAAGTTTGCTGGTGGATTTGTGACCCTGCAGGAGATCCGTGCTGGAACTGTCTGTCCCTGAAGGTTTACAGCCATGAAAAGGACAGTGGAGCATTATGGAGGACTATAGGCCACAGAAAAGGCCCATGTTGGAGAAGTTAATAGAGGATGGTCTCCCATGGGAGAGACACTGCCCTTAAGCAAGGGAAGAGCATGAGGAGACCTCCTGAGAAGGAAAAAGTGGTAGAGACAATGTATTATGAACTGACCATAACCCTCATTCACCATCCCTCTGTGCCACTGAGGAGAAGGAGACAGAGAAATCAGTAATAAAATTAAGCCTGGGAAGAAAGTAGAGGTGGGTCAAAGATGTTTCAAGATTTTATTTTATTTCTCATCCTACTCTGATTTGATTGGTAATAAATTAAACTAATTTCCCCAAGTTGAGTGTTTCATTCATGATGTCTTTTCATTGTATTTTCTCTCTCTTGTTCAGTTGAGAAGGGGGAGTAAGAAACTTTGGTGGGCACCTGGCTTTCAGCTCATACTCAACCTAACACATTTAGTCAAAACAGCTGCACCAGGGGAGGTTTAGGTTGGATGTTTGGAAAAAAATCTTTACAGAAAGGGTGATTGGCTATTGGAATGAGCTGCCCAGGGAGGTGGTGGAGTCATTGTCCCTGTAAGTGTTTTAAAAAAGAGTGGACGTGGCACTTAGTGCCATGGTTTAGTTGATTAGATGGTGCTAGGTAATAGGTTGGACTCCATCATCTCAAAGGTCTTTTCCAACCTGGTTAACTCTATATTCTGTGATATCCCTGACTCAATTCCCTTTACACTATACCTGCTATGATAGACTTTCCTTGAGCATATTCCGCTAACCAGCCATTTGCTAGTTGAAGCTCTTGCATGTCAAGCTGCCTGAAGACAAGTGCTCATGAGTCGGTCTCAGTGATGTCAATGACACAGACATAAACTAATTTCTTTGAAGGTAATTTTAGTCACACATGTCTTTGATTTTTGACATGCATGACTGATGCTGTCGCTGGCATTCAAATTAGGCATTGTTTAATAGAGAATTTTCCTTGCATCACGAGCTCTTGGATTACTCAGCATTAAAAGCTGTTAATTCAGTTAGAAGAGAATGAAGGGGGAAAACAGTCCCATTGATGACCACATCTGAGCCGCCATGCTCCCTGGTTGGATTAAAATGAACCTAGACAGTTACATTCTGTCGTGGTAGGCCTAAACAGGCCTCCTGGGCTTGTACACATCCTGGCTTATGCAGACATGTTTTTCTGCTCTCTCTCCTTCTGTTTTGGGGAGAGAGCAACCACGGGAAAAGGGACAAAGGACCTGGCGCCACTAAGTCTGGGGTCCAGGGTCTGTCCATCACCTGTGGTTGCTAGGGNTCCTATTATAACCTGTATATTGTTTCCATAACGTTGCAAAGAGCCTGTTACTATTGTTATTATAAAATGGTGGTAGGGGGTGGTGCAAGTTCCAATTATTTAATGTTAATAAATTATATATTAATATTTTTATAATATTGTCTCGCAGTACCTAATTACCCCCTCCCTGACACATTCATAGATGAAAAGCCAAACCAAACCAAACAAAACCAAAAACAAGACACAAGAAACAAAACATATGTACTTGCCTTTCACTGCTATGGTTGATGTCTTTTAAAACACACTA
Organism: Ramphastos sulfuratus; assembly: GCA_013399055.1. Lineage (NCBI taxonomy): Eukaryota > Metazoa > Chordata > Aves > Piciformes > Ramphastidae > Ramphastos > Ramphastos sulfuratus. The sequence continues at coordinate 19,878 of WBNM01005926.1, read as the reverse complement.
GTTTAATAGAAGGCCCACAGACTTGTGTAACCTATCAACGTACAGTAAACAGGGACCCTTCACTAAAGATAATCATTTTAACAAGTAATTTGTCTTTGTTGGGATTAAAGAGTTCCAGCTGCAAGTTGTGGCTGCATCCAGTTTAGGATGAATGGGCTGAAAAGCAGTAAGTATTGAGAAAGTATGAACATTTTCTATGTGGTTCACAGAGCTGCTAAAATACGTATTTATAAAGTGTTACCTTAACTGATCCCCTTTACTACATGAAATTGTACTGCTACTGATAATCCATACTAATGTTAAGCCATCATAAAACTGTTAAAAAAAAAATCAATTACAATCTGTAACAGAAAATGCTTTGATGTGACAAAAATGTCATCTGTAGAGAGTTATTTAGCTAGTCTTCCTGAGAACAACTGCTAAAGAAAGATAAAAAACAAGTATGTAAAATAAATTTTAAAAATTACACCATTTCTTTTAAAATTTATTAGTATTAACAAAAATTGATGCTTCAGTTCTTCTAGTTTAATTAGAGGATCTGAAAAGGTTTCTTGTTTCAGAGTGTTGAATGGATATACACAAGCTTAGGTCCAGTCCCCATGGGTCACTACATAAAAAAACTACTAATGGAACAATACCCTTTGCCGGTATTAGGTGTTTCTATCCTATTATGCATGGCTGAAACCACGTTAAAATTGAGAAGTAATCTGTTTTGTTTTAGAACCATAATTACATATTGACAAGTTAAACTGTGAGACCTAAATCAAGGAGATTTGGGCTATTATGCGATCATCCTCATGGGGCAAACCTAAGGGGACATCAATTATTTTGTCATGGCCTAACTCCTTTTCAATTTTCCTTTCTTGAGTGACATTAAATACTTGGAAAAAAGGAACTACAGAAATAACAAATTCAAGGCAAATGTAGCATGGATGTCAAAAAGAGTTGCTACATACAATTAAAATAAAAATAGATGTTATCTACTAGGAAAATGTTTAATGAAAAGCATTTTTACTGATGCAAAATGTATGTTCTTGCTTCTCAGTTATTTTTCTTCACTTAATTGAAACTATTTAAGATGAGAAAAATCTATGTTTCTAAATCTTTACAAAAAACCTTAGAAGAAAGATTGAATTTACCGAACAATTACTACTGACTATTGTTAAATTATTAGTCTTTTTCAAATCATTCACTAGTTGGTAAAATTGGAGTTTATAAATAATATGTAATGAAGAAAGGAGCCATTCAAAGACTGGTGGTTTTTTCCTTATAAGCTCACATAAGATCACAAAATCAAAATGTGATTTACATTAAAAAATGTATCGCACATTTTATTAAAAACTAAATGATTCTACCATGACATACTCTAAAACTACTCCTTAGGAGCCAATTTTTAGATTAAAAATTATGCGTATCCTTCCCACACTCACACTGCATTCAGTTTGAACTCATTTTTTTTCAGTTTAATTTCTAGAACATGCCTATACCAAAGCAATTATTATCAACCATGTTATACCTAAGTTCTACATACATTAAGAAAACAAAAAGCAACAAAACGAAACCCAAGCATAATCTTGTTACCAAGCTTTTAGCATCAATTTCTAAGCAAACAGTCAAAGAAAATTGTCAAAAACAACAGATTCAATGAAAGGAAGGAAAAATACACCCACTTAAGTACTCACAAAGTGCAACAAAAGTCTTTAAGTTTCTGAGAAAAAGAGAAAACATGCTGATACATATTGAACATGAGGAAGCACTCAAATAACTTCGGAAATTTGCATCTAATCATATGAATAACATAAAAGTGCATCATTATGTATGCTTACATCATTTGTGCAACTCCAGTATTTGATCTTCTGCAACTTAATCTCACTAAGAAAGAAAACATGGTAAGCACTGTTTGGATTGGTTTCACTGAACTCATAACAAATTTATTTTACAAGCATAAAATTATATTACCCATAGTATGAAAATTCAATGCAGCAGCTTTTTTTAAGGTTAACTAATTCTTGCTTGAAGGTTAGGGATATATATGGGAATATAACTTTCCCGTATACATGTTTCACTGGCTTGGGGTCCCTTGTCTCTATCAATGGAACACAGGAGGTGCAGCGTGTCATAGCTCACGTCTGCATTTTGATTACTTGTAAAGCTCCATAGCAACCGAAATAGAAGCAGCCTGTTCTAGCAACTGGAGATTGCTTTCATATTTTACTAAGATTGGGTGTTCCACTTGAGTTGTGTAGCAGTGGATGACTTACTGGGTTTTTGTTCGTTTGTTGTTTTTGTTTTGTTTTGTTTTTAAAGAAAAGAAAAATGTTTATAGAGTAGAATTTTTGACTCTTCAAAAATGGAGACATCTGATGCTCAGGAACCTTTGCTGATGACCGTTGAGATAACAGTTTCAGAGGGAAATAATCAAAAGAAGATGATACAACTGCACATTAAATTAATAAAATGTAGGGAGTACATTTTAGTTAAGCTATTTTGAAAATATTATTAATAGTATTAAACACAGAAAAGCAAGATTAAATATGAATCTGTAACTCAGAAGAGCAATATAAAACCAAACCAAAGACAAAAATGAAGAGAAGCAAAATGACACAATTATAAGTTGATGGCATAATAATTCTGACCTTTCCCAAGGGAATTATGCTAAATAGGGTGGATAAATGAAAACTTCAAAGTTTCCCACATAGAATTTCTATCAAATTGTTTCTTAATGAGATTATAGTTTAATGACTAAACCTTTTCCTCAACTATAAATAGCAAAACCAGGGTGCTGGATGATTTTGAATTCTATTTCTGACCTCCTTGGCAAGTTTCTACACTGGCTACAAAGTTTGCTTTTATCCTAGAAAACATATATTTACAAAGGGAATAGTGAACATCCATAGTTTCTTTCATCCTCGCTGTTCCTCTTTGGTGTAGTGAAACCCACAGAGGAGTTTGGTGTGGTTGGAACTGAAATAGTTCAATCAGTCAAGAAAAAATTTCCATTCTGTTTAACATGTGACCACCTAATAAATCATTGCCTGACTGCACAGAAGGCATAGTCACTCCCCAGGCAATACTTCGATGCTACATACATAGGAAACGAATTCTGGATCATTCACGCCAGCTCTATTCCTCACGACCACTTGGATGCCTCCAAGTAAGAGCTGCATGAGCATGTCTCGAAAGCTTTAGACCACGTTGTAATATTCTTCTTAGTGAGTTCTTAGTTCTCACTCTTGATTATGAACCCTGCCTTTTCAGGTTGCGTCTTTCAGCTGTGCTGTTTTATATCCCTAGTCAGATCAGGTAGGTTCTAAGGCAATAATACTGCCTACATGTTAGTCCTGTTTTTGCTGACTAGTTAACTCTGGACTTATTTGGCATTGCATTGAGATCTTGCTGTTTCTCTTTGGATTGGTACACGACCATTCACTCATATACTTTGAGATTCTGTGGTCTAATCTGATCATTGACTATGTTTGTGGTTTCTTTCTACTAACTACTTCCTATCCTTTTTCCTTTTTCGCTCTCCCTATTGTACCAAACCTGTCTACAGTCTGAATTCAGACCAAGACTGATAACTAGGCTTTATCATCCATATGTCATAAAACTGTGCAGCTGCTGTCAGCAGGTTGTCCAATCTATGTTCCAATAAGGTACACTATAAAAAACCTTTTCTCTACAACTGCTGTCTCTTCTGTGCACTTGGAATATTGTACCTGTTCTCCTTAGTTAATACTTAGTTGAAAGCATTTGTTTCTCTATCACACATGGCCAGTTTCTTCCATAACTTTTCCTCTCTTCTTTCCAGATTTTGACATATAGTAAAGAATACTAACCCAGGAAAATACTCCAGAAATGAGAAAAGAATAGATTGGTACTTCTCTCCACGCTTTTCTCTATACTTACTGTATCTTTATGGTTATAATGGATCCAGTGCCCTCTATAAGAACACAGAAAGGCAGAGGCATTTTTCTGTAGTAGACAAGACTTCAATATCACATTTATTTAAGGGGGATCTTTCAATAACTCATTTCTCTGACTCAATGAATTTTGCATTTCTTCCCTAAAGCCTCCCACTCTCCTGGGTGATGCTCTATTTAACAGGCTATTATAAAAAAGCAAATATTCCTTATTTTCTTTCTCTAGCATCATTAATGTCTCAGCTACATATTGGGGTCCACAGAATCTATTTACATTTATCTTAGATCTGGATTTTTAATTGTGAATCACAGCCCCTCTGTAGAAATTTAGTCTGAATCATGAATGGACAGTCAAATTTAGTGACATGCAAAATCTTTGTTCTAAACATTTATAATTCCTGATTATAGTTTTCATTACCGTACTGACTTCTTGAATACTGCTCTTTAGTAGCATGAGTTGCATATAGACATTGTGGAAACTACATCTAAATTTTCAGCTTCCCAAGATCAGATGTATTCCTCAGCTGTTTCCTAACTCCTCAGCAGGGCATCAGCTGTGTTAGCTAATGGTTAGATACATAAGCAAAATTATTATATACAAGGCAGAAGACAGCAATAGAACTGTGGAACACTCCAAGTGGTGCCTCTATCAACACTGGAGAAAACTGGACTGTAAAAGGCATATAATCCTGTAACCTCCTGTCAAACACAGGTGCCTAAATTCTCCTTTACACTTATTTATTTATAAATCAAGTACATAAAAATTATCTCAGGGTAACCATTCAAAAAGATGTAGTGTCTGATTCCTGCACACACAATCTGTGCTTTAAACTCTATTCACAAGAATAACGTCTTTATTCAAAACATGAATCACGTGAAACTTTTAAATTGAGAGTTTCAGTTTGCCATTAATAAGCATGTCCAACTCCAGAGAAATTCAGTACTGCAAATGAGGACAAAATGTTTCCCTTAAATAATTAATTGTAAGTCACATTCATAATAAATACTGTAATTTAAAGTTCGCTCTACAGCTATGCATTGTCGATATCATACTTCTTGGAAGAAACAGATATGCTATTATTAATAAGGTCTTGATACTGTTGATCTTTACATTCAATAATACCAGTTCAACAAAATTCCATAAGGGGCAACATCCTCAATTGGCTTTACCAAGCATTTTTATTCAAATTCTGAAAACACAAAGCAAAAAATCTCTCATGCTGATACATAGATACTGTAATTGAGAAAATTCATTCTGGGTTTAATGTACGTTTTTGACAGAAGCACAAATCTTCTGTAGGATTTCAGCGTGCAAATCTACGGTTTTAAATTAGGCAGAAATGATTTTGAGCGATGGTTCCTCTTAACATCAGGGGACTGCTTACGTCTCTCGCTTTACTTTCTATGTGGCAGGCCTCCCAAACTCCTACTGTTAAATCTGAATTAAGTAGCCTTAATATGTATGATAGTTAACATTTTCAGAAGCTATGCATTAAATCTGTAGCCTAAAACTTCTAGTTAAGGAATGAATCCAACACTTCAGGGCTTTACACATATTCATTTATCTTTACTTTCTCTTACCAAGTGGATGTTTAAGTGCAAACTGTATAAAAGTTCACATCGCCTGGATCTGTTTCTGTAAGATTAGTGGAGAAATATCTTAGTTTGAAACTGATCGTTTTCTTCCACAACTTTTTAGTCTCTGAACTCTAAAGCTTGTATTAAATATGGAACAGGAATAATGAGTTTTAATTTCTAAAGACATTAAATACCCTGAACAAGCTAGTTAAGAATTGTAGAGTGACTTTGTCACGAAAAGATAGCTTAGCAAATCCAGTAAATTAGAACATTAGTTTTCTATATCCATGATCATATATATATTTGCAATGTTACCAGTTTCTGAGAGTGTGTTCACATTTCTTCTAAACAATGTTAGATGAAAAATGAGTGAATTAACTTCCATTTAGCACCCAGCATCTTACCACTACCACTATGGTGCGAGTCATACCAAACCCTCATGCACTATTCTGTCAAGGTGTTTACATATCCTGAACATGTGTACCATTTAGCAGTAATGTTGTTAAGAAGCTTGTTTCCTATCCCAAACAAGCAGATTCTTTCCTTAATATTATTAAAAGAACATGATTGAGATAACAATATAGATCCAATATAATGATAATTTCTTTTCATTCACTGATTCGTATTTCTCAACATGACTTTACATTCTGTTCTATAGTCTAAGCTGGCATTCAGATCACATTAATTAAATCTCTAAATTGCAGCTGTCAATAATAATCTGTTTGTTTAGTGGAGAAGTATCAGGATACATATAGTTGCAACTCATGTGAGAAAACAGGGAATGTGTGATAATCTGGGTCATAGTCCAGCACTTTCCCCCATTATTCATAACCTCTTTCAGGATTGATGTTTCTACTGTTGTCACTTGCAAGTGGCTTGCAGACCTGAAACCACTGCATCAGTGCGTTGTGTTAGCTCATACTTCAACTGGTATATCAGCGTGATTTTGTTTCTATTAATATCCCTCTTTTCGTCAAGTGATGTTAACACTGTAGAAAAAAAATGAGACACAATCCTTGGTCTATATACATTTGAAAAAAATATTCACAAAATAAATAGCAGTCTCAGAATCTCTTCCTAAAACAGTCTGCATAATCTGGTCTATTATCTGTTATTTGTAGAAGTGGACCAAAGACAAGGAAAGAAAAAAAAAAAGAAAGGGCTTTCTGTTCCACTTTAGATCAAAAGCGATGGAGAAGGGTAGACAAAAGCTAAGTGGACTACTGAAATGTTCTGTTTCATGGATGATTTTGAAGGGCTCAGACATACCCAAGAATACTAGAAAGAGGATCACAACTATATTTATAATAGGGTTCAAAGTAAGGATTATGGAGAAAAACAAACAAAGCCGAAACAAAACCAAAGCAGTTAAAAATCCAGTGTACAGTAACAGCAAGAAGAATAGGAATTTGTAATCTGTGGGCTTCACAGCTGTTAATGACTGTTCAAAGGAAAGTGAAATCGCAGACTCACAGAGTATTAGAGGTTGGAATGGACTTTGGAAAGGTCACATGTTGTCAGCTCTCCTGTAATAGTCATGATTTCACTTTAGTATTATGGAGAGTTGACCTTGGCTGTATGCCAGGTGTTCACCAAGTCACTCCATCACTCCCCCTCCTCAACAGGACAAAGGGAAAAAATACAACATAAAGCTTGTGGGTCAAGATAAGGACAGGGAAATTACTTACAAATTACCACTGCAGGCAAAACAGACCTGACTTTGGGAAATTAACTCAATTTATGGTCAATAAAGCAGAACAGAGTAACAGTAAATAAGAACAAATCTAAAAACTCTTTCCCCACATCTCTGTCTTCTTCCAAAGATCAGTTTCACTCTGTATTTTCCTACCTCCTTCCCCTGAGCAGTGCTGGGAGATGAGGAATCGGTATTATAGACAGTTCATCACACACTGTTTCTGCTGCACACTGATCCTCACACTATTCCTCTGTCCCAACATGGGGACCCTCCCATGGGGATACAACCATGAACTGCTCTAGCATGAGTCTTTTCCACAGGTCACAGTCCTTCAGGAATGGACTTGAAGAGTGCTCCAGAAGGTCACAGGTCCTACTAAGAGTCTGCTCCAGCACAGAGCCTCTGCAGACTGCAGCTTCCTTAAGGGTACACCCATCTGCTATGGCATGAATCCTTCATGTATTACAATATGGCTATCTGCTCCATCATTTACCACAAAGGGCTGCAGAGGCCACCCTACATCACCATGGTCTTTAGCATGGGCTGCAAGGAGATTTTTGCTCTAGCACCTGGAGCACCTCCTCCCACTTGTTATTCACTGACCTTGGTATCCAAACAGCTGTTTCTCTCACTTTCTCTCACTCCTCTCTCCCAGGTACTGCTGTGCAGCACATTTTACCCTTTCTTAAATGTTATCACAGAGGTGCCACCAGTGTGACTGATTGGTTCAGATTCAGCCACAGGCAGATCCCAAGATAGCTGCAACTGGCTTTGCCCAACATGGGGTCAGCTTCCGGCATCTTCTCACAGAAGCCTTCACACTTAGTAAACCTATCCAGATAAGCCAAATACAAGTAGCTGCATGTATATTATATGATAACAAATGATACGGGAAGTGGTGAAGAGTATTTCTCTGTTAAACTAAATCACACTCTGTAAGCAAAATGTGTGATCCTCCCACAGTATTAATTGTATATTATAAATTAGAAGATAAACTTAATATGGCATTTTTCACTATTTACTCTCAAATAGGATTACAACACAGACCAAAGTACCTGCTTTTCTCTCTAAGCGAAACCTTAAGGCAAACTGGGAGCACAAGATACTCTTGATGCTGAAGACTACCTGAATACTCATTTTCCATGTAACTGCTGTCATCCTAACAACATATTTCCAACCGTGAGAGTACAGATAGCTTCCTGCAGAGCTTCTAATCTCGGGGCCATTCTGCATAGCAGCCAGGAGGATGTGCTAGCATAATGAGAAAGCTGCTAACTACTGCCTAGAGATATAATATGTCTACTCACTTCTCAAGCTCTGTTGGCTTGATACAGGGATCCTAGCTTGGCTCCTAAATCTTTCCTTCCCAAGATGCCAACATATTATTCTCACACCAGATAGCTTAACTTACTGGCTGCCTACAGAACCCCTGAGATCCCTTTTAATTATATATAAAACTAACACACGAGGTCCATAAAATACTTCCAAGTCAGTCAAGACTGCTAACTACTTGGATTTGAAGTGAACATGCTGATGTCTGGATGAAGTTGACACTGCAAGTGAACACACAAAATATGACAAAGATTAAGAAGACTAGTATGCACAAGGTCATCCAATGGACTGCAAAGTTAGTGTCCCAGATTTGCTTCATTTAAAAGACAACAGCAGGTTATTCTGGAGAAAGAGTCTAAAGTACATAAAGGAAGGATGCTATTCCAGTACTTTTCCCCCTCCCCACAGTAAGTTTAAAAAAATCTTCCTTTTGCTTGACATAATCTCCCTGTAGCATTGTGCCACCTCCACATAGCCATCCATAATTCTTTGCCTGCTTGAAACAATCTTCAACATGCCACTCTTGTTAATGACTGAGATACCCCCTGATGGTGCTTAACATTTAATAGTGCTAGAGCTCCACGTTTGCCCAAACAACCTTCTCCATTTACCTTACCTCAAAGGCGTTCTAATTTTTCTTCAGAGACAGAAATCCTTTAAGCCCATTGTATCCTTAGGCTACAAATTTACTGAGATTTAGGTTTCCAATAAGAGCATCGAGATGAATGCCACCTTCTCATTTATGAATCAATTTTTGCCCATCGGCTTTGCAGTGTTATTACTTTTTATTTTATTTTACGCTCAAAGGGGAGAACTGCAGGAATACATACATACAGTGTTAGGGGAAAAAGAAGGTAAGAAACTTATGTTTTACTCTGTTTTAATTCTATGACAAGATATCTTAAGTACAGAAATCACAGATTACATGTACTCACAGACATAGTATCTTTCTCATCTTCAGGACTCTTGCTTTGATCATCAGCACTTACCACAAAGGCAAGCATGCTGTTTCTCGGTATCATGAGCTATATTTCTATATAATGCTTCTGAGTGGTTAAGAGGCACTTTTCTTTTCATGCACCACAATTCAGCCGACACTGTCATCTGTCTTCAGTGGTTAGTTTGCTTTTGGTCTCAATAAAGACAACACTGTACTTTGCAAAATTATATGAAGAAGTAGTAGCATATGAAAAAAAAAAAAAAAAAAGTCTAAAAATCCAGTGCCTTTCTTCGTAGTAAAATTTCAAACAGCCAAAGCAATAAGCCGAATAGTTTATAAAACTTACTTTCAAGAATCGTGATTTTCAACTCAGTGACTTCTAAGTTCTATTTTAATATTGTTTTGACTGAAATTAATACTGAACTTCATGTACAGCCCAACAGGCTAAGCAATTCTAATTAGGGAATTATGTGGTCATGGCCATGTATCAGGTCTAGATAATCTATAATCCAATTTTAACTTCTTGCCGAGAGTCAGATAATATTGCTGCATGGCTCAGAATTCATCCCATTTGAGGAATACCGTGCAGATCTACCAGAAGTTAGCTTGTCATTGTGGAACTCTTCTTGACTTCAGAAATGGAATTGTCATGCTAACCAGGCAACACAATTGCCAAATTCTGATGGCACAAGAAAATTAGAATCTCAGCTGCACGTGTAACAGCTGCGATGTTGATTTTAGTTACATCATTACATCANTCCAACCTTACTATTCTATGATCATAAAAAAAATGTTTAACAACAGGAATTCATACAATGAATAAAAGGGGAGTATCTTGAGGGTTCATGATGTACCTAGAAAGGTCAAACACCTGAGCAGAATCAATCTGGAAGTGTGCCATTTGGGAATTGATCCCTAAAGATTTTTCTGGGAATCCAGAAGACATTTTCTATGTTAGCTGAACTGTGATAATAGCAAAAACAATGACTTGGAGTTCAATTTCATCTCTCTCTCTCTTATATATACTTAAAGGGTGCTTCTGATCAATGAGCGAGTAGGTCCCAAAAGACTGTCTCTAAAAATTGAGATACTGACTCATAAGATGTAATATAACACCAAAGAATCTGGCACCCTGACCAGGCTGCTCCATGTATGTCTCATTCTCTAGTTTTTTTTCACATCTTTATTCTGCTCACTTTATTCTACATCAGGATTTCCAGTTGCAAAGACAGAAGGTGGAAGTGACATAAGCAATTGTAGCCTCACACATCTAAACATGCCTTGCAGTTAAAATTGGGAAAAGACTGGGGGAAAAAAATAATCAAGGAAAACCAAAATAAAACAAAATAAACTCTTCTCAGTAGTGCTGTTGCTTGCACTTTGAGAACAGGTTTTGCACAGCAAACATCAGGAAAAGCCATTTTCAAAGGTTATCTGAACTCATGTTAAATAGTTGACTATTCAACCAAGCACAAAATAGATCCAAAGGATGAAATAATAAAGCACCAGGGACAAAAGATACACATACTATTCAACAGAGAATGAGGATCTCTATAATGGGAACATAAGCAGAATCTTTTTCAGTACCTTGAAAAAAAATGATTGCAAGCAAAACCTTGTGAAACATAAACATATTTTCTGACAGCTGTTTACATTTCTTCCTTTTAAGCTGTTCACAGTTGTATGTCAAGACAGCAATTTTAGGATGGAAAAAAAAAAGAAAAAATAAATCTAAATGTTTTTCCATTTACAGGAATGCAATTAAAATAGCCTCACCCGGAAATAAATCATAATGGTATTGTTGGGTAAAAAACTTCTTTTGGAACGTGAATTGAAATAGAACAATGTGAACTGAAGAAACCCTTCAGTTTTCTAAAATGTATTTTTAAGGTTTAGATATACATTCTTTAATATTCAGTAATATGTTTTATAGTTTCTGGATAAGTCATTCAGAATGACAATATATTATAATTAAGAGTGATAACAGTACAAAAAAGAATACAGTATAAAGTATTTGCAATGTTTCTTGTTCCATTTCCAGAAAAAAACTCACAAGTATGAAAACTCAACATTTTTTTTCTTCTTAGGAAGCCAGGAAGTGAGATTCTTACAGTAATATGTTTAAGATAGTAGTGGTTTAACCCCAATTGGCTGCTAAGCACCACAGAGCTGCTCACTCATCCAGTGAGACAGGAGAGAGAATCAGAAGGATAAAAGTGAGAAAACTAGTGGAGTGAGATAGACAGCAAAAGCTTCACACGCAAGCAAAGCAAAATAAGGAATTAATTCACTACTTCCCATCAGTGGGCAGGTGTTCAGCCATCTCCAGGAAGGTAGGACTCCATCAGACATGTGTTATTTGAGAAGACAAATGCCATAAATCTGAACTGTACCCCTTCCTCCTCCTTCTTCCCCTAGTCTTTTATTGCTGAGCATGATGTTATGTGGCAGGGAATATTCCTTTCATCATTTGGGGCCAGCTATACCAGCCGTGTCATCTTCCAATTTCTTGTACAACCCCAGCCTACTCACAAAAAAAGCCTTGAGGTTGTGTAAGCACTGCTAGTAGATAGCTAGCTCTTATCAGCACTATATTGGTCACAAATCCAAAACAGCCTCGTGCTAGCTACTAGAGTGTATGGAGGATAGCTTTTTATCCCAGCTGTTGCATGAGCTTACCAGAGGTGCAGCCCTGCTCCACCTGCTGTTTACAAACACAGAAGGGCTGGTGGAAGATGTGGTAGTCAGAGGTTGCCTGGGGTCCAGTGACCATGCAATAATAGTTTTCAATATACGGCAAAACCAGGAAGGGCATCAACAAAACCTCCAAGCTGGACTTCCGAAGGGCAGACTTCAGCTTATATCAGGAACTAACTTGGAAAGTTCCTTGGGAAACAGCCCTTAAAAACAAAGGGGTCCAGGAAGGCTGGACCTACTTCAAGAAAGAACTCTTGAAGGTGCAGGAACAGGCTGTCTCAATGTGCCGGAAGATGAGCTGATGAGGGAGACAGCCAGGCTGGATGGGCAAGTTGCTCCTAAAGAGATTAGAAGAAAAGAATGAGGGCATATTATCTTTAGAAAAAAAAAAAAGAGAGGTATCTCTGGAAGAGTTTATGGACATTGCTAGGTCTTGTAGGAAAAAAATTAGAGAGGCAAAAGCCCGTTTAGAAATTACACTGGCCACTGCTGTAAAGGAGAATAAAAAATGTTTCTATAAATATATCAATGGCAAAAGAAGGGGAAAGGACAACCTCCACTCTTTACTGGATGCAGAGGGGAATATAGTAACAAAAGATGAGGAAAAGGTAGAGGTACTTAACACCTTCTTTGCCTCAATCTTCAAGGGTGGGACAGGNCGAGCTGGCAGCCAGTCGCTAGTGGTGTCCCCCAGGGATCAGTGCTGGGTCAAATCCTGTTCAATATTTTTATTGATGATCTGTACCAGCGGATTGAGTCCATCATCAGTTAATTTGCAGATGACAAGTTAGGAGCAGATGTTGATCTGTTGGAGAGTTGGAGGGCTCTGCAGGGTGACCTGCAGAGGGACCTGGACAAGTTGGATGTGTGGGCAGAGGCCAATGGGATGACATTAAACAAGGCTAAGTGCAGGGTTCTACACTTTGGCCACAACAACCCCAAGCAGTGCTTCAGGCTGGGGACAGAGTGGCTGGAGAACAGGCAGGTAGAAAGGGACCTGGGGGTGCTGGTAGATAGTAGGCTGAACATGAGCCAGCAGTGTGCCCAGGTGGCCAGGAGAGCCAATGGCATCCTGGCCTGGATCAGGAACAAAGGAGGTTATTCTTCCCCTGTACTTAGCACTGGTCAGGCCACACCTTGAGTCCTGTGTCCAGTTTTGGGCCCCTCAATTCAATAGAGATGTTGAGGTACTAGAACGTATCCAGAGAAGGGTGATGAAGCTGATGAGGGGCCTGGAGCACAGCCCTGCGAGGAGAGGCTGAGGGAGCTGGCATTGTTTAGCCTGGAAAAGAGGAGGCGCATTTCTGACTACAACTTCTGAGGTGACCTCATTTCTGTCTACAACTACCTGAAAGGAGGTTGTAGCCAGGTGGGGGTCAGTCTTTTCTCCCAGACTAACAGCAACAGAATGAGGGGACGGAGTCTCAAGTTGTGCTGGGGGAGGTATAGGCTGGATATCAGGAGGAAGCTCTTCACAGAGAGAGTGATTGGCATTGGAATGGGCTGCCAAGGGAAGTGGTTGAGTCACCATCCCTGAATATGTTCAAGGAGAGACTGGCTTAGTGCCATGGTCCAGTTGACTGGATAGGACTGGGTGACAGGTTGGGTTGGATGACCTTGGAGGTCTCTTCCAACCTGGCTGATTCTATGATTCTGTGAATCTATTCTACCATGAAGAAAATTAACTACAAGTCATTTGGAACTCGTAAGAGCTTCTGTTGTGCAAAGCAGACTGGTAAATGTTATGGTTTTCCTTCCCAGGCTCCCTTTTAGTCATATAGAAAGCAAAACTTTATACTATGGAAGTGTTTTAATTAAGTAGTATGGTTAGAGCCCTTATAAGGAGTTGAAATGGCAGACTGACTTAGATTCTATAGCTTCTTCACATAAGAAAACAGAAAAATGATCTGCGATTGATAGTTCCTAGTTTCTTGCTGCTATCTCTCCCTGCTGACCCTAATATAAATGAAACATGGTTTATTATGTTTGGCTTTATGACTCAAATAATGTTCTTGTAAGCCACTAAGGAAGCTTGCCTTCCTAGGTGGGAAACATTTACAGAACAATACAGCTCTTTTAGGAGAAAGCTTGCTGTTCCACGTGGAAAGATTTTGTTGGGGAAGCAAAGGCTTGAATACATCATCATGTGGTGACAAGGAGAGAACAGTACCTTTTTCAGCACAGATCCTGTTCTGAGATTTTTTACTTATGACAGTTGCCTCAGTGACATGCTAGGATCCTTCTCTGAAATGCAAATAATGTAAAACTGCATTATGTATAATTAAGAAGAGTTATGACATCTTCTGCCCAAATTCCTGCATGGTCATGTCAGAGTTAATACTTGCCAAATTTCTTTTATATACAAGTAGGGACTAGGCAGAATAGAGCATCCTTGGGAAGATAAAATAGAAACTGAGATAGTGGAAAACAAGAAATGAAAAGACTATAGGAGAGATTAAAAACTAACCGTAACAATTTCACTGTTATCTTCACTAGTAAAGATGAGTCAGTGTTAAACAACATTTTTCTCTAAACTCTGAGGATATTTTCCCAAGCAAGTACTTTACAATTCATCTTGTGGTGGATTGACCTTGGTAAACTGCCAGATGCCCACCCTGTCATTCTCTCACTCCCCATCCTTGACAGGGCAGGGGAGAAAATAATATAGAAATGCTCATGGGTTGAGACAAAAATGAGAAGAATGCTTAACACTGATCTTGACAGACAAAACACACTTGACTTGAGGAAAATGAATATAATTAATTGATGGTTAAAATTGTCGTGGTAGGTCTAAGCAGGCCAAAATAGGTTTATACATGTCCTGTCTTGCCCAAACATGTTTTTCTGCCCTCCCTCCTTCTGTTTTGGGGAGAAGCAACTGCGGGAAAGAGGACAAAGAACCTGGAGCCACTGAGTCTAAGGATTCCCAGAGTTGTTTGCATCCTGTGGTAAACAAGGTACACAGGCTCAGCTTGTGTATGCCTTGTGCAAGCCCTGTGTTGTGCCCTAAAAGGGGTAAAGCAAGCCTATGGCTTCACCTAATATGGTCAAGCTTGGCTAACTGCCATTCTGATTGGCTATTCTGTGTCCAAAGGCCCATCAGTCTCAAGCTGTACTGATAAAAGGAGATGAGCAGGTGACGCAACATGCTCTGCCGTTGTATCTGTGCTCTGCCATTGTATTCATGCTGCTGCTGCTTCACTGCATCCTGAACTGTTTGGAAACTCCTTCCAAGAGTTTACCAGGAACAGCCTCTAAATGCCTCCACACAATCAGTCTGCCTAGCCAGTGTGACATCGTGCCAAGACCGCACATCACAAGACATCCTGCCTACACATGAAAGTCTCCTGCCCAGATGGAAGTCCTGGAGAGAGAGATCAGGACCAGGTCCGAGACTGTCTGCCTCCTTTCCCCAGCACCCCGAAGCCGGGGAAGAATCAGAAGTCTCACTGGCTGACAAGACAGTAACAGAATTCTCTGAAAGCGTTTGGGTATTGTCTGAAGCTGTAGCTAGCCCTGTGAGTCGGGAGATAATTTTGTGCGTAAATACTTAAAGCCTCTTGTAATTCACCATTGCCTTCTGCCATAAGCAGAAAGGAGCTCCTTGAGTCCATCTAGTGGGCAACTGGTATATTGACCATAGGAACTCTCTCTTCCAGTTCAATTGAGTTCAATTAATGCTATATTATTACTGGTTATTTCTAGATACTGTTATTACCTCTATAAAGTTTCCATGACTGTACAAAGAACCGATTACTATTGTTAAAATTAGTGGTCGGGGTGGCAAGAGTTCTGAATATTGAACTGAATATAAACAGTATTAAATTTTGAAAAATATAATTTCACATTAATTAATTATCCCTCCATTACAAAAATAAAGCTGGACAGTGAGAAGAAAAAAAAAAAAAAAAAAAAAAAAGAAAAAGAAAAAAANAAAAAAAAAAAGGAAAAAGAAACCAAACTAAACCAAACAAAAAACCTGCCAAACAAACAATAAAACAAAACAAGAAGACCCACACACATGCAAAGGGAAAAAAAAAAATAAAAAAGTGAACCACCCCACACCAAAACCAGAAGACCCAGAAAGTAAACACACAGCAATACCTTCCTCTTCCATTTTTCCAGGCTCAGCTGCCCCCCTTCACTCCTGACTTGTGGATAAAGCTACTCTGGTGTGGATTTCTCCACAGGCTGCAGGGTGCTGGTGCCCACACTGGCAGCTGGAGGGCCTCCTCAACCTCTCTCTTCTATCACCTTGCTTTTTTTAGGGTTATTTCTATCAGTGTTTTTCTCAACTTCTCATTGCCAAGTAACATATTTTGCCCTTTCTAAAATATATTTTCCCCCACTGTTGTGGAGCACTTGGAGCTGGCTGGAAATGCCTGTGCCTGGCACAAGGCAGCCACAGCCTCTCCTCACTGAGACCAACCCTGCAGCCCCTGGTGCCAGTGTCTGGGCATCTATGACAAACGTACCTCCACATAATCATGAAAACAACATGCAATACGTTAAAAATAAATAAATAAAGGGGGGAAGGGGGGAGTGGCACAAAAATATGAAGTGATTAATTTGAAAAATATGACTATTTAGCAAAATAAAAATGTACACACTTCTTTCATAGCATAGAGCTAGGCTGAGTAATGAGACAAAGGTTCTTTCTAAGTAGTTGCAGAGAATTTTTCATATATTGTTCTGATTTACGGTCCAGATTAAACATGAAAAATGAAACATTTATAGTTTTTAAATTTAGTTGAAACACTTGAGCCAGAAAGGTTAAAAGCAGTTCAGGGAACAATCACAGAAACAATGTAAGGTCATGATTTATGCAGCAGGTTCAGACTGATAATGAACAAAACTGCTAATCAGTGCCCACAGATATTAGATAATAAATTCAAAAGGCTGAAATGGGTATTTGTAGTGCAGCAAATATTAGTCTAATGATTGAATTAATCCTAACACAGAGAAAATCTCACATGTAAAATTTGTTTACCATGTAACACATTAATGAAGATAAAACTGGTAGGTCTTTTTTTTCACCCTTATGAATTAAACGTTATTTGGGAAGAGCTGCCTAAGCATTAAGTGGTAAAGTTTTATAAGAGGCATCTGAAAAGATGTGAGAAAACAGGAGATAGCAATAGATAAGGCACTTGTTCTTCATTACATTTTGTATGGCTGAATACAAATTATTTGTAACAAGTAAGCTGCTATGCAAAACAGGTCTAGAAATAACCAAAGTGCTTCATAATTAGCTGATCATTCTGGTGCTTCCTAAAACTGGATTTATTTGGATAAGTAGAAAACTCCATGTACGTCTGTGCTCAAGACTGGGAGCTTAGACCTCTATGCTAATTAACTTTTATTTCTGATCATCAAACAAATGTGCTTACAATGATAACTAAGGACAACTTTCCTAAAATGCCTTGCCTGAAAAAGCAGCATCTTCAAATGAATGAACAAGAACACTAAATCCCAACAATGAAAATTATTGCTTTCCTCTCCTTTAAAGATATCCAGGTTCTATT
Organism: Ramphastos sulfuratus; assembly: GCA_013399055.1. NCBI lineage: Eukaryota > Metazoa > Chordata > Aves > Piciformes > Ramphastidae > Ramphastos > Ramphastos sulfuratus. The sequence continues at coordinate 2,190 of WBNM01005926.1, read as the reverse complement.
ATAGATACAGCCATTACAGTAGAATGCACTATTTTCATGTTGCTTGTAGTCTGTCCCTTTAAGATACTGATCAATGGCCTAGTCTGACAAGCTCTTCAGAAGGCAAATATCAGCAAAGCAGATCCTCAACTACAGAAAGAAGCTATAGATTATTTTCAATTATTTATTTTTCTATTCTTTTTTTTTAACTGGTCATTTCTCAGCTACTTTAAACAATTAAACATACCAGTCCACACCTTTAGATTGCCTCATTCAAATGATCGAAGCTGTGAAATAAATTCCATCAAAAGAAAACTGCTGTTAAATACAAAGTAGATGCTAACCCCAAGTTTATAGTCACTTATATGTTTCAATGGAAAAACAGATTTGAATTTCTTCACTGAGCAAAATAATTTAAATTATCTGATTAATTAATTTGAGCTAAGTATTATAGGCCAAAATCAAGTGAAAAACCTCCAGCATCTTGTCATCTTTACCATTAAGTCTGAACAAACCACTCTGTATGCCTGCTATTAAAAGAAATATATTTGCATATGACTTATACTTTAATTTCAGATGGACCAAAGAGAATGTACAGAAATTATACACATTTGAGGAAATAATACTACGTATGACATAAAAAAAAAAACCAAACAAAAATACAAAACAACAACAAAAAAAACCCACAACAAAACAACAACAACAAAACCCAGAAAAAACCCTCATACCATTGCTAGTGTTAGCAGAGAAGTGCAATATGCATGTATTTTCTCAATGCATTTTGGAGGTCAGTGCTATCTGCTCCTAAGCATTACATCTGTTTAATGCTGTTTAATGCTACTGGCTAGTCCAGACATGCTCCTCAAGTGTCACAACCTCGATTAAATTATACTAATTTTAATTGGAAGGAGGATGAATTAAGAAATATGACACTCATCTTTTACCCCAACTAAATACTTTCTTTCTCAGTTTGTGTTGTTTTCCAGTTTGCTGTGGAATTTCACAGTCTTCTGAGAAAAAGCAATCTTTCCTTCAAGATTGTTCAGTTGACAGAATGATTCATGGACATTTCTGAGCCATAAATAGAACAGCTTTTCGACTTTTGAGCACACAGAGCTGTTCTTAAATGTTTCAGCGTACATGGAAGAATTACCTATACCGATGCTGGATCCTCAAAACTCTATTTTTCATACACCATGCCTACACTGTTTTGCATAATCTATCCATTTGGCTGCTTACTTGACACCTTCCAAGCCATTCCCCAGTAACATCAGATGGATCTCTCTCCTTTTCTTTATCTGCATTTGCGCAACAGAGTAAGCAATACAACAGGCACTTCTAAACCTGTCCCACTGAAAGATATACTTTATCTTATCTCAAACACATTGATTTCTAAATGAAAGACATAACGTATACAGAAACATCAACATACATTGCTACCAGGATTTATTCTTTTAGTACGTGAATGCCCACAACTAGACAGAAGGGTAGAATATACTTTCAGTTGAACAAGCAAGAGATACAGACTTACAAAAGGTCACAGAATATGTTGTTCCAAAAGTCAAAGACTGTGGCCCATGAGTCTCTTGCACTAAGGTATATTCCAAAGAATTAAATTGTTATTTCTTAAATATTTCTTATTTTGTTTTTAGAAACTTATTTTTATTACTGTTCATGTATGTTTTTGTGGAAGCAGCTGATCACTCTTAAGCTGGAAAGTGAATAAAGTACGCAAAGTAACTTACTGTTGGGGCATTCTAGGATTCTTCAGTATTTTTTGCTTAGACTTCTTTCAAAGTATCACTTTTACATAATAATGTTGTTATTATTTGTAAAATAACACAGATAAACTCACAAATGTCTCTAAAGTTTTTTTCACACTAGTCTCCTCTTTTTACATGACCTCTTCTTTTGCCACATACACAGAGAGTCTCTCAAAACTGCTGTCTGATTTTCAGGATAGAAAGTGAGCAATAATACATGTTTTTAACAAAAAAAAGTATTTTGTTCTATTGGGACGCATCACTCGTATTATAGACTTAAGTGTGCATAATGTCTAATTAGGGTTAAGAGCCTATTTTTCTTCATTTTCTTACAAATTAATTGGGCAGGTATCCTATGTCTAATACAACAGTCAAGATATTCAGAAACAGACCTTGAGACCTCAGGCTCACAGTCAGAATTTCACAGAACCACAGAATCAGGGCTGGA
>WBNM01005923.1:0-13244 GCA_013399055.1 Ramphastos sulfuratus | reverse complement strand
TCTGTGATTCTGTAACATCATGTTGGTAGCACTTCAGTCTTAAATGTCTGATTCCATTGAGACACAAGCTATAAAAAAGAACCTAAGGAATACATATGTGCAGATTACATCTATTCACAAGCGTATACAAACGTAGCATCATGCCCTCTGATACAAAAAAAGATGAACTTCCTAGTGCTGTGAATGACCAGTTAGCAAAGGGAATTAGGGCAGGGAGGCAGTGAACAAAGGCAAAAATCACATACAGATCTGAAGGGAAATTATATTCACAGTAAGTCGGCAGTCATCCTGGCTCTCAGCTCTTTTTATGATTCTCCCCACACACACTTTTTTTTTTTTATTGCTTACTTTTTAGTTATTTTGCCCAAGACTCAGTATTTTTCCCTCTTCTGTCATCTTCCCTAGACAAAAGCAGAGGACTTTCGGTGGAAAGGATCAGGGAAGGGGAAATTCCTATCCCGACATTTATTTCTTCAGTGACCTTGACAAAGTCACTTAATTTATTGTTTCCCCTGCTGTAAAAAAATGGACAGGAATGAAAATGAAGTCTTTTTCTAACATTCCCAACTGCTCTGTGATGCAATCCTGTCTGTGAAGTCTGCTTTGAAACCCCAGACCAAGTTAGCACAGATTTGAGCTGTAATTGTTATCAGTAATGCCTTGCATCGCCTCTCTTCTAGACACACTTTCTGTGGCAGTCAATACCTGTTCAGCAGCCGGTCATGGTGGGAGAATAGCAATCACCAGAATAAATGCTGTGCCCTTTCTCCCAAGCCTGTTGCATCTCAATAAACTCTGCAGTGTCTCCGGCAAAGGGGAATTCAAAAGGGTGGTCCCAAATCAGGACTCTGAAGGGCTTTGCATTCAGAATAAGACACTATGGGAGTATCATGATGACAGCTGCACTTACATCACTGAAAATAATTATTCTGATCCATGAACACAAGCTAAGCCATAAGAATGGTCTTGTAAGCAAGGTCTGTTTTAATAGAAACATAAGTATTATGCATTACGGTCTATTATAAATTGGTTGTAATTTTCTCCTGACACTCTGTGAATTAAACTAGTTAGGATACCAAAAAAAAAAATAACAAATGCCACAAAGCAGAAAGCAAGCTCAGTGTCTGAAGGTTAATGATTGCTCATGAAAGCTACAGAAATAAATTATCTGCCTAGGGACACTGTCACATNCCCCCTTGAAAAAATGTGTTCAAAGGCAGTTGCATAGGAGGAAGTGTTTACAGAGCAGCAGCAGAGTGGTGCTCCTTGGGTAACAGAAGTGCTGCAATTACAAAATGTCACATGTTGTTCCTCCCGTTATCCTCTCAATTATTTTCCTCTGTTAACATGCGGGGCTTCGGCTTTTGCTGAAACAGACACTGACCTGAACTGGTGGTGATTCCTGCCAAATATGCAGGCACTGTTTTGCTACATTTTGGAATTCGGCGAAGTCCATGTGTCAGGCATTTGCTTGCGCTCAGGAAACTCCAGTGCTCAGACCAAAGCCCTCCCCGCCCCCTCCCGCCCCCAGTCCTTGGAATGCACAGAAACTTTTCAGGTTTTAATTAGTTTTAATATGATTGATGTTTTTAGCTGCATATCTTGTTACATCCAGTATGCTTGTTAATTTATACTTTTTTTTTTTTTTAAAGGACCGTTTAAGTGCACTGCTCTTAGTTATTAAGCAAACAAATTAGATACGAGGCAGGAGTGGGGAGAAGAACCACTGAGAGAGCCATTACACAGTTAAACAAAAAGCTGTAGTTGTAGACTGCTGTTTGCCTATGCGCATGTGTGTGCCTGGGGAGGAAGAGAGGCATGGGGTAAGGTGCAATAAGGGGTGCTCCAGCAGTACACCCCATCTTTTTCAGTCTTCCAAAGACCAGCTAGAAGGAGGAGATGCGAAATGAAATGATGGCTGCTTTCTGTTCAATTTAAAAGCATAAAAGCCAACCTTGGAGAGGGTGGGTTTTTGGTTTTTCTTACCAGAATCTTAGTTGAACTTTGTTGCTCAACAATGGGAGTGGTTGTACTTAGAGCTCATTTTATTTCCAGCCCAAAGGTGTGATAATAGGGATAAATGGATAAACAGACTCCAGGTGCTTCTGGCTGCATGGAGCAAAGCTGCAAATGAAAAAAAAAGTATTTTAAGGAAAAGTGGAGTAAAGGAGAGAATAGCAAAGTGCCTTGCACCTTTACTAGATCTTCCTCTCAAGTTTGGCCTTTAAACCTTTAAAACTTTATAGATTCCTTAAAAGAACACCTCTGAAAGAATAATGCAAGGGATAACACCCAGCTACAGAACTAGAACTGTCATCTCTACACACAGGAGAGCAATGTGAGGAGATAATTGCAAGTAAGGTGAAAGAAAAAAGAAGGAAAGACTGTGTTAAGTAGTGGTTTGAATTAGGAAGTTTAGGGAAAACACAGATATTGAAAGAGGAGGCTACCTCAGGTCCAGAGGCTCTATGTCAGAAGCCAGAAGTACAATAATAAAACAAAAGGAATAATCAAAGAGAAGAAACAGCATGTAGAGACTTATTAAACAAAACTCTCCTAAGCAAAGGAGCTTAAATATGTAATGGGACCAAAAGCCAATACAGGGATTCAAGGATAACTTGCAGAAAATTCAAAAATTTCTGCCTCTGAAATTTCAGAGCCCCAGGTCTGATAAAAATGATCTTTTTTTTAAATAAAATTCACACTGGATGCAGCCTCCTTGTGCAGTGCCAGCAGGTTGGGGAAAGACAGTGCCCCAGGCATAGATTAGAGGTTCACCTCCTGCAGCATGGCAGGCACTCCACGTGCAGGCAGGTAGCTCTGCAGCATCTCACCCACATCCATGCCAGGTACCTCGGCATTATTCAGGAGGAAAGGTTGGTGTTCTCATGCTACCCAAATTATCTCCCAATACCTGAAAACATTTCCAGGCAAATCAGGTGAAACTAAGTATGTGTCTGTAAAAAGATTTGGTTTCACTGAGTCAACATTTTCCAATGTTCTTCAAGAAAATCACGGTCCAGCATAATATTCATAAGAGCAATGAATACTCAGTCAGGTCTGCACAGCCTGAGCACACAGACACATTTATATGATTCACTTATGATTATACTGACTGATCTCTTATTCATTCCTTTTTCCTCCAGATGCATTTGCACACTGACAAACCATTTTATTTTTAAATCACTCGTCCAGGAAAAAAAGAAGTTTCCTCCGTTTGTAGAAATTCCTACGCTCACCATCCAACAAATTTGCCTTGCTGCCACTGCAGAGTGGCATGGCAAAGTAGCACATTCAGTAAGAGCCATGTGAAAAAATTAACTGTATAAAAAAAATAACTTTATTGAGCATCTTTGACCTCTGCATATTAATCCTGCTCTCTGGGACTTTGTTTAATATTTCAGAGTCATAAGAAATTCCTAAAGTCTTTGGGCTTCTTCCTTCACAAATTACTCCTAAGAACAAAGACAGACAAAATGTATCCTAGAGAGATTTTGTATTAATAAAAATCAGAACCTAAAGTCTTCTTTTTCCCCAGCTTTGTAAAGTAGAAGAGGCAAGTGACAGGAGAAAGCCCTCCTTTCCCAACAGGTCTTTGTACACATCTAGCCAGCTGGAGTTAGATGGAGCCTTTCAGCCACAGCTAAGTCATTCTAGCAGAAGCAATTTGCTAAATAGTCATGAATATTTCCTGGATCATTTATGCAATATACAACTCTGGGGAGAGGATGGCTCCCTTTGCTTGGTTGATCACTACCTCTCTATCCTAAGCCAGGTCCATTCCCTGAGGCAGACCATATGCACCCTCGAGTGCACCCTCAGCAAGTTTGCAGATGACACCAAGCTGTGTGGCACAGTCAACTTGCTAGAGGGCAGGGATCCATCCAGAGGGACCTGGACAGGCTGCAGAGGTGGGCCCAGGCCAACCTCATGAAATTCAACAAGGCCAAGTGNCTCCCTCCCTGGAGGTGTTCAAGGCCAGGTTGGAGGAGGCCTTGAGTGACCTGTGCTAGTGGGAGGTGTCCCTGCCTATGGCAGGGGGTTGGAACTAGATGATCCTTGAGGTCCCTTCCAACCTTACCACTCTATGATTCTGTGATTCTATGATATGGGACAACTGGGGGTCTAGCTACCTCATTCACATTGCAGTGAAGATGCTTCGTTCCACATTCTTCTCTCTCCATTTCTGCTCTTCATCTAAGTTAATTTTCACAAGGTATAAAATCACGCAGCTGTTGTAGCTGTCCTCTGTAGTCAATAGAAAAAGATCAATTGCTTCACTGTGCAACACAGCCCACATAGACCAGACTCAAAATCCTTCTAGATTTGCCCATCTCTCTCCCTTGACTACAAAGAGAATCCAGTAAAACTTAGCTCTGATTTTTGGCAATTTAGTTAAGCACCTAAATTTAGATAGATCTAATCTGTGCCTCTTTCAATGGGAAGAAAGCTTTGATTAAAAATGGAAACAAACTTTTATGAGAATTTTGTTGAGATCCTGTTCCTTTTATCCAGATCAGCTCTAATTAAATCCAATACCTTCATCTTTAGTCAGAAGCTTTGAGTTGTCAGAAACAGGATGTCACAGGACTCCCTTAAGAACCCACTTCAGTGTTTCAAGCAGCCTTATTAAGCTCAATTTTGAGATCTCAAGGTACTGCTTCATGAAGGAACATTTCCACAGGCTACTGAGAAGGTAAAAACAACACATGAAGTGTAGTAAGATGGGGACATGAAACACGTAGGCATATTTGCCTTATCAGCAGGGAAAATAAGTGAGAGGACATGAGCCACAGCACCTTTCTCACTCTCCAGCATTATGCAATATGTACCCTCCACTGAGGACTCCCTGAACAGGTTGCCCAGGGAGGTTGTGGCCGCTCCCTCCCTGGAGGTGTTCAAGGCCAGGTTGGATGAGTCCTTGAGTGACCTGTACTAGTGGGAGGTGTCCCTGCCTATGGCAGGGGGTTGGAACTAGATGATCCTTGAGATCCCTTCCAGCCTTACCATTTTATGATTCTATGACTATAACTTCATCCTTAACCCAACATCTTGAGTTGGAGGGATTTCTAAACAGATTGTCAAAATGTCCCTCTAGAAAGACGACTGAAGTACAAGCAGCCAACATTGCACTTTGGGACCATCCAAGAAGAAAGGAAAAAGCACCTCAGGGCAACGATTTTCACATCTGCTATGTCTAGGTCAGCTAGGTGAACCAGGTAAAGTTATGCCTGAAAGAATCAAGCATAACTGGCCACTTAACCATACTCTATCAATAACCTCTATCTGCAAAACTGAAAATGAGGCATGCTTGGACAGCTGGCAAGATTGTCAGAGTTGTGCCATCAATTCTGGAGCAATACGAGCCCCACATCATTGCTTCTGCAGTTAACAAAATATCTCTTCCTAGCAGTTCATAAAGTGTTGCTAACTGCCTAAGTAATGCAGTGAATCTGCAATGGCTTTCACCAGTCAGAAGACAAAGGTCCAAACTCACATTCCCCCCAAAATGGTTCCAATGAGCCCAGAAATCTCAGTGACAGCTACTGACCAAAACCAAAGGAGTGATGACAGTGGATGTGACTTCTGAGACAGTTATATGTTAATGCAGCTTGCCACTCTGAACGTAGTAATTGAAAATTACTAATTGCAGAGCTGAACTGTCAGATATTTTCAAAGGGTTTTTTCATCACAGAAGATCATGGTTTCTACATAAAGACAGCTTTAGACACATGAAGATTTCTTTGCTGAAGGGGACCTCTGATTCAAAAGGGAGGGGAAGATTCAAAACAGGGACAGGGGGTCTTTTAAGAAAGCCAAAGAATGCATATCATATATATGAAATGGCAATCCCCTAAAAGATCATTCTAAAGTAATTTCAAGACAGAAAACCTATGAAACCCCCTATATATAGTGCCTACAGTTTGGGGGGGGGCACAATGAAATAATGAAGCATAAACAACAAAGCAAGTAAGAAAAATAAGAGTTCTCTCTTTGACTAAAAATCTATCAAATCACAATGAATCTCTAAAACAAAGAGTACAAAAAGAGAAAATGAACTTCAGAACAGTCTCATACTCAATCTATTCACTATTTCACCTAGCTCTTAAGAAGAAAGAGATCACAAAAGTGCTCTTTGCAATTTTTATGTGCCGGCACTTTTGAGCAAAAGGTGAAGCTGATTCTCAAGCTATTTCTGAGAATAATCTGAAAAAAAACAACCCCTATGTTAAACTTCGAGAGGATTTCTTTTTATCCTTTATCATTTAAATTAGAAGGCATGTATATGTCCTTGGGCTGGGAGAAGACAAATAATATATTTAATTAGTGTGTACAGTTCTGGAGCGCCCAGCACAGGAAGGACATGGAAGTGTTGGAGTGGGTCCAGAGGAGGGCCACGAAGATGATCAGAGGGCTGGAGCAGCTCTGCTATGAGGACAGGCTGAGAGAGCTGGGGCTCTTCAGCCTGGAGAAGAGAAGGCTTCAAGGAGACCTTATAGTAGCCTTCCAGTATCTGAAGAGGGCCTACAGGAAGGCTGGGGAGAGACTATTTACAAGGTCTTGTAATGACAGGACAAGGGGCAATGGGTTTAAACTGGCAGAGGGGAGATTTAGACTGGATGTTAGGAGGAAGTTCTTTTCAGTGAGGGTGGTGAGGCACTGGAACAGGTTGCCCAGGGAGGTTGTGGCTGCTCCCTCTCTGGAGGTGTTCAAGGCCAGGTGTCCCTGCCTATGGCAGGGGATTGGAACTAGATGATCCTTGAGGTCCCTTCCAACCTTACCATTCTATGATTCTATTCTATGATTCTAATTATATAAGTGTATGAAAATTACAGTGGGTCAGGAGCTTCCTAACAAAATGTCATACTCATCAAAACAGAAGCTAAGCAACTTTGGTTTGGTTAAAAAGGGATATGTTGGCAACTCTCCCAAGTCACAGAATCATAGAACTTTAGAGGTCAGAAGTGACCTCCAAAGATCATTGAGTCCAACCTCCCTGCCAAGCAGGATCCCCTAAGGTAGTTCACACAGGAATGCATCCAGGCAGGTTTGAAAGTCTTCAGAGAAGGAGGCTCCACAACCTCTCTGGGCAGCCTGTTCCAGTGCTCTGTCACCCTCACTGTAAAGAGATTTCTCCTTATGTTGAGGTGAAACCTTCTGTGTTTCATTTTGTAGCCGTTGCTCCTTGCTTTACTGCTGCTGACCACCAAAAAGAGATTGGCCCCATCCACTTGACACCCACTCCTCAGTTATTTGTATACATTGATCAGATCTCCTCTCAGTCTTCTCCAGACTAAACACCCCCAGGTTTCTCAGCCTCTCTTCCCAGGGGAGATGCTCAAGTCCCCCAATCATCCTATAGAAAAAAAAAATTTTGGTACCATAATTTTTCAATTGGAAGTTGTATTTTATTATTAAAATAACTTTTTATTAGAGTTTTTAATTATCATATATTACACAAAGTTCTTGAAATCAAGACTCCTGCTACTGGAACTTTGCTGCTATCAGTTTTGGCACAAGTCCATTTATGTTCAGGACTGTCTAGTTCAAGTTTGTGTAGACACATAGTTTAAAAAGAGAATTTCAAAGAAGTCTGTGCTCCAGAAGGTGTTGTTTGCAAAATCAAAGTAAAATGCACAGATTTTACCACAGACAATGTGAGACCCTGAACAGGATTTAGAGAAAAGTAAATCCTTTTCAACCTAGAAAAATTCACCTGAAGTGCCATTTTCCAGCTCTGTCTAATCCCTCACTTCCAGCTTCATCCTGTCTTGCCTCCATGCTCACACCTACCCAAAACATGCATCAGAGGAAATCAGTGGGTCTGCACTCAAGCTGCTACCACTGAGCAAGTGCTAACTATGACCAGGGCAGCTATCACTCCCCAGTTCCAGGGGAGCTGAATATTGCTGTAGTATCCCCATAAAACAGAGAACCATTGGCTGATGAATGTGCAAATCCCACTGCATAATGGAATTTCATACATGCAGAGGGCAGAGAATCTCAGAAGTCTTCCCAGTAGTCCTTTAATAGAGCACTGTAGAATTCCCAGCATTCCAGAGTCCGCAGAGTCCCCTTTACAGCCGCAATCTGGAAGCCCTTAACAGAAGAAGTAGCTAACAGCAGTCGTAGAATTCCAGAGCATGTCCTTAGCAGTATATCCCTAACACCCCACCCCACAAGCCGCTCTATTGCTCAGAGTGGCTGTTTATATACTCTTTGTTATCAATTACTTAACCAATAGAGTCCAGACACATAAACTAAAGCATGCTCCCAATGAAAGGTGCCAGCATGGCAGGAGGGCTGGCTCTGCAGAATGTTCCGGTCAAAGGGTGCCAACATGTAAGGATGTTGTTCTTGGCACACATGGAATGTTATTGTTTTGCTCTTCACAGTGTGCAATTGGTCAGCTAAGGAATCACGCACTCTGCACACATGCAGCAGCTTGAGTTTACAGAACAGTGGCTGCCACAGGCATGGCTCTGTAACGGCTGCAGTCTGTGGGAACATGGAGCCTGCATGTGCCTTATACTCTAAAACCATGTCTAAATGTCTCAGAAATCATAAATACTGCCTAGACACTAAGAGAAGCAGACAGGGAAAAAAACCCCTGCATTTTTGTGAAGTATGCTTTGGGGAGGAAAAAAAGAGGGGGGAAAAAAAAAGAAAGAATGGTTTACTTAATTTTTCTATAATTTCACAACTTTTAAAACAAAGTATGGTGCATATCCCAAATAAAATGTTTTTCTCTTTGGGTCAGAATTGTTCGTAAGTGAGACCTACATCTGAGTAGATTGCTGATGGAGAAGCAGTACTTGGAAGAAAATATCCTGCTGTGCAGGGGCAATAGAAACTGGCCTTCGTCATGAATTGCCACCATCACTAATGAAAGTGGCTAGCTGGATGGCTAAGGAGACCTCTCATCGCGGAATGTTAATGGAGAGGAATCAACCTTATATGCAATAAGTGAACAATCAGGTAATGGAGTCAAGGAACCATATAGGCAAGGTGGAAAATAAATGCCAGGGACTTGAGAAATCTAATCAATGCTTGATTAAGCTAATTGAAGCCTGGCCACTGAAAATTAATGATTCAGAAAATTGCTCCCAGAACAGAAAAAAAGCAAAGACTGCTGGATCTCACATGAGAGACAGAAGGTTCAAATGTGAAAGCAGTTATCAGGAGATTAATACCTGGTACCCAGGGTACATAAAAGTTTGCTATCTCACCTTTAGCCACATTAAATATATTGCTTCCCTGCTGCTCTTCCAAGCCCATACACCCACCAAGTCTCTGAACTCCATTACTTTGATTTTATTTTTTTTTAACTGTAAGAATAAAGGGAGCACTAAGGCTGAAAAGAGCAGTAATGTTCTAATTACTCCAGAATGTCTTCCTTTTCAACTTCAGTGAAAACAATGGGCCTGTGTTCAAATTGAAAAACATTAAGAAGGGAAGCTAAAAATAGCTAGGGCACCAAATGCAAAATACACTTTAGCATGTGCTTATGTACCCTTGTTCTAATCATCTGAGTTTTCAACTAAAGGCTCCTTTCAAAACTCTTACTGAACNAACATACTCTTTTCATAACTTTTTTTTTGGTATATTTTTTTTTTTTTTTTTTTTTTTTTTTTTTTTTTTTTTAAATCTATCATCTAAAGATCTCCATGATCTCCACGGATCTACCCTTAGGACCTGCAAGTGGTCATTTTAAAGAAAAGCAAGCCTAGTAACACACTTATTACACAGGAGCCTGCACCTCTACAAGACATTTCTCAAGGTACTACAAATCAAAAAAAGGTTGAAAACCATTAGGCAGGCAGACCTTTGGCACTGAACTGCCTGAGCCAGTGGGTGGGCAGACAAACAACCTGAATTCAGCTCCAGGCACTAGTAATTCAGACGCTCCACTAAGCAACAAGCAGCCAGCAATACTCAGGTTTTAAAAACCATTAAGATGTAAAAATAGTTAAAATTGTACCTTTCAATATGTAGTGCTTTTCTTAGGCCCAGAGATCCCAAACCAAATTCTTGTGGCTTCCATGGAGTTCTGCTAAACCATGAAAAGTAGATTGTGGAGAGTCCATGGGAAGATATCAAGCAGTACTGTAATTCATCCATTAAAACTATGATGAGAAGAAACTGCATGCTTTTACTAGCAGTCATTGCACTCGTACATTTATTCTGAATTCTTCTATCATTTGCACATCATTACTCTTTTGAGATGTTCTCTCCATTGCACTCACATTTTTAAAACCCTCCCCTGATAAAACTGAAGGTGTGATGGTAGTCCTTTGGCATAAAATGATTTGAGGTTCACCACTTTATAGCAGCACTGATTTTAGCCCACCAATATGTCGACTTTACTCTCTGCTTCATTAGTTCTTCCTGAAGTTTGTCCCCATTTCTTCAACTGTAATTAAATTATTTTGCAGTATATTTCTAATGTAATGCCTCATTGGTCTTCCATTTTCTAAATTATTAATAAATAGACCAACTTCCATCATATGGAAGTGGTGAGACACTGGAACAGGTTGCCCAGGGAGGTTGTGGATGCTCCCTCCATGGAGGTGTTCAAGGCCAGGTTGGACGAGGCCTTGAGTGACCTGTTCTAGTGGGAGGTGTCCCTGCCTATGGCAGGGGGTTGGAACTAGATGATCCCTGAAGTCCCTTCCAACCTTACCATTCTATGATTCTATGATATATGGGAACCTAAGATACTCCGAAGGTTATTTTTTTCCATGAGGAAAATGAACCATTTCTGTTGTTGTTGTTGTTGTTATTGTTGTTTGAGTTTGTATGTTTGTTTTTCTGCTTTGTACACTTTTATCCACACAGGATGTTACTTTCCCAGAATATTATTTGGCTCAGAACATCAAAGATATGAAAGTATTACTAGATCCAACTCAGATGTGCCCTGATGCCTAACAGTGTGCTTGCCTGCAATTAATACGCATCTAAAGAGATTCCTAAAGCTGGCTGAATGTGACACCACTAAAGCAAGTCAGCAGTGAAACAGAGGAAATGGGTGGGGTTTAGGCATCAGTTCAGCTGAGACAGGCATTCTGCCAGGGACTGTAAATCCTATCAGAACAAAGGGAACAAAAAATTCACTCCTTGGGATCTCGGAAATCCACCAGTTTGAGCAGCTATTTTGAGCGCAGAGAATGTAAGATCAAATCTGCCTTCTGCAGTGACTCAGAAGGAAGACTTCAATCTCAGACTTCTACCCCCTCTTGGCATCTCATTTAGGGAACTCCACATGATTTTGTTTCCTTAGCTGTCACTTCAAGAAGTATCAGTGGTAGAGACACAAATATACTTAATCGGCAGGGTTTCATTCATCTTATTTTTTATACATTTTACAGAATTAGTGAGGTGCAATACTTTTTGCAGAAGTTTTGCAATTTCTTTCCCTGCCATATCATCAAACTCTGTGTTTCTGAGATTTTTTCATAACTGTATTTTTGATCATTCTATTAATTAAATTGTGATGAAGTAAGATTTTACCGGTCTGTAATTCTCCGGCTTATTATTGTGGCTTTTTATAAGTACAACATTTGCTATTTTCCTGACTTAAATAAGAGAATGTGTACTTTAATTATCAGCCATTTTACTCTTAAGTTCATTAACTTGCCTATTTGCACTCCATCCAGCTTGTTGCTCTCCTCAGCTTGTAACTTTGCTACCTTAGGGATCTTAGCAATTTACACTGATGCTTTCCTGGCTGGGTAGAAAGAACTTTCAAGTCTCCATTCCAGTAAAAATGAAATTCCTTGACCTGCCAGTTATCAAAATGCTATCTCTCAAAAAGAGCTCCTTCCTTCAGAATCTGCCTTGACTTAATCTGTCAGCTACCACTGCTCTCTTGTTTGGAGAAGTATTTGTTATGGAAATATAAGCCATACATAGAAATCATGTGGGTAATCCTTCTCACTTACAGCAACTTCTGCCATGTCCCTAACATTTTAAGCAAAGACTACTTCAGTAACTCTAAGATGGGGGGAAAAAAAAGAAAAGGCAGAAGACAGAACTAAATCAGCTTTCCCTTACACAGCAGGCAAAGTACTGTACTCTGGAGAAACAGAGCTCAAAGGTTATTGGAGTAGCCTAGGAATTGCTCTCCCCTCTATTTGCATCCATTTGTTTGCATTCTTCATTTCCCCTAAGTTACTGCCCTGAATCAGGATACGTTCTTAATTACCAGTGCATCAAATTTCTCTTATTTGCCCGACCTTTACTGTTGATTTAGGAGGACACCAGGTCAAAAGCCAACTAAATGTACTGTTCCAAAAGAATTAAGAAAAGCATTGTATGCTGAGCTGCTATCAACGTCTTCCAGAGTGTGCAATCCTCTTTTCCATTCTGCCAAGTGCTATTGCACAAGAAACCCTTTCCTGAAAACACTGCTCATTTCAAGTAGATCAAACACATCTACGTCACTCTGTAACATTCCTACAGTAAGACTACTGGCTTTGCTTTCTACACACAGCAGCCTTCCCCAGCTGCTCTAAGAGTACTGAGTTTAATCAGGAAAGGCGCTCTTCCAAATCAAGTTCCACATCAACCAAATCAAATTCCACATCAACTAGCTCTTTATAAAGATAATCATTATTCCCCAGTGCCGTGGAGGGCTTAATTACAAAAGGGCCAAAGGAATCTCTCACCACATTAGTACTAAACATTTGTTTTCCCAGAATATTTCAGTCAAGAAAATTCTCGTCAAGAATCAATTTAAGTGTTCACAAAGAAAAAGTGTAAAAATGATTGAATTAAAATTTCCTCTTGAACTCAAATGTATGAGTGCATACAATTTTTAATTTTTTTTTCTTTGCAATTCAGTCAACTCTAGTCAGATTTAACATTGACTTAGTCTACAGATCTGTGTACACTGTGCAGGGACTTACTGGGTGCAACACAGTAAGATGTTTACATGGAATTTTTAAAGGAAACTTTAAAAGCTGGAAAAGCACATACCTGTTTTTTTTTTTTTTTTCTAAAGCCAAGCTAGTTCTTTCTGTTCACTACAATCAAAAACTAACATTATATTAGAATTAAGACAGTGAATGCACACATCGATGCACACATAAATGCTAGGTCATATAATAAAAGTAAGCTTTTGTTGGATTACAAAAGATGAATTTCATACAGTCTTTATCCACAACTACACAACTACACTGAGTGGACAAGACTAAGTTGCTGCTGGAAATCAACAGTTCAAAAAAAACCAAAAGAACAAAAAA
>WBNM01005920.1:369-17948 GCA_013399055.1 Ramphastos sulfuratus | reverse complement strand
TTTGCAGTGAGGGTGGTGAGGCACTGGCACAGGTTGCCCAGGGAGGTTGTGGCTGCTCCCTCCCTGGAGGTGTTGAAGGCCAGGTTGGACGAGGCCTTGAGTGACCTGTCCTAGTGGGAGGTGTCCCTGCCTATGGCAGGGGGTTGGAACTAGATGATCCTTGAGTCCCCTTCCAACCTTACCATTCTATGAGTCTATAATTTGATTCTCATCAGTGAAATCAGCAACTTGCTTGGTGAATGATCCTGCTTGAATCCAGCTGGTCACCTCGAGATTTCCCAAAGTGCCTCCTGAGAAGCCCTGGCTCAGACAGGGAGATCTTAACCCCATTTCCAAGCTTTGCTTTTCTAAGGTGAAACTTAAAAGACTCCAACTATGGCTCTCAAAAAAAAGCTCTCCAGGCTCTGCTTTCAGTAGATATTGGAGAACAAAGCAGCTTGCCAGGGAGGTAGTTGGATCCCCATTCCTGGAGGCGTTTAAAAGCCTCAGGGATGTGGTGCTGAGGGGCAAGGTTTAGCAGCAGCCATGGTCGAGAATGGTTACACTCAATGATCCTAAAGGACTTTTCCAACCCAAATGATTCCAAGAGTCTCCTGAGCTCTGAAACCTGGAGGAGAAGTCAGGGTCTGGTGGGGTGGGTTCCAAGGGTTTAGGGATGAAAACAGGGTTTGGGGGAGGTTCAAAGGGTTTAGGGATGGAGGGGATACCAGAGCTTGGGGGAGTTCCAAGAGTTTAAGGGTGGAGGGGATACCAAGGCTTGGGGTGTTCCAAGGGTTTTGGGATGGAGGACAATACCAGGATTTGGGAGGTTCCAAGAGTTTACGGGTGGAGGAGATACCAGGGCTTGGGAGGGGTTCCAAGGGCTTAAGGGTGGGGTTGATACCAGGGTTTGGGGGATTCCAATGACTTAAGGATGGAGTTGATACCAAGGCTTGGCGGGGTGGGGTTCCAAGGGTTCAGGGACAGAGGAGATACCAGGGCTTGGGGGGTTCCAAGGACTTAGGGATGGAGTTGATAGCAGGGTTTGGGGGGCTCCAAGGGTTTAGGGATAGAGGAGATACCAGGGCTTGGAGGGGTTCCAAGGGTACAGGGACAGAGGAGATACCAGGGCTTGGGGAGGTTCCAAGGGTTTAGAGACAGAGGAGATCCCAGGGCTTGGGGGGGATTCCAAGGGCTTAAGGATGGAGTTGATACCAGGGCTTGAGGGGTTGCAAGGACTTAGGGATGGAAGAGCTGGGACAGCGTGGCTGGGAGCCAGGAACAGCATCAAAGCTTTGCAAACGACTCCTGTTTCTCACGTTATCTGGTGCCCAGCCCTGTTGCTGCCAGCTCTTGGTGCTCTTCACCCAGCAGCCTCATGATGCTGCTGCTGCTGTGTGGAGCAGGAGGAAGTTGTGGTTCTGGCACTTCCTGGCTGTGAGCCGGCGAGCACAAGCGCGAGCTCACAGCATCTCCAGCACGGCCACCAGCTTTGGAAGCCCCCAAAACAAGGCTCTCCAGCTTCTCTGCCCCCTCAGAAGGTGCTCTTGGTGAGCCACCAAAGGCTCTGCAGCAGCAGCAGCAGCAGCAGCAGCAGGGTTTGGTTCAGCCTCCCCATAAGTGGGCACTGCGATGGAGAACGAGGTAGGTGCTGGTTCTGTGTGGGCTGGAGAAATGCAGAAGCTGCTACTCTGTGGTGCGTCACGGTGGGTGATGGCTCCACCCTGGACTTGGGGGCCCCCCCAGATCTTCCTTCATGCCTCTCCTATGGCATGAGATGGTGGTCTCATGGCAGAGGACCTGTTTGCCTGAATTGGACTGGATCCACCATAGAGGTGAACCAAGGAGCTGCTGTACCCTGAGGGGTGCAGGGGGAAGTGGCTGAGCAACCATTTGATGGTGGAGCAGCTCCTCGTTGCTGTGCTTTCTGTCCCTTCTACGTCCTCTAGACTCTATTTTTATCTCCTTAGTGCAAGGGCTGGTTTTTAAGGGCCAGGCTGTCCCCAGTGTCTTTATGGTGTGTGGCTCATGCTGAGAGCTGGTCAAAAATGGTTCAACCAACAGCTTTTCCATCCCTTCTTCCCAAACTCTTCCACTCTGGCTTTGATCTCTTGTGTTCCTCACAACCTTTCACAACAAGCAAAGAGAGGCTGGTTGAAGCTGCCTGCTGGGAGCAGGTCCCACATGGGAGGGGACACTGCTGGGAGGAGGTGATGGCACTGCCCTCCCAAATACAGTGTCCTCTAGCAAGGCTTAAGCAATTTAGGTTCTGCAGCAGTTCTTGAGGGTAGGTTCCAAGGCAAGATCCTGTGGTGGGTGGCAGCAAGAGATGAGATGAACTGCAGAGAATCATTTAGGTTGGAAGAGACCTTTAAGACCATCAAGTTCAGCCTTTGCTGCAAGCAGAGTCTGAGCTTGATGGTCTTAAAGGTCTCTTTGGGGTTGCCAATGCTCCACACTTTCCTGAGCAGGAGAACATGGTTTCTATTGAACTCATCCACCCTTTGAGGCATCTTTTCTGCCTTGGACAGACTTTTTTGTTGCTTGTGCCAACCAAGAAAACTGAGCTGTGAGTGTCCTGAGGGTTGGGACAGCTGGAACTGGGGCATGGGAGTGAGCAATAGGCTCTACCTTTCCCCTCCAGACTGACTTCTAACACTACTGTGGGTCCTGAACGTTGGATCTCCTCACTTCAAAACATCCATTTGAGTTGCTAAACTTGGAAGTGGAGACACTGACACCATCAGGAAGGCTGGTGTGGTGCTTGGGGAGGATCTCCCAGGGGTTGGCTCTGCTGTGATGCAGAGCTCCCAGCCTGTCCACCCCATGCTGAGGCTGAAGGACAGTGGTGATGCTCCCTCTATAGCTGGGAGCTCTCTGCACGCTGGCACAGCTGCACTCTGGTGTTTCTCCAGCACCTCTGCTGCAAAGCCAGGCTGAGAGAGTTGGGCTTGTTCAGCCTGGAGAAGAGAAAGCTCTAGGGAGACCTTCTGGTGGCCTTTCAGTGCTTCAGGGAGCTGATCAGAAAGCTGGGGCCAGACTTCTGAGCAGGGCCTGTTGTGACAGGACAAGGGATAATGGTTTGAACTGAAAGAGGGGGCATCCAGACTGGAGAGAAGGAAGAGAATTTTGTGCCATGAAGGTGTTGAGATGCTGGGCCAGGCTGCCCAGGGAGGTGGGAGATGCACCTTGGTCAGGTTGTCTGGGTCTCTGAGCAACCTGCTCTAGTTGCAGATGTCCCTGCTGACTGCAGGAGCTTGAACTGGATGACTTTGGAATGTCCCTTCCAACCCAAACCATTCCACGTTTCTACGATTAAACAGTTCAGGAACCTCCAGGACTTATTTTTCCCATCTCCTGCCTCATGTTTGTGGGTCTCCTCAGAGACACCAGACACATTTCTAGCATCTCTACCTTTTCCTTTCTCAATCCTCAAGTTTCTTGCTGCAAGCATACTTCACTGAGGTGAGGAGAAAGCCTGGTGGCTTTGTGTGGCCACAGCTCCGTTTGTTCTTCACTAGAAAATTAGGCATCATGAGTTTGGGAGAGGAACATTCCAGTGCAGTAGCAGGTGCTTATCAGCACTTGTGTTCTTGTGCTGTGTTGTGGGAGAGAGATTTCCAGTGGAGGAGCTCGCATATGAGTTCATAGCTCCACACCCAGCCTGTCTGTGCTGGCTTTGGGGCTGCTTCAACCAGACTGTGAGTGCAGAAGTGCTGGATTAGCACTGGGTGGGGGCATTCCTGCTGTTCCCCCCCTTCCATTTTGGGACAGAAACTCCTCCCTCCCTCTTAACCCTGGTGTTTCCCTCTCTCTCCTCAGCCTGGAATAGTGTCTCCTTTCAAACGAGTCTTCCTGAAGGGGGAGAAAGGGAGGGATAAGAAAGCCCAGGAGAAGGTGACGGAGCGGCGGCCACTGCACACCGTGGTGGTGTCCCTGCCCGACCGCGTCGAGCCTGATGTGCTGCTCAATGACTACATCGAGAAGGAAGTCAAGGTAACAGCTGCCCAGGGCTGGGAATGGGGCCAGGATAGCTTAAAAGGACAGAATAGTGGAGTTGTGTGGGTTGGAAAACACCTTTAAGGTGATTGGAGTCCAGCCATGAACCCATCACTGCCAGGGCAGCACTAAACCGTGGCCCTCGGCACCACATCTCTGGGGCTTTGAAAACCCCTCCCAGTCAGGGAACACTACCTGGACAGCCTGGGACAGGCCTTGACAGCACTCAAGGGCAAGAAATTGTTCCTTATGTCCAACCTAAACCTTCCCTGGAGCAAGTTGTCTGGTCCTATCACTTGTTCCTTTGGGGAAGAGACCAACCCCCTACCTGGCGCCAGTCTCCTTTCAGGGAGTTGCAGAGAGCCAGAAGGTCTCCCCTCAGCCTTCTTTTCTCCAGACTAAACACCCCGAGGTCCCTCAGCTGCTGCTCACTAGACCTGTTCTGCAGACCCTTCAGCTTCTTCCATATGTATCTGCATTTATGATTGGACTCATCCTTAACGCTCTTCTCCAACCTAAACAACTCTTGGATTCACTGATTTAGCAGCTTCTAAAGCAGGCTTGGTCCACCAGCCCTTTGCTCAGCATTCTTGCAGTTGTTGGCATGTTTGGGGATGTGCTGAGCATGTAGGTGATGGTGGTGGTCACCATTTGGTTCTTCTCTTCCAGTATTTAGGTCAACTCACATCCATCCCAGGGTACCTGAACCCCTCCAGCCGCACCGAAATCCTGCATTTGATTGATAATGCAAAGGTGAGCCCTCAAACCTGGTCAGTGACCTGCTCTGGAGAGTGTCTACAGCTTAAAAAAACAACTGTGGAGACTCCTGTGGAGGCATAGAAAGTTTCATGTAAACGCGAGGAGGAATTTCTTCCCTGTGAGTGTGACAGAGCACTGGAACAGGCTGCCCAGGAGGGTTGTGGAGTCTCCCTCTCTGGAGATATTCAAGACCTGCCTGGATGTGTTCCTGTATGATCTGGTCTAGGTGGTCCTGCTGTGGCAGGGAGGTTGGACTGGATGAGCTTTGTAGGACCCTTCCAGCCCCTGACATTCTTTGATTCTGTGATTCCTCAGGGCTGGTTCCTGCTCTAACTGGTGTCCTCCAGCCTTGCTGGTACAAACATGGGTGGGAAAGCCCTGACCAGACCGTTACCAGCTCAGCAGCTCAACATGAATGTCTGTGGTGGGTTAGGAAATTGCAATTTACCAGACCAGCTCAGAGGGCTTGGAAGTAAGCTGAAGCTATATTTACAGCAAAACAACATTGACAAGCATATACACACTATTTACAAATATTTATACAAATTAGAAACAATACAGAAATCCAAACTCCCTCCTGGACAAAGGAAACTGCCGAGAAGGGGCTTAAAGCTGCCTTCTCTCTCTTTCTCTCTCTACTTTCCCAGACAGACAAACAAAACAACCAGCAAATCTTAGGTTGTTTTCTGTGTTAGCCAAGATTAGAGGAGGGAGATTAGAGCAGATCAAAGGACACGTGAAAGGGAGCAGCATCCCAGACCCAAGATGTACAAATTGATGACATTTTGGCTTTTTATCCCTCTCAGCAAACCAACGAATGATAGAGACCTCCTCAGTATTTTTCTTTTCTTCACAACCAATGATCTAATTTCTCTCATTAAAATATACCAATTAGCCTCAAACCAGCACCATCTCTCTGTTTTCAGAGAGCACACCAGCTCCCAGGGCAGCTGACCCCAGAACACGACGCCGTCATCAGCCTCTCTGCCTACAACATCAAGCTGGTGTGGAGGGATGGAGAAGATCTCATCCTCAGGGTCCCCATCCATGACATTGCGTCCGTGTCCTACATCCGAGATGATTCCTCTCACTTGGTTGTGCTGAAAACAGGTAGGATGGGGCCAGGGTAGGGTTGGGGTTGTCCATGTGGGTTGGACTTGTCCTTCTGGTTTTGAGGTTGTCTTTCTGGTTTTGGGGTTGTCCTTCTGGTTTTGAGGTTGTCCTTCTGGTTTTGAGGTTGTCCTTCTGGTTTTGGGGTTGTCTTCCTGGTTTTGGGGTTGTCCTTCTGGTTTTGGGGTTGTCTTCCTGGTTTTGGGGTTGTCTTCCTGGTTTTGGGGTTGTCCTTCTGGTTTTGGGGTTGTCCTTCTGGTTTTGGTTTTTTTTTTGACCCCTGCAGCAGCCAGGATTGCCCTTGTGGAGGACAGCAGAGAACAGACCGAATCAATCAGTGTCCTTCACAAAAGCAGAGGGTTTGGGTTGGAAGGGACCACTAGAGCTGAGCTAGTCCAACTGGTCTAGATGGCAGCAGGGACATTTGCAACTAGAGGTTCTCAAGCCTGTTGAATCATAGAACCATGGAGTGGTTTGGGTGGGAAGGGACCTTTCAAGCCCATCCAGTCCAACCCCCTGCATTCAGTAGGGACATCTGCAGCTAGAGCAGGTTGCTTAGAGCCCCAAACAACTTGGCCTGGAATGGTTCTAGGGATGGGGCATCTGCCACCTCTTTGGGCAACCTGGGACAGGGTCTCACCAACCTAAGCAACAAAAATTTCTTTATTTCTTGCCTCTTGCCTTGAGGTGTTTCCCTCCATCCTTCTCTAGTGGAGAGGCTGGTGGTGCCCCTGTGTCCTGAGGGTGCTGTCCCCAACAGAAGAGCAAAGATGCTGGGATAGTGAAGGATGTTTGGCCAAGTTGTGTCTGGAGATGAGAGATGATGGTTTGAAACTGAAAGGGAGGAGACTTAGATGAGATAAAAAGAAGGGATTCTTCACTGTGAAGGTGTTGAGACCATGGTCCAGGTTGCCCAGAGATGCTGTGGATTCCCCATCCCAGGAACCATTCCAGGTCAGGTTGTCTGGGGCTCTGAGCAGCCTGCTGTCATTACAGATGTCCCTGCTGACTGCAGGGGGTTGGACTGGATGAATTTGAAAAGTCCCTTCCCACCCAGAGCATTCCATAATTCTTTTTTGCTCACTCTGTTTCAGTTCATGGAATCCTCTCAGAAGTCACCAAGGAGAGCAGGTAGAGGCAGCTCCTCCAGCCTGGTCTCCATGTGTGTTGGCCCAAGCCTTGTGCAGGTCACTGAGAATATTTCCTGGTGTTCCTGGGTGTCTGAACACCCACACTGAGTAACCAGGGTAATACTATCATTTAAGACACACTTCACCTGTCTTGCCTTGGGAAAGTCCTCAAATCTGTCCCTAGCGGCTCTACATGTGTCCCACCTGCTTGCTTTTGGTCTGGAGGAGCATTTGGGGAGCTCTGAGCTGCTTAGGAGATGTAATGAGAGACTTAGGAGATTATAAAGCCTGTGACAGCAAGGGCCAGGCAGTGGGATGAAGGAGTTAAGTGCCTTAGAGCTGTCATCTGCTGAGGGATTCTCTAAGCCCCACAGACAAAAGTGGCTCTGAAATCCAGACTTTTCATTCAAGGGTTCTGGCCCCATGCAGCACTTGTAGCTCCTGGGAGCTCCTCCTCCTCACCGTGGGATCCTCTGCTCTCCTGCTTTGGGGCCTTTGCTAGCCCCACAAGGGATAGCTCACCACGTGAGGGCATCTTGCTCTTCTCTCCTTGCCTCCACTTTTCACAGAACCCCAACATGGTTTGGTTTGGAAGAGACCTCTGGACATCATCCAGTCTGACCCTCTGCTAAAGCAGGGGCACCCACAGCAGCTTGCCCAGGATCACAGTGCCATGAGGGGTTGAAATCTCTCCACACAAGGAGACTCCACAACCTCTCTGGGCAGCCTGAGACAGGGCTCCAGCACCCTCACAATGAAGACGTTTCTCCTCCTGTTCAGATGGAACCTCCTGGGTTCCAGTTTGTGCCCATTGCCCCTTGTGCTGTCCCTGGGCACCACTGACAAGAGTCTGGCCCCAGCCTCTTACCCCCTATGGTCCCTTTCGCTCTTGCTGAGCATTGATCAGATCCCCTCTGGGTCTGCTGTTCTCCAGGCTCAACAGCCCCAGGCTCTCAGTCTTTCCCCCTCTCAGAGATGCTTCAGGCCCCTCAGCACCTTCCCAGCCTCCACTGGACTTTCTCCAGTAGTTCCCAGTCCCTCTTGAATTGGGGAGTCTAGAACTGGACCCAGTCTTCCAGCTGTGGCCTCCATAGGGCAGAGGAGATGGGGAAGAGAACCTCCCTTGACCTGCTGCACACTGTCTTCTTCATGCCCCTCTAGGACACCGTTGGCCTTCTTGGCCACGAGGACACATTGCTGACTCAGGCGCAACGTCTTGTCTCCCAGCCCTCCCAGGTCCTGCTTCCCAGCAGGTCTCCCCTCAGCTGTACTGATGCAGGGATTCGTTCCTCCCGAGGAGTTCCCTTTCCAACAGGAGTTGTCTCTTCCTCAGCTCAGGATCCTGGGATCTCCCCCAGCCAGAGCCTCTGCGCCGAGAGCTCCAAAGCGCTGACGTCAGGCTCGCTGTCCGAGAGCGGGGTGGTTCCTGTTGAAGCTTGCTGCTTGGTGGTCCTGGCCACAGAGAACAAGGTAAGACCCAAACCACTCCACATTCCACCTCTGGCCCAGCTCAGAGTCCCCCTCTGATTGTGCCAGCGCTGGCACTGGGCTTACTGGGAGGTTTTATGGCTTGTGGTGGGCACAACCTCCTGCATTGATGGTGAAGAGCTATAAGGTTCCAGGATGGCCTCATCCTGCTCTCACTCTGTCCCCTCTGTGAAGTGATCAGATGTGTGGCTATGTTGTGTGACACACAAGTCCAGTTTTAAGGCTACAGGGTATGGGCTGAGCTTTGCTGGTGAAAGAGGAAGAGAAAACCTGGTCCCTGCCCTAACCCCAGGACCTGATGTGGGCACAATAGGGTCTGAGAAGATGGTTTTGCCTTGGTGGTGGTGGTGTTGCTGCTGCTGCTGCCCAGAGCTTCTCCGGCAGCAGGAAATGCACGATGCCAGCTGGATCTGGCCCACAGCAGGGTTTTGCTAACTGGTGCATTTTCCTGCTGCTGGCCTGGAGCTTTGTGTCCTCTGGTGGCTGGAGCCAGAGATGTCGCTCTTGGTCCATGTGCTCCTACTTCTACAGTAGGAGCCCTTTGTCTCCAGGGTGGAGTTTTCAGCTCTCTGAGGTGCCTGCACCAACTTGAGGTGTGGGATCTGCAGCCACAAGCCCAGGGAGCTGAGCTGAGGAGTAGTCTGGGTGCTCATTGGAAGTTGATGGAGCATCAGAGCTCCTGCTGCCTGGATCTGGCTGGTTGAAGGGGTCTGAGATACTTCCCCAGCAGTGGCAGAAGGTGGGGGGTACTTCTTCAGCACCAAGAAAAACCCTGCAGGACACTGCTAAAGAGGTTTGAGGTTTGTCACCTCTAGCCTTGGAGACGCTGTGTGCCAGGCAGCATCAAGGATCTTGGACGAGAAGGTTCTCCCACTGAAGAGATCCAAAGAGAGAGGCAACCACACCGCCTTCTACTTTGCTCAACCCTTCTCTGCTGCCTCCCCCAGGTGACTGCTGAGGAGCTGTGCTCTCTTCTCAGCCAAGTCTTCCAGATAGTTTACACCGAGTCCACCATAGACTTCTTGGACAGAGCCATCTTCGATGGAGCCTCCACGCCGACGCGGCACATGTCCCTGCACAGCGGTAAGCCCGGCCTCCCCCTGCCTCCCTGCTGCAGCCAGCTGAGGCTCCCTCCTCATCTCCACTCAACATCCACCACCTCTCTGAGGTCAGGGCCAGCCTGATAGGACATATCCTGCAAGGTGTTGAAGAAAATCCTCCCTCTAGTTGCTTGTGAGTTGGGTTGACATCAGGGCTTGCTTCTGTCTGCAGGTGCTTCCCTAGCTGGGCTGTGGGACAGCAACCATTGTCCTTTGGTTGGCCAGAATGGGGTCCTGGTGGATGGGAGGTTGACTGTGTGTGCTCCGGTGGCCAAGAAGGCCAGTGCCATTCTGGGGTGTGTTAGAAAGGCTGTAATTAGTAGGTGGAGAGAGGTTCTCCTTCCACTCTACTCTGCCCTGATGAGGCTGCATCTGAAATACTGTGCCCAGTTTTGGGCCTCTCGGTTCAAGGACCTCAGGGAACTGCTTAATAGACCCACAAAGATGATGAAGGGAATGTAACATCTCTTATGAGGAGAGACTGAGGGAGCTGGGGCTCTGCTGCTTGGAGAGGAGGAGGCTGAGAAGTGACCTCATGAATGTTTAGCAATATGCAAAGGGTGAGTGCCAGGAGGCTGGAGCCAGGCTCTGCTGGGTGATGCTTAATGACAGGACAAGGGGCAATGGGTGGAAGTTGAGGCATAGGAAGTTCCATGGAAACATGAGGAGGAATTTTTATCCTGTAGAGGTGACAGAACACTGGAACAGGCTGCCATGGGGAGTTGTGGAGTCTCCCTCTGTGGAGATATTCAAGACCTGCCTGGATGTGTTCCTGTGTGATCTGGTCTAGGTGATCCTGCTGTGGCAGGGGAGTTGGACTGGATGAGCTTTGTGGGACCCTTCCA
Source organism: Ramphastos sulfuratus (assembly GCA_013399055.1). Classification (NCBI taxonomy): domain Eukaryota; kingdom Metazoa; phylum Chordata; class Aves; order Piciformes; family Ramphastidae; genus Ramphastos; species Ramphastos sulfuratus. The sequence goes on along the minus strand of WBNM01005920.1, from coordinate 7,538 downwards.
GCCCCTGGCATTCTGTGATCCCTGGAACCATTATGGGACTCTGAGCAACCTGCTCTAAAAGATGTTGCAGATGTTATTGCTCATTGCAGGGTGATTGGATTAGATGACCTTGACAGGTTCTTCTGACTCAAACCATTCTTTGATTCCCTGATCTCAACTGTTCTCCTTGCAAGCTAAATGAGCTTTAAAGGTCCCTTCCAACCCAAACCATTCCTTGATTCCGTGATCTCAAATGTTCTTGCAGATGACTCCTCTACAAAAGTGGATGTGAAGGAACCTTATGAAGCTGAAGCCAGCACTTTGTAAGTTGGTGGGTGGTGGTGCTGGACCTCATTAGTGCTGCCTGGCTGCTGCCTTTGAGCCCTTCAGAGCAGGACCTGCTGTGGTCTGCAGATTGCACAGCTGCTGCTTGCTCAGCCTGAACCATCAGCTGCTGTTTTTGCTGCCTCCATGGCTGGATTGTTCTACTACTGTGGCTTTCCAGAGGCAGTCACGTAGGCAATGTCCACTCCCCTGTGTCAGCAGAGCAGGGATGTGGCCCTCTTTGCCTTGGTGGAAGCCAGTTGGAGTTGGGAGAAAGGTCTTCAGCCCACACTTTCCAAGAAGAAAGAGTTTGGGGGGAAACCTGCCCCAGAACCAGCTGGCTACACTTGGCTGCTGAAAATCTCACATTTGGCACCAGAAAAGGGGAGTTTGGGACCTCCTCACACTGTCTCAAAAGGAGAACACAGCTGGAGGGGTCAATGCCCAGGTTTAGGTTGGATGTGAGGAACAATTTCTTCATGGAAAGGGTTGTGAAGGCCTGGCCCAGGCTGCCCAGGGCAGTGGTGGAATCTCCATCCCTGGAGGGATTTCAGAGCTGTGGAGATGTGGTGCTGAGGGCCATGGTTTAGTGGTGCCCTGGCAGGGCATGGTTCACGGTTGGACTCCATGATCTTAAAGGTCTCTCCCACCCCAAACCATTCTGTGATGTTCAGCAGGTCACCAACCCCTTGTTCTTCAAATCCTCATGCAGTGGGAGCCTTCAGCTGCCCTCAGAGGAGCTGAAAGCACATCTCCAAGTGCTGCTCCACTCCCCCAGCCTCTCCTGCAACACAGAAGGTGCCAAGGAGCTCTGGAGGACTCATGATCTCTTTGCCTTTCAGCTCCTTTCCAGAAACCATGGATGCAGGTGACAACTCCCCCTCTTCCTTCTCCACCCAGCAGTCTCCACACATCAAGACAGTCAGTGAGAGTGAGCTGAGCACCACAGCCACCGAGCTGCTCCAGGACTACATGATGACGGTAGGCTTGCAGGAGAGGGCTGTGGGGGTTCTCTTCCCATGAGGATGTTCAAGTGCTCTTGGGTGTTGGCCTCAACATGCTGAACATCAGCCTGTGCTGGTGGAGGAACATCCCATCCCCTTCCTTTTCATCCAACTTGGGCTTGGAGACCTGAGCACGGTTCAGATCAGTCCCCCGCAGGAGCATCGTCATCACTTTGTCCTCTCCCATGGTGTTGAGACACTTCACAGTGTCCACATCACACCAGGTCACCAGGTCCATTGCTTTGTGAGCTCCTTTTCCATTGGGATGAGCTGCAGCTCTTAGGCACAAATCCAGGGAAGGGCCTCCCCAGCTTCCCCCCCAGAGCTTTGGTGATGCCTATGGTGTCTCCCACAGCTGCGGACGAAGCTCTCGTCCCAGGAGATCCAGCAGTTCGCTATGCTCCTGCACGAGTACCGCAATGGGGCCTCCATCCACGAGTTCTGCATCAACCTCAAGCAGCTGTACGGGGACAGCAGGAAGTTCCTGCTCTTAGGTGAGTGTCCCCTGCCTCACAGCCATCGTGGCTCACCCACCAAGGTGGGAGGAACCTGCCTCCATCTGCTCCTGAGCTCTTGGGATGTGTCTGGGACTGATGGGAAGGGAGGGAGTAAAGAGATGGCACGAAGGTTCTTCGAGGAGCAACATCTCCTCTAGCTTGCTGAGCATCTTCTCAATGCTTAGCAGTATCTAAAAAGCAGAGGTCAAGAGGATGGGGCCAGGCTCTTGTCAGCAGTGCCCAGTGACAGGGGGCAATGGGCACAAACTGGAACCTTGGAGGTTCCTTCTGAACAGGAGGAGAAAATTCTCTGGTGCAAGGGTGCTGGAGCCCTGTCCCAGGCTGCCCAGAGAGGTTGTAGAGTTTCCTTCTCTGGAGATTCCACAGCCACTTTGTCACTGTGATCCTGGGCTTTAAGCTGCTGTGGGTGCCCTTGCTTCAGCATGGACCTTATCTTCAGAGTTCCCTTCCAGCCTCCACCATGCTGGAATTCTGGGATCTCAACCCATCTTTCCTAGGAGATAGCCATTTCCTGAAGGCAGCTGGGTCCATCTCTCCACCACTCCCATCTCAGAGGCTTGAGTCACACCTGGAGATGCTCACCTCTCCCTCCTGACTGCAGGGGCAATCTGGGGACCTCTTCCAGACTACACCCCATGCTTTATGATGCCTGTTGGTAGCAAAAGAAGAGGGGTCTGGTCCTTGGGCAGCTGTGTGGTGCCTGCTGCTTTTGGTCTTGGATATGCCATTCATCTGGGTATAGTCCTGGAGGGGACTTCATGGTCCTGGAGAGGTCTGCACCCCTTCAGAGGAACAAGACCTTTCAGTGTTCCTTAAAAGGAGATGGAGAACCTCAGGGGCTCTTCAAGTCCCTCCTGCTGTGATTTGGGCTTTAAGCAGCTGAGAGATCATCAGGACCAAGAGCCTGTGGAGCTGTTGTGCTTTCAGCAGCCAGGTCACTCTGCCAGGAGAACAAGTTTCCATCAGCTGATTGGCACCAAAGAACAGCTGCAGGTCCCTTCTCCCAGCCTGGGTGGGCACACTAGTGCCAAGCTGCCCTGAAGTGGATGATGTGAGATGGGTGAGGAGCATGAAACCTCCTGTCCAAGCTCAGAGCCCTCCACTGAAGGTTTTGCTTTCATCTTTTTGAATGCCCAGGGTTTGCTTCCAAGCAGTTCGGGTGGTGGCTACAGCCCTAAAGCTGGGATTGACTAGGAGAAATGGAGAAGTTTTAACCACACCATGTCTGGAGTAGGTAGAAGGTGTTCCAAGACCACAGGTGGAGCAGAGTTGGAGTCAAGGACACTGAAATAGCCAAAGTGTCCCTCTGTGCTTCCCAGCAGCTGACAGCCACTCATCCAAGGGTGCTGGCCTGTGGTGAGGTGGACAGAGGAAGCCAGGGGAGATGTTTCTGCAGCCACCTTGCCCATGCTGGGGTTGTTCAGCCTGGAGAAGAGGAGGCTCAAGGCAGACCTTACTGCTCTCTACAATTACCTGAAGGGTGGTTGTAGCCAGGTGGGGTTGATCTCTTCTCCCAGGCAAGCAGTGAGAGAACAAGAGGACACAGCCTCAAGCTGTGCCAGGGCAGGTTTAGGCTGGATGTTAGGAGGACATTCTTGGCAGAAAGAGTGATTGGCATTGGGATGGGCTGCCCAGGGAGGAGGTGGTGGTGGTGGTGGTGTTTAAAATGAGGCTGAATGAGGCACTTAGTGCTATGGTTTAGTTAATTAGAAGGTGTTAGGTGATAGGTTGGACTTGGTGATCTCAAGGGCAGAGGTCATGCTGTGGTTCTGTGATTCCTGGGCTAGTGCCAGCAGAGGATAAGCTCCAGAAAGCCAAGCAACATGCTGGAGGAACTAGAAAATGATTCTTCTGAGCTGGGACCATCCCAGTCCAGCAGGATTTTGTCCTTGAGGGGGTAGCAGCCGATGCCCTCAGGGGTCTGGGTGTGAGATATGGCCATGAGCTGGAGCCTGCAGCGGCCCTCCCCCAGGCCCTGCATCATCTTGGCACGGCAGTGCAGCCCTCCTTGCCGGGAGGTTCGGAATCCTGAATGCACACAGGACTCCGTGCCGGCTGCCTCCTCTGCCGCGCTGCTCACGCTCTCCTGCTGCTCCCTGCCCCCGCAGGCCTGCGGCCCTTCATCCCCGAGAAGGACAGCCAGCACTTCGAGAACTTCCTGGAGACCATCGGCGTGAAGGATGGCCGCGGCATCATCACCGACAGCTTCGGCAGGTACCGCAGGACGCTCAGCACCGCCTCCACCTCCACCACCAACGGCAACGGCGCCGCAGGCAGCTCGGACGACCAGTCGGTGCCCTCGGAGGAGGACGAGTGGGACAGGATGATCTCCGACATCAGCAACGACATCGAAGCCTTAGGGTGCAGCATGGACCGAGACTCCTCCTGAGAGGAGCTCCGCAGCCACCTGGAGACGCCCAAGGGCAGGGCCCTGCTGGGGGCTGGTGGAGCTGGAGCAGGACCTGACCTCTCCTTAACAGCTCCAGGTCACCTCACCAGCGCTGCACTGGAGGATCCAGAGGCAGGAGCCCAACCTTCAGCCAGCCCTGCTTGGCTTTTGTTGGCTCCAAGCCCAGGAGATATGGTGGCTCCAACCTTCTGCCTGGTTTACAGTTTTGCACATGGTGTCCCTGTTGTAACTGATCTTCTTCTCCTCCTCCTCTTCTTCTTCCTCCCCATTTTTGAATGAAGTTTACCACAATGTGAATTATTTAAACCCATTCTTGATGTTCTTGAGAAACATTTTGGCTCCAGACCCACAGGAGAAGCTGCTGGTGCTACGGTGGTGGTGGCCACATCATGAACTTAGGCTGCTGCAAACTTTGGCCCCCCTCTTCAACTCTGCAGGACTCCACAAGTCCTCCGTGCCGCCCACCTTGGAGCTGATGGTGCTGCCAGGAGGTTGTGGGGCAGCCAGGGCTCCACATGGCCATTCTGTCACCTATCTTCATGTTCATGGTGCTGGCAGGAGGTTGTGGGGTGGCTACTGGGGGTCCTTATAGCCATGCTGCCCACCAATGCCACAAGAACCCAGCCAGGCGGTTCTGGTGGGTGGCATGGACATGTTGTAGATATTTTACTTCCAAAGACTTATTTTTCTAACTCAAGCCCCTGCTGGAGGAGCACTCCCAAAGGTGAGGTCCTCTTTGTGGAGGACACCCAGGAGAGGTTCAGAGAGGTTCCCAGTTCTCCTAGAGAGCTACAAGTGGGAGGAAGGATGGAGCTGGAGGAGGGATTGAACCCCAAGAGAAAGGATGAGCCAGCCCCAAGCAGCACCTCAGGGCTCAACTAAGGACCTCTGGCACCCATGGGTGGCCCTGGCAGGGTCCTTCCCACCACCCCAAGCTGGAGTTGCCCAGTGTGGGTGCTGGATGCTGCTGAGGAGGCCAGACACTGGCTCAGCAGTCTGGGGACATCCTGCTCTCTCCTGCACATTCCTCTGCTCTGTTGTCCCCAAAGCCTCCTCAGTGCCTTTAACCCTTCCCCCTTCCCAGCAGCTCCCAGCTTCACCATGACCCTTACTGGTGTCTTACCACCACTGGCCTCCTGGCTGTCCCACCCCAGCAGCCTTCACCCCTCCATCCTCTCCCTTCCCAGCCATTCCTCACCTTCCCAGGACCACAAACTTCAACCCTTGGTACGACCCTGCATGGAGCCACCATCCCACCTTGGTGTGGTCCCAGGCACCCCAAATCCTCCTTCACCTTGACTTTGAAGGGTGGAGTCACCCCAGGGTTGGGTGAGCAGCTCCTTGAGGACTCACCTGAGAGTGGAGACAACCCTTCCAAGTTTGAGGCTGATAAACTCCAAAGCAGGAGATGGGGAGGTCCCAAAGAGGGTCTGCAAACCCATGAAGGAGAGGATTTAGCCAGGATGTAGCCATCCTGGAGAACATCTCCTGAAACACAGCTGGGATGGAGAACCTCAAGGTTTGCTCCTCCTGCCATGAGGTTTTCACCATCTGCCAAGGGAAGATGGAGGGCTCAGCTCTATTCCTTCTGTCTCCAGGAACTGGGGACCAAGATTGTCCTTCCCCTTAAGCCCAAGAGGCCCCAACGTGGTGCAGAGTTAGGACCGCTTGGAGCTGGGGGTGGTTTTAGTGCCTTTTGATGATTTAGAGATGAAGAACCAAAATTGCACCTGGCTGTTGGAGCCGAAGGCCTTCAGGAAGACACAGCTGTCCCTGTTTTGGCATGATTGTACATGGAGGGCTGGAAACCTGGAGCCAGGACAGCTCCTGGTGGGGTTGGGTTTCTACTGCTTCAGCTGGAAACAGAACTTCACTCTGGAAAGAAACTGATGGAGTAGCAAAGAAGATGGCAGCAGCGAAGGAGGTTCCATTCCACCTCCATATCCTCATCACCAGGGCCCTGGTGGCAGCAGGGGACATGGGGCAGGGTGGCCTTGGTGGCCCTGGGGAGGTTCTGGCTGTCAGCGCGTTCTGTACCGAGTCTTTGTTACAGGGAAATATAATCCTGCAGCCCACTCTGCTTGGTCTCCTTCTCCAGCCCTTGCTCACCTCTCCTGGGCCTTCCTCAAAGCCCATCTCAGTTAACCACCTCTAAAGTTAGCCATGGTGGGGCCTTGGTGATGTCCACTGGATTTGGGAGCACCCAGCATGATGTTCTCCCCAGCAGCACCGAGCTGGGGGCATCTGCAGCTGTGTGTCTCACCATGGTGGCATCTCCACCACAGCCCCAACCACTGACAGCCCCTAGGGGCAGGACTCCACCGAGACAATCAGAGATGGGGTTGGGGCAGAAAAGCCCTTGAAGAGCAGCAACTCCAACCATCCTCTGACTCTGCTGAGGCTGGAGCCAAACCGTGGCCCTCAGCACCACATCTCATGGCTTTGAAATGCCTCCAGGGATGAGGATTTGACCACCTCCCTGGGCAGCCTGGGCTAGTGCTTGAGAACCCTTTCAGAGAGGAATTTTTTTCCCATCTCCAACCTAAATCTCCCCTGGGACAACTTGAGGTCATTTCCTCTTGTCCTGTTGCTTGATCCTTGGGAGAAGAGACCAAAACCCACTGGCTCCAGCCTTTCAGGGAGTTGCAGAGAGCCAGAATGTCTCCCCCTCTGCCTCTTTTTCTTCAGGCTCAACCACAGGTCCCTCAGCTGCTCCTCACAAGTCTTGTGCTCTAGACCCTTCCCCAGCTTTGTTGTTCTTCTCTTGCCCTGCTCCAGCCCCTCAGTGTCCCTGGAGTGAGAGGCCCAAACCAGGATTTGAGATGTGGCTCCTGCCAGCCACACCACTGCTGATCCAAGCCAGGATGTTAGTGGCCTTCTTGGCCACCTAGGCACACCCTGGCTCATCTCCAGCTGCTGTCACACTGCCCCCCC
>WBNM01005918.1:7173-31809 GCA_013399055.1 Ramphastos sulfuratus | reverse complement strand
GTTTGTTTTTTTTTCCCCTGAAATGGACTGGTTTAACCCTTTCACCACCTAACACCCCCCCCACCCCCCCTGCATCCTGCTGCTGTCCCCACCACTTTTGAACCTCCCCCAAAGTTTAGCAAGCTGGCAGAACCTCTGGGCTATTATTTGTACTCAGGGAGTTTATAAAGCAGATTATGAAAACCCTATTGTGCTAGAACAAAAAGATTTTTTTTTCCCCCCTTCCCCTTTTGCCCCAAGTAATTTGCAATTTAAATTTGTCATGAGGACTGGAAGGGTTTTATCAATGCAGTGCATGGGTAACTTCTTTTTTTTTTCCAGTAGGAAAAAGAAGTTAGGCTCTGTAATATGCAGGTAGGAAGCAGGTGAGGTAGAGGCATACATAGGGCAGGCAGATACAAAACTATGGGCCAAGGTAGAATAAGGATTGTAACCAAAGCTAAGTAACCCAGAATCTAAACCTAACTGTTGGAGCAAAGGCTTTGCTTTGACCCACAAACTTTGGAAAGCTGTAGCTATTTGTATGAACTCAGCAGCTCAGCCTCAACCCTGGTCAAGTGTCAACATTTCTCTATTTATGACCAGCTCCTCCAAGAATTTGTAAGAAAAATAAATGTGAAAGGGGGAGCTAAAAGGAAAAATGCCTCTCTGCTGATGCTGTAGGAGTATTGGTTTGAAAAATGATCCAAAGAACAAAGTGGAGTGAGCTGGAACAAATGTGCTTTGAATAAAGGGCTGAGGATGTGCTGCGTACAGCACACTTCACATCTTGTTCGTCTGTAAGGACAGACTGTGAGAGAAACAGCTTTGTGGGGGAGGCAAGACATCAAAGAGCCTGGGAGGACTGCCACTGTAATGGGAAACATTTGCCTCTTGAAGGCTGGTAGGGCTGCTGCTGGTCACTTTCTTCCTTAGTTTCCGTTCCCCCCCCCCCCCCCCCCCCCGCTACTGCCCTGTATTAAATTCCAGCAGCGAGGCAGCATGGAGAGGATCACAGAAGCACAGAATTGGTTTGGTTGGAAAAGATCTCTAAGGTCATCAAGCCCACTAAACCATGTCCCAAAGTGCCATGGCCACAGGTTTCTTGAACACCTCAGGCATGGGGACTCCACCACCTCCCTGGGCAGCCTGTGCCAATCCCTGGCCACTCTTGCAGCAAAGACATTTTTCCTTATCTCCAACCTAAACCTCCCTTGGTGCAGCTTAAGGTCATTTTGTCTCATCCTACCACTTGTTACTAGGGAGAAGAGCCCAACTCCCACCTCACTCCAACCTCCTTTCGGGGAGTTGTAGCGTGTGAGAAGGTCTCAGCCTCCTTTCCTCCAGACCAAACAACCCCAGCTCCTTCAACCGCTCCTTGCCAGCTTTATTCTCTAGACGCTTTGCCAGCTTCGTTGCCCTTCTTGTGATGGGCATAAGAACAACGCGAAGGCAGCAGAGGCAGGCGTCGGCAGCTGCCTTGGGTGCTGGGGCGGTGTGCGAGCAGTGCCTGGCGGTGTGGGTGACCACAGGATGGCGTAGGGTGGCTTGCGAAGCGGAGAGCTGAGCTCCTTCCATGGCCGCACAGGCTGCTGAGCTCTGCTCCTCCTGCGGCTTCTGCTGCTAGGAGCTGCTGACGCTTCCTCCTTCTCACAGTGTAACCTCCTCCTCTGGGAGCAAAGCCCGGCTTTCCACGGAGAGATTTGGGAAAGACCTCTACACTTATCAAGTCCAACTGTCAACCACTGCCGCGCTCTCATGAGAGGGGTTTGGACTTTGCTGGACTAATAACCACAAACACGATTAGAACAGGGCAGGTGCTCTTTGGTTACCAGAATAACGCAGTCACATACTAGAGGATGATCAGGGTCAGACTGGGACAAGAGCACAGCCACAAAGATGATCAGAGGGCTGGAGCACCTCTCCTGTGAAAATAGGCTGAGAGAGTTGGGGCTGTTCAGCTTGGGGAAGAGAAGGCACCAGGGAGACCTTAGAGCAGCGTTTTGATATCTGAAAGGGACCTACGGGAAGGCTGGGGAGGGACTGCTTAGAAGGGCTTTTAGGATAGGGTGAGGAGCAATGGCTTGAAACTGGAGCAGGGCAGAGTTAGGTTGGACATGAGGAGGAAGTTCTGCACAGTGGGAGTGGTGAAATACAGGAACAGATTGCCCAGAGATGGGGTTGAGGCCCCATCTCTGGAGACATTTGAGATGAGACCTGATGTGACTCTGGGCAGCACTGATCTTGTTGGAGGTGTGCCTGCTGACTTCAAGGGGGGTTGGACAAGATAGCTTTTGAGGGTCCCTTCCAACCCAATGCAATCTGTGAATCTTTTTCTAGCCACAAGAACTCTTTCAGAACTACATTGAGGCATATTCCAATTGGTTCCAGTGAACTGCATGCACAAACTGAGGTGATTTTGGTCTTTTTTTTCCCTGAAGGGCAACGTTCCCACCAGACCACATGCAGAAAGCATCTTTCTGCACACACCTGGATCTTGCAGAATTCACAGCAGCTTCAGCTATGCAAGCTCCAGTGCAAGGGGAAGATCTGCCTGCATTGAGCAAGTGTCTGACCACGATGCTGTGCTCCAGTATTGTGTCTGGGTGAGCACTTGGGTAAGGCTGGCTAGAACATGTCTTAGTGTCTACTGCTGCTTTTGACATTGATTGGGTTATTATTTGGTCAGGCACTGGAACAGGCTACCCAAGGAGGCAGTGGAGTCACTGTCCCTGGAGGTGTTCAAGAAACATGTTGACATGGTACTTCGGGACGTGGTAGTGTTAGACTGAAGGTTGTACTCAATGACCTTAGAGGTCTTTTGCAAGCAAAACAATTCTATGATATACTGGAAACCCAGATGTAAAAATAAGCAAGCCCCAGCCATGGGCTGTATGCTGGGGAGCTGCCTGTAGGGCTGGAGCATTGGACTAGGAAGGTCCAGCTGCTGCCCTTCCAGCAAGGGTGCAGGTGAAGATGGGTGAGCCTGGTCTTCTGCACAAAGTGCTTTTCGGCTCTCTGCATGGCCTGTGCCGAGCTCTCTCAGTGCCCCTGTTGCTGGGAGTTCTGGTTTGGCCCCCAGACCAGGCACTGGCCCTGTTTGTGCCTGTGCTGCACGTAGGTCTGCCTTGAGCTGGGAGCGGTTTCTCTGCTCTTTCATAGTTTGCCTTCTCCTTCGCACGTCTCCAGCAGGAAGTGCAGATTCAGCAGGCATTGTATGCCTCAGCAGCCTGCCAGCTGCCTGGCTGAAGCTGATTCACAATGCAAGTCACTCCTGATAAGTTTGCAAACAATGTGCAGTGATTTCTGAGCTAGATAGCAGCTGAGCTGAGCTCCTCGGCTTCCAGCCTGCCAGCTGAGAGGGAAGCTGTGCGTTCGCTTTCTGAAGTTCATGGGTCAGACCTGGTCTTCACAGTTTGTGCTGCTGTGGTGTTTCAGGAATTCTTTACTTCTTCAGAAATGACTTTAACTGAGCCTTGCTGTCATCATTAAAACTCTCAGAGTGAATGTGAGCAGGCACAGAGAGGGCAGATGATTGGCGTCGGTTAAATATGAGCTAGGAACAGAACCCAGGACTTCTGAGTTGCAGTTTGGTTCTATGATCACTGGGTAATTCTGTTACCTCCCCCTTTATGACACACTGGAATCATAGAATCACAGAATTGTTAAGACTGGAAAAGGCCTCTAAGATCATGGAGTCCAACTGTCAATCCAACACCACCATGATCATTAAACCATATCCCAAAGTGCCATGTCCACAGGTTTCTTGAACACCTCCAGGGATGGGGACTCCACCCCCTCCCTGGGCAGCCTGTTCCAGAGCCTGACCACTCTTGCAGCAAAGACATTTTCCCTAATCTCTGACCTAAACCTCCCCTGGCACAATTTCAGTCTGTTTCCTGTTGTTCTGTCACCTGTTAGTAGGGAGAAGAGACCAACCCCCACCTCATTCCAACCACCTTTCAAGGGGTTGCAGGGAATGAGAAGGTCTCCCCTTAGCCTCCTCTTCTTCAGGCTAAACACCCCCAGGTCCCTCAGCTACTCCTCCCCAGCCCCGTTCTCCAGACCCTTCACCAGCTTTGTTACCCTTCTCTGGACATGCTCCAGCCCCTCAGTGTCCTTCTTGGAGTGAGTGGACCAAAACTGGACACAGTATTTGAGGTATGGCCTCTGCAGTGCCAAGTACAGGGACCTCATCACTTCCCTCCAGGGATAAAAAGAGCAACATTTTTCCTTAGGCTGTCTTCAAGTGGCAGCCACTGAAAGCCTGCTCTAAGGAACTGGCCCTGAGGAAGTGACTCTCTGCTCATGGCTCATCAGCCCCAGCAGGAAACAGCAGGTCACTGTTAGAAGGAACTTACACAAAGGCTAATGAGTGTGTGGTGCACCAAGCATTGAGAGAAAGTATGCTTCAACAGCCAGCAGAGGAGCTTGGGGCTCTCTCAGTGCTTATTCCACTTGTTCTCTGTTTGCTCACATCTGTTTCACCAGAGAGATGCCAAGGTGATTATCTGTCAGATGAGGTGAGGCTGTGCCCTCTCCTGATCTGTGCACAGCTCTCCCTGGATGACAGGGTCAGTACAGAGCACTCACTAAGTATGCTGGTAAGAAATTTAATCCTCCTCTACTCTGCCCTAGTGAGACCACAGCTGCATTACCGGGGCCAGTTCTGGGCTCCCCAGTTCAGGAGAGACAGGGACCTGCTGGAGAGAGTCCAGCAGAGAACCACAAGGATGAGTGGGGGACTTGAGCATCTCCCCTAGGGAGAGAGACTAAGAGCCCTGGGGCTGTTTAGTGTGGAGAAGAGAAAACTGAGAGGAGATCTGAGCAATGTCTATCAATATTTGAGGGGTGGGTGTCAAGTGGCTGGGGCCAAGCTCTTTTGGGTGGCCAGCAGCCATAAGCCAATGGATACAAACTGGAACAGAGAAGGTTTCAGCTCAACATGAGTAGAAACTTCTTTGGTGTGAGTGTGACAGAAGCCTGGAGCAGGCTGCCCAGAGAGGTTGTGGAGTCTCCTTCTCTGGAGACTTCCAAACCCACCTGGATGCATTCCTGTGTGAACTACCCTGGGGGATCCTGCCTTGGCAGAGGAGTTGGACTTGATCTCTGGAGGTCCCTTCCAACCTCTAAGGTTCTGTGGTCCTGTGGCTCTGTATTCCAGCTTGGCAGCAGTAGGTGTTCCAGTGGTGTATGAGGGCTGTAGTCACAGGTGCAGCAGCCTCGAACTGCAGGATGGCTCTGGCCCCTCTCTGCACACCTCGGCACAAGCCAGCGGCAGAAGCAGGCACATACTGCGCTGGCTGCCAGATGACAGCAGGGCTTGGTTTATAGGTCAGCTTGGAGAAGCTCACCTGGGTGCACCTTCCCAAGGCCTTGAGGTCACATCATAGGCAGGCTTACATTTTGGAGTGTGTTTGTCACCGTGCCACGTGTTGGGCTTGTTGTTTTTAATCCTCCTTTAGCCTTGGAGTCGGAAATTCAAGCTGGAGAAATGTGAAAGCAATTGGGTCTAATCCATCCCTGTTGTTACTCCTTTTTGTTTTTGCTGGAGGTACTCCAAAGCTGCATTCAGCATATGATGAACGACTCATTCTCCAAAGCTGGAGCTTAGGGCAGAAGGTTTTAGGGATGATCACATGACACTGAGGCTCCCGCTCAGACAACTGAAGCCCCCACAAAGGGGACAATATATGGTGAGTTTGGGTTGTTGAATGCAGTACAACATTCTAGTAATAAGAGCTTTTTAGTCATAATAAGACATTATTATCCATTAGAACAATTGCTTGAATGAAACCCAACTGCTAAGCTGACTTAGACTGGATGGAAAAACCGTAGCTGCTCATCTCAGCTGTCAGTGAGCTGAACAGATCCTAACCACCAGCGAGCAACAAATGGTTCTGAGCCTGGGAATCTTCTTCCTGCTTCCCTTTCCCCTCACCTTTTCTGGAAGCAGCTCCTCCAGAGCTGCCTCAGGTGAACCATTGCCTGCTCTTCACTCAGCTGCAGCTCCAAAGAAAGTTACAAGCCCTCTTTTGGTTAGGTGGGAAAAGGAGAATGATAGAAGCTGTGGAGAAGCTGCACCTTACCAACTGGGGGCTAAGTGGTGTTTGTTAGGGTTTGGCTTTTGCAGCCAGGAGGGATATTGCTGGTAAGAACAGGAGGAATACTGCTTTTGCAACAGGAGGAATATTGCTGATAAGAACCAAGCTGAAACTCTTCAAAGACCTGCAGGAATGAACTCCTCCTCGCTGCTGCTTAATTCTTCCTGCGTTCCTGCGAGCTGTTGGAAGGGTCATGGCAGACACAGCATCCCTATGGTTAAATGAAGCATTTCTGGGAGGAATAACCATTACTGTCCCTCTGGCTCACTCCATTTTATTCACTTTCTAAACAACATCATGAAGGGCTCCAGGAAAGGTGCAGAGCCTGCAAAGAAAAGGCCTGGATGATTTTCTCCACTTTAAGAGAGTGTTGTGGAAGTTGTGCTTCTTGCTCTCACCCAGAGAAGAGGATTTGTAACAGATGATCCTGCAGTCTCTGCTCTGTGTGATTTGGAGGGTGGAGAATTCACCCAGCTTGTCATGCCTGGGAGGCCAGAGCAGCTTTCTGCTGGAACAACACAAGCCCTGTTTTACTGATGGAAAAATCTCTCTGTCCTATAGCCCAGCTGCGACTGAGATTCTCTCCTTGTATCATCTCTGCCATGCTGGGGCACATCTGCTCTGAAAGTCTAGTTAGACAGTGCCACAACCACAGTGTCCTTGGTCTTGCTGAAGTTGAGCACTTCTTTGTTACCCTTTGAGTATCATCTTCCTCCTCCTCTACTTCTTCCGACCCAGGGAGTGGATGCTGGTTGCTCTCCCTGCTGCTTCTCCTTCCAGCCCTGCTCTTTGCCACAGCAGGCTGCCCTGATCACAGAATCATTGAATCATTAAGGTTGGAAAAGACCTCTAAGATCAAGTCCAACCTTCTACCTAACACCTCCATGACCACTAGGCCATGGTACAGAATATACTAAGTAGAAACAGCACTACAGGAAAGGAGCATTTCACAGAATCAGAGTGGTAGGGGTTGGAAGGGACCTCTGCAGATTATCTAGTCCAAAAAAATAAATAAAGCAGGGTCACACAGAGCAGGTTGCATAGGAACACATCTAGATGGGCTTGGAATCTCCCCAGAGAAGGAGACTCCACAACCTCTCTGGGCAGCCTGCTCCAGGGCTCTGGCACCCTTAGAGCAAAGAAGTTTTCCCTTAAACTCAAGTGAAACCTCCTGGGTTCCAGTTTGTGCCCTTTGCCCCATGTCCTATCACTGGGCACCACTGAAAAGAGCCCAACCTCATCTTCTTGACCTCCACTGTTTGGCTATTGATCAGCATTGGTCAGATCCTCTCTCAGGCTGCTCTTCTCCAGGCTAAACAGCCTCCAGGGCTCTCAGCCTCTCCTTGTAAGAGAGATGCTCCAATTCCCTCAGCACCTTCATGGCCTCTGTTGGACTCTCTCCAGTAGTTCTCTGTCTTTCTTGAACTGGGGAGTCCAGAACTGGGCACAGTACTTAAGTGTGGCCTCACCAGGGCAGAGCATAGTGGGAGGAGACCCTGCCTGGACCTGCTGTTTATTCCAGCTAAGCAGAAGCAGAGGAAGCTTTTCCTTAACTCCTTAGCTGATGCATAGGGTAAAATATTTTCTGGAACAATTTATGTACTTAGTAAGTGTGGAGGAAATAACCTTTTGTGCTTAAAGCCAAACTAAAGCAACTTCTGGTTTTACTTGTCTTGAATTATTTCTGTCCATGCTAGAAAATGCACCAGTGTAATCACAGGATAATCACAGGATGTTAGGGGTTGGAAGGGACCTCCAGAGATCATCCAGTCCAACCCCCCTGCCAGAGCAGGACCAGAGAATCTAGCACAGGTCACACAGGAACACATCTAGACAGGGTTGGAAAGTCTCCAGAGAAGGAAGCTCCACAACCTCTCTGGGCAGCCTGTGCCAGTGCTCTGGGACCCTTACAGTCAAGAAGTTCTTCCTCATGTTCTTCTTGTGCTGTAGTTTCCATCCCTTGCCCCTTGTCCTAGCCCAGGGCACAACTGAGAAGAGTTTGTCCCCTCCCTCTTGACCCCCAGCCCTCAGCTATTTATAGACATTGATCAGATCTCCTCTAAGTCTTCTCTTCCCCAGACCAAACAGCCCCAGGTCCCTCAGCCTCTCCTCACAGGGCACTGCTCCAGCCCCTTCAGCATCTCTGCAGCTCTCCTTTGGACTCTCTCCAGCAGATCCCTGTCCCTCCTGAACCGGGGAGCCCAGAACTGGATGCAATATTCCAGGTGAGGTCTCACCAGGGCAGAGCAGAGGGGGAGGAGAACCTCCCTGGATCTGCTGCCCACAGTCCTCTTAATGTCCCGCAGGATCCCATTGGCCTCCTTGGCCACCAGGGCACATTGCTGTGCCACGCTCAAGGGGATGCTGCTTTGCTTAGATCTGAGGAGCTTTTAGGGAGAAGGCAGAGAAAATTGGATGTGTTCCACAGTTACTGACCTCAAGGCTGAGTGGAGCACTCACCAGAGAGCCAAGGATAACAGAAGGAAGAGTTAAAACCCTTCAGACCACAGCGCAGAGGGATTATCACCCAGCCTTTGGGTAGGGTTCAGGTAGCAAAGAGGATTTGTGCCTCTCCAGGAACTACAGCTCCTATTGTTTGTCAGACATGCTTGTCCAAGGCATCATTGCTTCCCTCACTTTACTTGGGCACCAAAAGTGCTGCAGTGTGGACCAAGACTTTTGGAAGACTTCAAGACTAATCCAAGTATGTTAGTGCCCAGCTTAGGCACAGGGGAGGAGGGAGTGGAATCTCTCTTCTGGGGCTGTATTTCTGCAAGGCCTCCAAATGCAATCTAAATGTCTCAATTCACAGAATCATGGAATCACAGAATGCCATCTTGGAAGGGATCTCAGTGATCATCTGGGCCAACCTTTCTTGGTAACACTAAAGTTGAAAGGAGCTGGGCCAGCACCCTGCCAAACTGAGTCTTAAAACTCTCCTATGGAGGGGAATGCACTGCTTGTCATGGAGAGGATTCTGTGGCTGTTCTCATGGGGAAACATTTTCTTCTGGAGTCCAATCCACTCATGCATCATGGATCTGATAGAGTTAAAAGGTGGCACCTGCTCAACCTCCTGATTTGCAAACCTTGCCTTCTCCAAAGCCCAGCACCAGGAAAGTCCTCAGGCTTGTGCCTCCAGCCCTGCTGCACTCTTAGTTTGAAGAAAGAGAAGGCTGAGGGCAGATCTCATGGTTGTCTGCAGCTACCTGAAAGGAGGTTGTGGAGAGATTGATGCTGGTCTCTGCTCACAGGTGATAGAACAAGAGGAAATTACCTCGAGCTGCAACAGAGTAGGTTTAGACTAGATAATAGGAAACATTTTTTCACAGAGAGAGTGGTCAGGGACTGGAATGTGCTGCCCAGGGAGGTGGTGGAGTCACCAATCCTGGATGTGTTTAAGAGTTGTTTGGATGTGGTGCTTGGGGATATGGCTTAGGGTGCACATTGCAGAGTAGGGATATGGGTTGGGCTTGGTGCTCCTGAGGGTCTCTTCCAACCTGAATGTTTCTGTGATTTCTTATTTTATCTCCTATTTGGATTTTTTTTCCTTGCTTCCCTTCAAGCATTTGGCTCTAGGAGTTGTGGCATCTTCTCTTTGACTTTGAAACTCTCTGTTCCTTCTAGCTCTTGAGCCACCTGGGGACTGCAGATCCTGGAGTTCAGAAACCAGAGGATTAAAAAAGCCTCCAAACCTGACCCAACAAACAAAGTCCAAAACTCTTTCTTCTGTCTTAACTAGTGGGAGGTGTCTCTGCCTATGGCAGGGGGTTGGAACTAGATGATCTTTGAGGTCCCTTCCAACCTTACCATTCTATAATTCTATGATTCTATTAATTGCTGAAGGAGGTGGATTGCAACTGCTGTTCTTGAACACTGTGGTTAGATGTTCAGCCCATTTCTTCTGGGAAAAAAAAAAAAGAAAAACTAAAAAAAAAAAAAAGTGATTTGTTTTGCCCTGTGAAGAATTTTCCTAAGGGCTTTCTTCTCTTCCCAGGTTAGCAGTGACACTGGCAGAGAAAGGCTAACTCCTTAAAACCTAGAATCAAGTCTGGGTGGAGGACACAGATAAGCAGCCTGGCCTGCAGAGTTGGTGGGGGTGTTTTGGATGACTTATTCTTCCTCAGCTGACATGATTTCACACCATGCTCCTTTGAGTCAGGCACAAACTTCCCTGAAACAGTGAAGTCTGGGGGCTGGGTTCGGCTGTGAGAGCCGAACACCCCTTTCCAAATGAGTCTCCCTGCCCCTCCTTGAACAAAACCACAGATCACTCTTGACCATCAAGGCACCAGCTTTCTTCCTTGAGGCTTTTCTTGTCCCAGAGGGGCTGTGACCAGCTGGTTTGAGGGCTGCTTGTCAGACCTGTCTGCAGAGGCTGCTAGAAAAGAGATGCACCTCTGAGCCAGGTCCTGGCAAGTGCTCTGGATTTATAATTTTCTTTTTTTCCCCTTGAACTTTGCTGAAATGCATGGCCATACTTCAGGACCTTGAAGGGCTGCTTCTCTAATCTCCCCAGAAGGATTACTGCTGCTGGAAATGATGAGGGCTTGGACTGGCTATCAACTTTATCAGGAAAACTTCTTTCCGGCCAAGCTAGTAAGAGCTTTGCTAAGCGGGAATCTTGGGTTGAAGCTGCTCTTCTCATATTTCACAGATGGCCTCAATGAATGATTTACTAGGAGAGCAAAAGATTAGCCAGATTCCTCCAACTGCATCCCAAGCCATATGAAGCACTGAGGTTTATTGGGGCCTGGGCAATTCCTGATTCTTCAGCCTCGTTAGGCTGTTTTGCAGGGACTAATTGCTCCGCACTCCCTTCCCCAAGCGTCAGCTGCCTCCTGGTGAGGAGCCCAGGAAACCTCACCCAAGCCAAGTGCTCAAAGATGCAAGATGCTACAGCTTTGGCTGTGTTTTATTGGAGAGGTTAGTGTGCTGCTGGGAGGGAGATGGTGAAGGGAATACTTTGAAAAAGCACTGAGGGGTTTCCATCAAATGATTCAGGCTGTGCAGCTCCTTCCTATGGAGAAGAGCCACTGCTGAAGAGTTCACACGAACAGTGATTTGGGCAGGGCAAAACCTCTTGCTTTCATGTTTTAGCTAGTCTCCAGGGCTGGGGTGAGCTCTTCTAGGAGAAGAGAGATTAGCCTATGTTATGGGGTTTCTCACATATTTCTCTTTCACACTTGGCAGCCAGAACTTTGTGTCTGACTCTCCATGGCGATTCCTACCGAGCTTGGCTGGTTTGAAGGGCTGCAATACTGATTAAACATCCAAAGTGGAAAAGCAGGGTTGGAAGTGGGACCAATTTTTCCCTTTAGAGTGAGACTTGCTAACAATCTTTGCTAAGTTATTTACCAGTGGTCTCACAAACTCTACAGATCTCTGCATTCACTCATCCGATGCTGATCCCCAGGGATCAGTGCTGGGTCCAGTTTTGTTCAATATCTTTATCAGCGGTCTGGGTTTGATGGATGGAGCACTGGATGGGTAAAGAAGTGGCTTGATGGCCTCACCCAAAGAGTGGCTACCTNGGTTGGAAAGGACCTCAAGTATCATCTTTGAGGTCCCTTCCAACCCTACTATTCTATGATTCTGATTCATGCATCTTTAGCCATGGTTTTGATTATGCTGAATAGGGAATAATACTTAAAAAAAAAAAAAAGCACTTTTTTTTTTTCGCCCTAGAAAATGTGAGTTCTGTATGAAATTTTTGTCCTTACAATGATTCACCTGTCCCTGGGGTTGTGATCTTTGTACAACACAGCACATGTCTGCTCTGGTTCCTTACAGCTGAGATACAGGCAAACAGCTATCCCATGCTTTTGTGGGGTTTTCATGACAAATGGGAACACTTTCCAGGCAGCTTTCCTTTTTTTTTCCAGTTGAAAGGCTCAACCCATGAGTCCTGTGAACTTCCATATCTGTTATGCCATCACCACCACGAGCCAGATTTCCTTTCTGTGGCCAGGCAGGAAAATAAGAGAAAAGGCAGGAATGATTACATTACAGGATACCTTCTCCTCCATCCCATCTAGCAACCACTTTGTGAAGGGATCTGAAAGGTTATTTACATTGGGATACATCTAAGGGAATGAACAAGAACAAATGCTCTGAGCAGGGCTCACAGCTGTTTCCTTTCTTGCCTGTCTCTGCTGCTGAGCAGTTGTCCTCGTGCTGGCCAGCATGACAGGGCTCCTGGGCCATGCTCAGGAGGGATTCTGGCAAAGTGCAATAAAAGCTGGTGAGGAATCAGTGCTTTAAAGAAATCTCATAGATTCATTAGCAATTTAATTTCCTCCTGAGCTCATCACTTCTTTCAATTCCCGCTTGGCTTTGGGACGAGGTATCTTCAGCCTCTGTGTGTGGGTGAGGGCAGGGATGCAGCCAACAGCCCTTTCTGTAGCACCAGATCTGCTGGCAGTAAGAGTTTCCAGGAAGAACAGACTAAAAAGCAGGACAGCATTGCAAGGGGAATGGTTTACAGCAGCGTATCCCCCACAGACCTCCAAACACACAGCCAGGGTGAGATGTGCTGCAAGAGGCTGGAATTGTAGCCTGGTGCCTGTTCAGAGTAAGAGCTTCATGGAGTCATAGACTCATAAAGGTTGGAAAAGACCCTAGAGATCAAGTCCATCTGCCAACCCAACACCACCACACCTGTTAAACCCTGTCCCACAGTGCCATGTCCACACATTCTTTGAACCCCTCCAGGCATGGTGACTCCACCACCTCCCTGGGCAGCCTGTTCCAGTACCTGACCACTCTTGCAGCAGAGACATTTTTACTAATATTCAACCAAAACCTCCCCTACTACAACCTGAGGCCATTTCCTCTTGTCCTACCACTTGTTACTAGGAAGAAGAGACCAACCCCCACCTGCTTCCAACCCCTTTTCAAGGAGTTGTAGACAGCAGTGAGGTCTCTCCTCAGCCTCCTCTTGTCCACGTTAAACCCCCCTAGGTCCCTCAGCTGCTCCTCCTTAGCCCTGTTCTCCAGACTCTTCACCAGCTTTGTTGCCCTTCTCTACCTGCTCTAATCCTTCAATGTTCTTCTGGGAATGAGGGCCCCAAAATCTGAACCCAGGACTCAAGGTGCTGAGTACAGGGGGACAATCCATTCCCTGGTCCTGCTGGCTGCACTATTGCTGATCCAGGGCAAGATGCTGCCAGCCCTCTTGGCCAGCTGGGCATCCCCTGAGCCCCTCTGTTAGTATAGCTTTAGCAATGACTCTCTTCAGTCTATTCCTGGCCAGGGAGTTCTACCCTGAGCTCCCTGCTGTGCCACCCTCTGCAGTTGCAGGATGAGGGCAAACCACATCTAAGTGGAAGAGTTTACCTAATGTGAATCTCCCTAACACTGGAAGACCCAAAGATTTCTCCCCATCCTTCCTCTTTCTCTCTGCTTTGTGGTTATTGCTCCAAATGAATGAACCAGCAAACCTTGTAAATAAGAGGTGACCAAAATGATGCAAATTAAAGAGCAAGATTGGCCCAGCTGTGGGCTTGGTGCATGAGAGCATAGGAAAGTCAAAAAGCATTGAAAGAAGCTCTCAAAGCTTTGTCTTTTGTGCCAAAGCTTGGTCTCCAGGCACTGGTTTTGCTGTTCTGGTCATGTATTTAAACATCTTCCTCTGTTAGGCAACACATTCCCTACAGAGCAGCTCTGGAGCAGCTGTTAGCTGCAGGCTTTCCACAGGCTGAGGTCTCAGGGTCTCATGAAACACTTTGTCTTCCACCAGCACCTCCCCTGAACCGCTCCACACACATTGAGCTGTCTTCAGGCAAGGTGAGCTTCAGCTTTCCATCTGCTTTAGCTCAGTTTGTGATGCAGGGACTGAGGTCAGCCCAGCCTCCAGAGGCACTTGTTGTGAAGTTCATGGAGGAGAAGGCTGGAAAAGACCTCTAAGGCCATCAAGTCTAGATGCCAACTCAACACCACCATGCCCAACGAACCACATCCAGACTTGGAGTCAGCTCTCTCTTGTCTGGAGACAGCTCTGTCCTTTGTTACATCTCAGCTGAAAATCACAGCACCTCTGCTACAAGGAGCTGTGCTTGGCTGCCATGTGCTCACCACAAGCTGCACAAGCTGCTGCTTCATGCACTCCAGCAGACACCTTGTTATCCAGCAGCCCCAGCTCCCTCGGTCTCTCCTCGTAGGACCTGGAGCACAGCCCTGTGAGGAGAGGCTGAGGGAGCTGGAGGTGTGCAGCCTGCAGAAGAGGAGGCTCAGGGCAGACCTCATTGCTCTCTACAACTGCCTGAAAGTTGTAGCCAGGTGGGGTTGGGCTCCTCTGCCAGGCATCCAGGGACAGAACAAGAGGACCCAGCCTCAAGCTGTGCCAGGGCAGGTTCAGGCTGGATGTTAGGAAGAAGTTCTTCCCAGCAAGAGTGATTGGCATTGGAATGGGCTGCCCAGGGAGGTGGTGGAAACCCTATCCCTGGAGGTGTTTAAAAGGAGGCTGGATGAAGCACTTGGTGCCATGGTTCAGTTAATCAGAAAGTGTTAGGTGATAGGTTGGACTGGATGATCTCAAAGGTCTTTTCCAACCTGATTGATTCTGCAACAGACAGCAAAACATTGTTGAGAGCCCCAAATACCACTGAAGACAATTTCTGAAGCACCAGGAGCTGCTGCAAATGGCAGATTCCCCTTCCCACAGCAAAGGGGGGAATGTGCTACTGCTCCACAGCAGAGAAACAGCAAAACTGTGGTGCAAGGTCTGCCTTTTGCAATGTCTTCAGGCATGGAGGTGCACACCACAACCTGCAGAGCACCCAGGGCCAGCTGAGATACCAGGCATGGAGCAGGACAATCTTCACGCTGTTGCTGCTAAAGAGAGATTATTATTTTTAGATGTCAAAAGTATTGTCTTGGGCAGCCTTCATCTCACCAGGGCATCCTGGGGTGCATCAAGAAGAGTGTGGTCAGCAGGTCAATGGAGGTTCTCCTCCCCCTCTACTCTGCCCTACTGGGGCCGCATCTGTAATACTGTGCTCAGTCCTGGGCTCCCTGGTTCAAGGACAGGGACTTTATGAGGAGGGTACAGCAAAGGGCTACAAAGATGCTGAGAGGGACTGGAACATCTCTCATGAGGAAAGACTGAGAGAATTGGGGGTTTGTAGTCTGGAGAAGAGCAGGCTGAGAGGGGATCTCATCAATGCTGATCAGCACTCAAAGGGTGAGTATCAGGAGAGTGGCACCAGGCTTTGTTCAGTGGCACTCACTAACAGGACACAACCTTAAACATAAGAAGGTCCATCTAAAAATGAGGAGGAACTTCTTTAATTTGACAGTGACAGAACACTGGAACAGGCTCCCCAGAGAGGTGATGGAGTCTCCACCTCTGGAGTCATTCCAAACTGCCTGGCTGTGTTCCTGTGCGATCTTCTTCAGGTGAACCTGCCTTGGTAAGGGGATTGGACTCGATGATCTCCAGAGGTCCCTTCCAACCCCTACCATTCTGTGACTCTGTGTAATTTCAGGATGCCTTATACTGAGTCTGGAGGCCAAAAGTGTGTTAGTCATTGCCCATAGATCTTAGGGGAAGCAGAACTCTGCAAAGCTGTTGTTAACATCAGGCATCTGCTTCATCTATATAATGATTTATTCAATGCTGAGAGACAGGTAAGGGAACCATCCTGGAAGATAAACTAGAAAAGGTTGGAATTTTCAAAGCTCTGAAGCCATTGTTAAATCAAAGTTGTTGAACTTCAAAAGGAATATCTAACTTGATTAGATCCTTCAAACAATGCACAATGCTCACAGAGCTGCCACAGCTTAACAGAGGCAGAGTAGGCAGCCAGTCTGCTCTGGGGGCTGCTTGTCCCTTCTAAGTGCAAGATCCTGTTCTTGTGTCATGACTCCTCCCCTCNTTTTCTTCTTTCTTCTTCTCTTATCTTCTCTTCCCTCTCCCTCTCCCTCTCCCTTTTCCATTTTCCCTTTTCCCTTTTCTCTTTTCCTTTCCCTTTCCCTTTTCCCTCTCCCTTTCCATTTTCCCTTCCTTTTTCCCTTCCCTTCCCTTTTCTTTTTTCCTTCCTGAGAAAATGCCAGCCAAGTGCTTCAGCTGTCTGTGAGAGCCAGGGCAGAGAAGAATACCTTGGCTTTGTTGGTTGGTTTTACTTTTTTTTTTCCTTTTCAGCACTAGAATAATTCAGGAAATCCTTTCTTTGGGAAGCTTTCCTGCTTCCATACTTTGAACCAGGGACTGGAAACCCAACAGGGGAAGAGAGGCTTTGTGCTAAAGGTAGGCAGGTAGCCACTGCTGTGAGGACCTGACCAGGGTTGTGTCAGTTTTATGGGCCCCTGAAATTCAAAGGCTGGTTTGTGTGGGTGCAGCAGGGCTTTGCAAGAGCTTAGCTGAGATGCCTCCTGGTGCCTGGTTCTCATGGCCTGTGTGAGGGGTGAGATTTGCCTTCCCTGGTAAGGACTAGCTTGTGCTAAGAGTAGGGCTTTGGGAGGGAGAAAGATGCCTCCCAGTGTGCTGGGATGGGAGGACTGCGCCTGGAAGCAAGAGCTGGTGGGTTAGGGTAGGTGGGGAAGGGGTGGTGGATCTGTGCCCTTTTGATCCCCTCTGCCCAGCCTGATGGGGGTATTGTATCATAGAAGAGCAGGTTGGAATCACCTGTGCCAACCTGTCTTGGGAAAAGCACATTCTGGCCAACATGGGCCAGCAGCTTGTCCAGCTGCATCTTCAAAGTGTCCACGCTGGGGAATCCACCACTTCCCTGGGGAGATTATTCCAATGGCTGATGGTTTTCACTGTGAGCAATTTTCCTCTCTTGTCCATCTGGTATAGAATCATAGAATGGCTTGGGTTGGAAGGGACCTCAAAGCTCAACCAGTTCCAACCCCCCTGTGCCATAGACAGGGACACCTCCCACTAGAACAGGTTGCTCAAGGCCTCATCCAACCTGGTCTTGAACACCTCCAGGGAGGTTGTGGAGCACAGAAGCACAGAATGTGATCACATTCTG
The DNA here is from genome assembly GCA_013399055.1 of Ramphastos sulfuratus. Taxonomy (NCBI): domain Eukaryota; kingdom Metazoa; phylum Chordata; class Aves; order Piciformes; family Ramphastidae; genus Ramphastos; species Ramphastos sulfuratus. Next base: position 14,748 of record WBNM01005918.1, on the reverse strand, counting down.
TGCTTCTGTGCTCCACAACCTCCCTGAGCAACCTGTACCAGTTTCTCACCACCCTCACTGCAAACAACTTCCTCTTAACATCCAGTTTCAATCTCCCCTCTGCCAGTTCAAACCCATTGCCCCTTGTCCTGGCATTGCAAGACCTTGTCAATAGTCCCTCCCCAGCCCTCCTGTAGCCCCCTTCAGATCCTGGAAAGCTACTCTAAGGTCTCCTCAAAGCCTTCTCATCTCTCAGACCTGCAGCCACCCCAAAATGGAAACAAATAACCCACACATTGCACTGGTGCCATTCACCTGGGGTGAACCCTACAGCCTGTTCCTCTTTGCCCTGGCCAAAAGACCACCTGGTGTGGTCTAGCACGAGGCTGGGCACGGCACAGCCCCCGGATGGCACAGGCTGGCATGCTGTGCCACATGTAAGTCGTGAGGACCAAACTGCTGGTTGGCGTGGGAAGGTTGTGGAGCTGCTGGCAGAGAGCCAAGCAGTCCGTGTTTGCTCCAGTCAGAAAAACCTCCCAGTGCTGGATCCACCCAGCTCAGCTCGAGCAGAGCTGCTTGGCCAGACGACAAGCCTGGCTCCCTCTCCAAAGTGGCTGAGTGCCAAAGGGGATTTTTAATTTCCAGATGCTTTTAAAATAAAAATAAAGGCTCTGCTGCAAACTGGCTCTGAACAGAGGTCTCTCTTGCAGCCAGCTAGCTGACTGGTAGGGGTTGGGTGACCAGGCAAGGAACCTTCCATTGCCATGGTGAGTGCTGCTGAGCACCGTGCCCAACCCAGTCATGGCTCCTGGCACAGCCTTGCCCTCCCTGCCCTTCTTTTGGAGGGAGGGGGAAATGCTCCTCAGAGGAGACAGCTGGCAGCTGCAGAACAGCACCTCACACTAGATCAGGTTGCTCAGAGTCCCATTCAGTCTGGCCTTAAAATCTTCCAGGCATGAGGCTNATCCAATCTGAATCTACCCACCTATAGTTTTGCTCCATCCCTCCCCAGTCCTATCATTCCCTGACACCCTAAGAAGTCCCTCCCCAGCTTTCTTGTAGCCCCCTTCGGATGCTGGAAGGCCACAATCAGGTCTCCTCAGAGCCTTCTCCTTTTATCTGCACAGAGGCAAGGCAAGCTCCTTCATGCCTCACAGGGATCTATCCACACTTGAACAGAGCCCTCTTGGAAGATCATCTCACATTGCTTCTCACCATCATCATCTGTGACGTGGCCTGGGCTGACAGCAAAGCTGTGGGGAAGGACCAGCCACATTTTTCCTCCTGAAGAGCAGGGAGATGTGAGGAGTCACTGCAGCTATTTTCTTCAGCAGCAGCACCAGCAGAGTGTTTTGTGTCTCCGTGGCATGGCTGTTTGGTGAGGGGAGACTTCATTCTCTCTGCAACTCCCTGAAAGGAAGTTGGAGCCAGGTGGTCTTTTCTCCCAGACAACTGGTAAAAGGATGGAGATGGCCTCCAAGTGCACCAAAGAAGGTTTAGGTTGGAGATTAGGAAAAAAAATCCCACTAGAACAGGTTGCTCAGGGCCTCCTCCAACCTGGCCTTGCACACCTCCAGGGAGGGAGCAGCCACAAACTCCCTGAGCAACCTGTTCTAGTGTCTCACCACCCTCACTGTAAAGAACTTCTTCCTAGCATCCAGTTTCAATCTCCCCTCTGTCAATTTAAACCCATTGCCCCTTGTCCTGTCATTGCAAGACCTTGTAAATAATCCCTGCCCAGCCCTCCTGTAGGACCCCTTCAGATACTGGAAGATAATGGAGATTAACAGTGTCTCTGTCCAGAGGAGCAAGATTTATTCTTTTAGATTTCCCTGTTGTGAAATTAAGGTGCAAACGAGACCAGATAGCACCACACAACTATTTATTAAAGGATAAAGTTGAACAAAGCAGAGGGAGAGAGGGAAGAGGGGAGAGAGGGAGAGGGAACAAGGGAGAAAAAGAGAAGAGCAGGGAAGAAAAAGAGCAGGGATTATATTACCATCAGCCGAGGATGGGGGGGAGAGAGAGAGAGAGAGGTGTTCCCAGCCCAGGGATGTTGTTCTGTGGAGCTGCTCTGCGGGAGTTGTTCCTTGAGTTCTTCTGGTGGAGGTGCACCTTTTTGCATGCATTGCTTATGTCTTTTTATACAGTTTTTTAGGCCGTTGCCCAGGTGCAGCTCCTCAGGACACCTTCCTGTGTATTCTCATGTATCTGCAGGGGTGCAGTGGCCGCACCGGCGAGCGCCTCCGCCCCCTCCCTGTGCTTCTTACCTGTCCATACCCCAAATACACATCGGCCTTTTCTCTTCGGGGTAGCTGGTGTTAGGTGTCACCTCCTGGGCATTCAAGCCAGGCTGGCCACAGAGACACTCTCTGTTGCTTAGCATCCCTGAGCTCTCGGGCAGGAATTAACAGAGGCAATCTTTATCTGTGTTAATTTGAAGGAGGGAGAGACCATCAGCCTCTCACACACCCGAGCAAGCCTGTGCTGCTTTGCTGAGAGGCCCTGTGTTACAGAGGCACCTTCAGACGCCTGAGGGGAGGCAGGGGCTGAAGGCAGCACACCTGGGTGGTAAGGTCCCTCCTGCAGGGAAGGCGATGCCAAGCTGTGCATCGCCTCTGCCTGACCACCTCCTGCGCGGGTCCTGCTCCCGCGCACGGTGCTGCTGGCACAGCAGGGGCTGGGGGTGCTTCTAACCCTCCATTCTCTTCCAAACGGCATCCGATTCTTCCTGGCATCTCACAAAAGGCTGAACGGGCACCAAGCATAAAGGCAAAATAATCCTCGTGCTGGGAATGCCTTTGCCCGGCCCTGACCTGCCTCCACCAGCGTCTGCTGGCGCTGGGGATGCCGCATGGCTCTTGCGCGTCTCAAATTTTGGGGATGGGGGAGAGGATCCTGCCTGACATATTTGCATCTGGATTAGGCTCTCGAATGCCAGCAGAGGCAGCTCTGTTCAGCCCTATCACTCATGTCTTCCCGACTCGACACGCCTGGTCGCCGGGCAGAAAGAAACAAACCACGACAAAATTGCTTTTTTGCCCTCCCCGTCTTGTTTGGTTTCTTGACTGCATCTCCTGGTACACTCCACTCTGGCCTCAACCCATTCACTTGTGGTTCTCCTGAGATACACACCCCGCCGGGCAGCCTCTAATCATTTAACATATGAATGCTGTCAAACAGTTTAATCAAACCTGAAATTGCTGCCTTTGTGCCCTGGGCTAATTCGTTGTGACTGCAGAAAGTGAGGTCGGCTCCCCTAGACAAAGAGGGATTGCAGCCTGCCTCTTTGTCTGTTCTCTTTGCATAATTTCCTGAACTCTGCCCTGTTCCACCTGCTCACCAATGTTAAGCTTATTTATGGATAATTTATATGCATCCAACTCCACAAATGCACCCTGGCAAGGATTGGGTTTCTTTTTTTTTTTTTTTTTTTTTTTTCTTTTGGAGGAGGAGGAGCTCTGGGAAAGAGCTGCAGGCCACTCATGTTCCCCTCTAGTTTGTAAGACTCAAAGCTCTACCAGCACTTCCCAAACCTTCCCAAGGTGCAAAAGCACAACTGCTCTGGGCCTAGGGCTGCTGGAAATTTCAACCCCCTTTTTGAGTGGATGGGAGATAAATGGTAGATCTTTTTGGTGGTGGTGGGTTTGGGGAACAAAGAGGCCAGCAGAAGGGCTCGGTGGGATGCTCTCTGCAAAGCTGCCCAGCCACATCCAACATGGGGATTCTGCAGCTCCTGTCCCCAGGGTGGTGGGAGGAAGCAGGAGGTTCCTGGAAAGCATTGTTCCCAAGGTTGTTTGTTCCCAGCCCTCCTGGCAGCTGCTGAGAAGCAGCAGAAGGAAGGGCAGCCTAAGGGAGCAGAGCAGACCCGGGTGGGCAAACAGGACCACTCTGAGGGCGGTGGAGCTCTGCAGTAGGCTACCCAGAGTGGTTGACTCTCCTTTGGAGACTTTCAAAATCTACCTGGACATGTTCCTGTGCGTCCTGAAACAGCAATTGTGCGACCAGCAGGAGCAGGGCAGTGATTGTCCCCATGTGCTCAGCACAGGGGAGGCAACGGCTTGAGTCCTGGGTTCAGTTTTGGGTCTCTCGCTCCAAGAAGGACATTGAGGAGCTGGAGCAGGTTCAGAAAAGGGTAACAAATCTGAGGAAGGGTCTGGAGAACAGGGCTGGGGAGGAGCAGCTGAGGGAACTGGGGGTGTTTAGTGTGGAGAAGAGGAGGCTGAGGGCAGACCTCATTGCCCACTACGACTTCCAGAAAGGAGGCTGGAAGGAGGTGGGGATTGGTCTCTTCTCCCTAGTAACAAGCCATAGGACAATGGAAAATGCCTTCAGTTTCACCAGGGAAGATTTAGATTGGATATTAGGAAAATGTCTTTCCTGTAAGAGTAGCCAGGCTTTGGAACAGGCTGCCCAGGGAGATGGTGGAGTCCCCACCCCTGAAGGTGTTAAAAAAACTTATGGACATAGCACTCTAGGGCATGGTTTAGTGGGCATGCTGGTGTTGGGTTGATGGTTGGACTTGATCCTAGAAGTCTTTTTCAGCCTTAATGATTCTGTGATTCTATCATTCTCTGGCCCTGCTCTCTACTTCCACTAATTGTCCAAGGTTCTCATCATCCTCCTGGGGTACCCTGGAGGATGCTCCCAGCAGCTGCCTATACAGCCAGGGGTGGCCACCCCCTGTTCACCTGGAGCAGAGTGAACCCTCGCAGCTGCCCCATGGGAGCAGCTATTTCAGGCCAGCAGTAATGAGAAGCAGGACTGCCAAGCCAGAGCTGGAAGAGTGTCTCCTGGCCAGGAATAACTTGTGCAGCCTCTGCCAAGATCCCAGCTGCCTGCACTGGGGCTGCTGCTGAACCCTGGGTCACCCGGCCACGCTCCAGCCCGTGGGCAGTGGGACTGTCCCTTGGCAAGCAGGAGCTGGATGCCCCCAGAGGAGCTGTGGCACTGTAGGTCAGCCCTGGAGCGGTGGCTGCAGCCACGCAGGCTCCTTAGCAGCTGTCTTTGCAATTAGCCCTCTGGTTCCATCAGCATCCCTGGGAACGAGGCTTGTCCTAGGATGGCTGCAGTGGAGGCAGGGGGTGGCCTTGAGGAGAATGCTGGCCCAGTAACCACCGTGGGACACTGCCTGCCAGGGTTGATGCTGGGGCATTGCAAAGCTCATTTCCACTCCAAAATCTCTGAATCTGGCTGAAGAAAACAGCTAAGCCAGGCATGGATGGTGCTGACTGCAGGTGAGGCATGCAGTCAGTGATTGTCTCAGCCAAGAAAATGTGTTCTTATTGCTGTTTAGGAGCTACTGAGAAACATGTTGAAGAAACCTCTTAAAGCTGATGGTCTGAATTCTCTGAAGAAAATTCAACCTAGAATCTGACAGCTTTATCACATCACTTACACCTAACCATTCCATCTACAGCTGAAAGGGATATGACAAGGAAATAGACCCCAGAAATGCACCCCAGACACTGTGGGGTTTTCCTGTGAGGCAGAGCTCAACAGAGGCTCCTCCATCCACTGACCAGCACAGAATCACAGAACTGAGAAGACCTCTAAGATCAAGTCCAATCCTCGACTCGTGTGCTGGTTTGAGGCTAATTGGAATATTTTAATGAAAAAAATTAGATGATAGGCTGTGAAAAGCAAACAGTGGTGATGTCTGCTGCACTCATAGGCTTGCTGAGATGTATAAGAACACAAACACAGGTAACACACAGAGAGTCTTGTCTGTGTCTCTCTGGGAGCTTCTGGTCTTCCTGCTGTGTAACCTAACTAACCACTCTGCTTCTAAAGCCCCTTGCCCATCCTCCAAACTCACATTGCACATAAGGCAGACCCTGGGGTAAGGCAGAGGGGTGGAAAGAAGGTGGAAGGGTGGTTGGGAGCCCCTCCTGGGGACTCTGATTTCTGGGAGGGGTGCTGTGTTTCTGTATTACCTTTAACTTGTATATTTCTGTAACTATTCCTGTCTGTTGTGTATAGATCTGCTGGTACATTGTGCTAAGCTGTAAATAGAGCTTCAGTCCTTAACCTTCCAGCTGGCTGAGTCTAGTCTGGGGGATTTTCAAAGTGTGGGGGGCAGGTAACTCCCAAACCATTACAACTCAACACCACCATGCCCAATAAATCATGTCCCCAAGTGCCATGTCCACAGGTTTCTCAAACACCTCCAGGGATGGTGACTCCACCTCCCTGGGCAGCTCTGACTACTCTTGCAGCAAAGACATTTTCCCTAATATCCAACCTNGGAAGCCTCATCCCTGGAGGTATTTAAAGTCAGGCTGGATGAGGCTTTGGGCAGCCTGATCTAGTGTGAGGTGTCCCTGCCCATGGCAGGGGGATTGAAACTGGATGATCCTTGTGGTCCCTTCCAACCCTGACTGGTTCTATGATTCTATGATTCTGTGATTCTATGATTCTATGATTCTGTGATTCTATGATTCTGTGATTCTGTGATTCTATCATTCTATGATTTTGTGATTCTATGATTCTGTGATTCTATGATTCTGTGATTCTATCATTCTATGATTTTGTGATTCTATGATTCTGTGATTCTATGATTCTGTGATTCTATGATTCTATGATTCTGTGGATCCCACCAGCCTGGCACCGAGGAAATCCACAGAATGGTCTGGGCTGGAAGGGACCTGCAAGATCACCTAGTACCAACCCCCATGCCACAGGCAGGCACAACTTTCACTATCCCAGGTTGCTCAAGGCCCCATCTGACCTGGCTTTGAACACCTCCAAGGGAGAAGCATCCACAATTCAAATCTCTGTTTCTGACACTAGTGCAAGCAGGGCTGCTGGATGCCCCTGGCACAGCCATCTCCTTCCTAGTCCCCTGGGCACCCCTGTGACCACCCCTGGGGTTTCAACACAGCCCCAGGCCAGCTCTGCCAAGGCTGCATCTCCTGGGATGCTTGCTGTAGGCAAGCAGAGCCAAAAGCAAAAACTCAGCCTGTCTGCTGAGCCAAAGGTCCAAGAGGAGTGAAAACAGACATGGGAAAAGCCACAGCATTGAAGAACATCACTGGATGTTTGGCTCATGCCAGCGTCCTTAAAAGCTGCTTGTGTTTGCAAAAATGCTCCAGAAATGATGTCAATCTTTGACAAAATTGAATATTAGCAAAGAAGACAGTGCCATGTGGCATCCATGTGGGCTCCAGCCACAAAGCTCCCTGGTTCTCAAATAGCATGGCCAGATGTATTTCCCACCCCCCCACCAAGCCAGCAGCGGGAGGGATCTACCTGCTGGCCTGTCCCTTCATCTTGCCCCTTCCTACCCCATCTCCATTCCAAGTCACTCCATCTCACCCTAGCTCAACTCATCAAATTCTAACCCATCCCACCCTGTTCCATCCCACTCCACCCCACCTCATACCATCCCACCCTATTCCAACCCATCTCATATCATCCCACCCCACTCCATCTCACATCATCCCATCTCATACCATCCTATTCCACCCCATCTCATACCATCCCACCCTATTCCACCCCATCTCACACCATCCCACCCTATTCCACCCCATCTCATACCATCCCACCCTATTCCACCCCATCTCATACCATCCCACCCTATTCCACCCCATCTCA
>WBNM01005916.1:0-10092 GCA_013399055.1 Ramphastos sulfuratus | reverse complement strand
TCCCTCCCCAGCTTTTCTGTAGCCCCCTTCAGATACTGGAAGGCTACTCTAAGGTCTCCTGGAAGCCTTCTCTTCTCCAGGCTGCAGAACCCCAACTCTCTCAGCCTGTCCTCACAGCAGAGCTGCTGCAGCCCTCTCAGCATCTTCGTGGCCTCCTCTGGACCCACTCCAACAGTTCCATGTCCTTCCTGTGCTGGGGGCTCCAGAACTGCACACAGGACTGCAGGTGGGGGCTGAGGAGAGCAGAGCAAAGGGGCAGAATCCCCTCCCTTGCCCTGCTGCCCACACTGCTCTTGCTGCAGCCCAGCACACAGTTGCTGTCTGGGCTGCATGAACACTGCAGCCTCATCTTGAGCTTTTCATCACCCCACACCCCCAGGGCCTTTTCCTCAGGGCTGCTCTCAGCCATTCCCCACCCAGCCTGGAGCTGTGCTTGGGATTGTGCCTACCCAGGTGCAGGGCCTTACACTTAAAGCAAGTATAACAAAGAGAGGAGATAGAGGTAAGAGTGTCAGGAAATGAATGGTCTGTTAGAAGACTGTGCCTGTACTTCAGAGACCTACCAAGAGCATCTTCTGCACCAACTTCCAAGACTATGTTTCACATTAGCTCTGCTTAGCAGATGTGTTCAGCTGTACTTTGAGCTGGAAAAAAATAATCCTGTGTGATATTGTCCGAAGGCTGTGTATCAGCTCAGATATGGTGGCAAGTGCTGTGGCAATGCTGCTCCTGCTTTTGTTTTTCATCCACTGCAGCGTGGAGTAGAAACACACTTTGGCAGGTGTTTGAGCTCACAAATTTGTGAGCCACAGACTGCTCTGAAGTGGGCAAAACGTAAGATGTCAGCAGGAGCTGAACATCAAGGAGCGAAGTGATTACATTCAATGTTTGGCAGTAGTCAGTGTGAAGCAGTGGCTCTTGGTGCCTTTCTATCTATCTTGAAAGGCTGATCCAGCTTAATGGGCAGATATCTCAGGGGAAAAATGCACAGTAAGGAGATAAAAAATAATAATAACAATAAAAAGGAGTTGAAGCGATGGCGCTGATACACTTCACGCAGCAAACAAGGACGTGGAGGACTAATGAATGCTTACAATTGAGCATTACTGTGGACAAAAGGCTGAAAAAATAAAGATAGAAAAAAGATATGATTGCAGTAGAGACATTAAAGGAGCTGGCAATAAATTGAAATGCATTGATGGTTTTCTTCCAGAAGTTTCAGTATATGGGACAAAGATTGCTTTGAGAAAAATCACAAAGAAGTTGCAGCTGGTATCAATGGCCTAGAGCAAATTGAAGCTGGCATGAAGGAATAAAGCAAGGTGGCATAACAGAGCAGCATGGCCTTGCTCTAGTATGCTGTTGTTTGGACTGCAAGTGTTCATTTCTCATAATTCCTCTCAGTGCATTCACTTGAGCTGCCTTAGAATCACAGAATGGTCTGGTTTGGAAGGGACATGCAAAGGTCATCCACTCCAACTCCCTTGGGGGGTCAGCAGGGACATTCTCAACTAGATCAGGTTGCCCAGAGCCCTGTTGAGCCTCATCTTGAATATCTCCAGGGATGGGGCCACAACCACCTCCCTGGGAAACCTGTTCCAGTGTTCCACCACTCTCATGGTACAGAACCTGTTCCCAACATCCAATCTAAATCTGCTCTGCTCTAGTTTACAGCCATTGCCCTCATCCTACACCTGCAGGCCTTTGTAAATAGTCTCTCTCCAGCCTTCTTGTAGCCCCTTCAGGCACTGGAAGACCACTATTAGGTGTCTCTGGAGCTTTCTCTTCTCCAGGCTGAACCCCCCCAGCTCCCTCAGCCTATCCTTGTAGCAGAGCTGCTCCAACCTCCTGAGCATTTTCATGACCCTCGTTTGGACCTGCTCCATCAGTTCTGCATCCTTCCTATACTGAGGGTTCCAGTGCTGGATGCAGTACTCCAGGTGAGGTCTCACCAGAGCAAAGGGACAGAATCACCTCTCTGGCTCTGCTGGCCACACTGCTTTGGATGCAGCCCACACTGTCATTGTCCTTCTGTGCTGCAAGCTCACACTGCCTGCTCAGATCTAGCTTCTCATCCATCAGCACTCCCAAGTCCCTTTCCACAGGGCTGCTTTCTCTCACCTTATCCCCTTCTCAAATCATAGAATCACAGAATCACAGAATGGTAAGGTTGGAAGGGACCTCAAGGATCATCCAGTTCCAACCCCCTGCCATAGGCAGGGACACCTCCCACTAGTACAGGTCACTCAAGGCCTCATCCAACCTGGCCTTGAACACCTCCAAGGAGGGAGCAGCCACAACCCCCCTGGGCAACCTGTGCCAGTGTCTCACCACCCTCACTGTAAAGAACTTCCTCCTAACATCCAGAAATGCATAAGTGTTTAAAGGGGGAGGGGAAAACTGTGGTCACCCAGTGTGGGCTGCCTAGAGCAGCATAGAGAATTCTTCATTCTTGTAGAAGATGAGAACAAATATTCTTTGTTTTTGTAAGAAAACCTGTGTAAGAGCACCTCCTGCTTTATTGGATAATATTAATGTAGCTGCTCATTCCCTTGAGGGAAATTTCCTCCCTAATGAAACAGTTCTGTGTCTGAGCTGAGCCTGTCTGCTAACACAAAGCAAGATGTATGGAGGTTAGGTGTAAGCATCACATTTCCTAATACCAAACAATAGCTTACATCAAAGAGCTAACAGTTCTGCCCAATAAAAATGCTAAATGCTCTGTATACTCATCTGGGCTTATTTCTTTGGTTACAGGCAGAGAATAAAGAGTAATCACTGAAGGTTAAAAGGCAAACTAGGAAGAAAGGAGATTATCTTGCCTTTAGAAGTTCCTGAATTTTCAAACTGTTCTAAAGTTACAGAATCTAATTAGTATCATTCACACTGCATATAATCCTTTGTAGCTTCTTCAAAAGATGTCTCACTTGTTGGATTTCCAAGCCTTTGACAAACTTCTGCCTGTTCTGGTGAAGAGGAAAAAAAAACTCCTGTTTATACATGAAGAAAAAAAAAAAAGGATATAAAAAGGAACCAGCTTGAAGTCTGATGGTGATGATGATGATGATGATAAAATAAAAAATAAAGTGGAATAATAAAGTTAAATAGGAAGGCATTTGGAGAAGCAATCAAAAGCAAATGGATGTTAGCTGTTTGTAGGTCTATGTACAGTGAACCTCCCAGAATAAGAGCAGTAATATGACCACTTAGGATATTCTACATTAGATCTATTATTTCCCTGACCTATCTCAAAAGCCTTTTATTTCTTTTTTCTAAATGGTTTAAAGGCACTGTTTTCAAACTTAGTCTAACAGGCCAATAAATACTCTTCTGGTGGCTTATGAAATTTATGTCATTCATTTTACTGCAGTGCTGTTTCAGAACAGCTTCTGCTTTCCTGCCAGTGTAAACTCACAGAGTCATACAATCACAGAATGTTAGGGGCTGGAAGGGACCTCGAAAGATCATCCAATCCAACCCTCCTGCCAGAGCAGGATCACCTTTTGTTTTGGTTTGGTTTTTTTTGCAGTCCAGTTTTTGTGTTTTGGGTTTTTTATCCCACTTCTCTCCCATCTTCCTCCTTTCCTCTCCATCTTCCTCTTTTCCCTCATCTTTCTCCTTTTCTTTCCCTCTCCTTCCTTTTCCCCCATCTTCCTCTTTTCTTCTCCATCCTTTTCCTCTCCATCTCCATCTTTTCAGCAGTACCTCCTCTTTGCCACCATACCTGCCCCTCTCCCAACCTCACACTGCATTTCCCCCTTTTTTCCCCCAAACCCAGAGCACCTGAGTTCTGTTGTAGTCCCTCACACACACTTTGCCCTCCCTGGAGGATTACTTTGCCTCCCTGCCCACTGCCCTTTATAATTGGCCCCAGGAAGGGCAGGGACCCCAGTTTTGCTCAACTGGGCAGGGGAATCCTTCTGTTCATCACTGGTCAGTCCTCATGGTACACACTGGGTGAATGGTGGAGGGGATCAAAGGCTGGGGGGCCAAGTGGCCCCCTGGTTAGGTAGAAATAGGCTTGATGGTCACTTTAACATCATCCATGGGTGCTGGCTGTGCCTTTTTACTTAGGTTCAGCTCCTCTATGCTTAACTGCTTCTTTCTGCTCACTTCTGATGAGCCTAAGTACTTGACTGAAATGGAAGCTCATGGGGGAACAGTAGTGTGTTGTTGTAGAGGGCTTTTGCAATCAAAACAATTCCAAGCTCACCAAGCTTAGAAGCTTCTCCTGGAAGCCTTCTCTTCTGCAGGCTGCAGAGCCCCAACTTTCTCAGCTTGCCCTCATAGCAGAGCTGCTGCAGCCCTCTGATCATCTTTATGGCATCAACATATCATGACTACTACAGGAATCCTGGATGAATGTAACAAGAATTCTGCACATGGAATGAAATAGTTTATGATGTCCAAAAATTGTTTCCTAAAGCTTTCCAGCTTAAACCTCCATCTGCCTGTTGAAAACAGCATCTTAAGAGACTGCAGAAACGCTCAAGGCTCCCCAGCCTGCACATGGAGATCTGACTCTTCATAAAGAAATCTGTTAGATGATCTGCACCATATTCAGCAGAAAAATGTGAAGTGTTTGCTCTCAGCATTGATCTTCCTGACTGGCAGGTGATGTGTAAACAGAATGATTCCAGGCTGATGGCTTATTATATATTTACAAGAGGATGATCAAGAAGAAAGTTCCCTTTAATTAGACAGTAGAACTCTGGGGGGTCTCCTATGCACTTGATCTCCCTTAGAGCAAACAATTTAAGTCCTATGAAGCCTTGAAGCTCAGTAAGCCTTCTGGGCTTTGATAAGTGTCTTAGTGTCCCACAGAGGCTAAAGCAAATGTAGGTTGAATGTGTTTCCACCACCCCCAGGAAAAAAGACAAGTGCTATGTAGCTTTGTATCTACATTTCTAATTTAATTATAGAATCATAGAATCATAGAATGGTAAGGTTGGTAGGGATCTCAAAGATCATCCAGTTCCAACCCCCTGCCATAGGCAGGGACACCTCCCACTAGAACAGGTTACTCAAGGCCCTGTCCAACCTGGCCTTGAACACCTCCAGGGAGGGAGCAGCCTCAGAAGTGGCTGATGCCCCATCCCTGGAGATACTCAAGATGAGGCTCACAGTGCAACCTGATCTAGTTGAGGCTGCCCCTGCTGACTGCAGAGGGGATTGGACTGGATGACCTTTAGAGGTCCCTTCCAACTCAGACAATTCTATGACACTGATTCTATGATTCTATTATTATTAATATTGAGGGATACAACTTATTTTCTTTTTATTTTTTTTTTCCTGAGCAGACTATATTCAGTAAAATCAATAACTCAGTTCTAAGGATCTAATGATTGAAAGACAGGAATAGCAGGGCTCTCCAGCACACACAGTGTTCACAGTGTTCNCTGGATGTTAGGAGGAAGTTGTTTGCAGTGAGGGTGGTGAGACACTGGCACAGGCTGCCCAGGGAGGTTGTGGCTGCTCCCTCCCTGGAGGTGTTCAAGGCCAGGTTGGAGGAGGCCTTGAGTGACCTGTTCTGGTGGGAGGTGTCCCTGCCTATGCAGGATGGGGGGTGTGGAACTAGCTGATCTTTGAGGTCCCTTCCAACCATTCTATGATTCTATGTGAATTTTCACCTTAGAAAGCATTTCAGGAGTTACTCAGCAGAGGCAATAGAAAGGTGAACATCAGGCTCTAGAGCCTCTGCTGCTGAAGATCTCCAAGAATGGATCAGGTAAATGTCTCTCAGGCTCAACACAGGTGAAGTCAGGACAGGAAAATGAAGTAGATTGCCTCTTGATATTTTGTCTGCCCTTATTTTTCCATACTAAATGTGATTTAAGCATTGGGTGCTCACAGAACTTGAGTAGAGAGGGGAGAAAGAATCCATTAAGAATTGTACCTGAACAAAGAGACTCAGACTATTAGATCTGAGTGCTCAAGCTTGCAGCAGCACTGGGGCTATTAGTGTCATTCATCTTCAGGACACATCACCACTCAAACATGGGCACAGTTTCCCTTCAATTACTACAGGACTGCCTGCCCAAGAGCTTAGCTATTAGCCCATAGCTCACTACAATATCATCCCCTCAGAATCTCAGAGTGTCTTGGTTTGGATGTAATCCCAAACAGCATGAGAGATGGAAATGCCTGGGGCTGGTAATGACAGAGGAAAAGAATGAAAAGGGGAATTAAAACTTGGAGAGTCTAAATCTCCTTACTTCTAAGATGCTGCAACAAGTAATCAATGAACACTTTGGGAAGCAGAAATGCAAATGAAGGCCAATTTCAGGTGGATACATTTCTCTAAGGTGGTTTGTTATGCAGAATTTCCAGTGTCAGTGGGGAGTGAACTCATGCTGCAACCTCTCCATAAAAGTGAACACTTCTAGGTCTTTCCTCCCTGCATGTTTGACTGCTTTCATTAAACTTGTAGAGATTTACTTATTCAGTTAACTCATCTGAATTCAAAGGAGATCTGTAAGATGTGACAGGCAGACACACACACACACACACACACACAGAGGCTGATCCTGGGACTGCTTCTTGATGACTTAGGTATGAAAACAAAGTAGGAATTGTAGGATGCAGCTACTTTGGGTAGTTACTTAGGATGCTGTACTTTTAAATGAAACATGCAGTGGGCATTTCCTGAGATGAACTGACACCTAAGGGGAGAACTCACAGCAGCCTTCCAGTACCTGAAGGGAAACTGTAAGAAAGCTGTGGAAGGACTTTTTAAAAGGGCATTTAGTGGTAGGATGAGGGAGAATGGATTTAAGCTGGAAGAGGGCAGATTTAGAGTGGGTATTAGGAAGAAATTCTTCATAGTGAGGGTGGTGAGATGCTGGAGCAGGTTGCCTGGGGAGGTTGTGAATGCCCTTTCCCTGGAAATATTCAGAGCCAGGTTACACATGGCCTTGAGCAACCCGGTCTAGTGGAAGGTGCCACTGCCCATGGCACAGGGTTTGGAACTAAATGATCCCCAGTTTAAGACAGACAGGGATCTGCTTGAGACAGTCCAGTGGAGAACTATGAGGATGCTGAGGGGCTGGAGCACTGCCTGGTGAGGAGAGGCTGAGGGACCTGGGGCTGCTTAGTCTGGACAAGAGAAGACTGAGAGAGGATTTAATCAATGTCTATAAATATCTGAGGGCTGGGGGGCAGGAGGAGGAGACAGGCTCTGCTCACTTGCTCCCTCTGATAGGACAAGGAGCAATGGATATAAGCTGCAGCACAGGAGGTTCCACCTCAATGCAAGGGGGGACTTCTTTACTGTAAGGGTCAGAAAGCCCTGGCACAGGCTGCCCAGAGAGGTTGTGGAGTCTCCTTCTCTGGAGACTTTCAAGCCCTGTCTGGAGACTTTCAAGCCCTGTCTGGATGCATTCCTGTGTGACCCAAGCTAGATTGTCTGGTCCTGCTCTGGCAGGGGGGTTGGGCTCGATCTCTGAACCCCTGACATGCTGTGAAGTTTCAAAGTGTTAGGGAAAGGCCATCTTTCTCAGTGGTCTTTTCCTGATTAAACACAGGTGAAATTTCATATTAGCAGCTGCCTAAAGCATGGCAAAGTGATCTTGACACAGAGTTGATACCCATTACCATCTATAACAATGCCTATTCTAGGGCTGACTTTTGATTGCAGATTACAGCTGTTCTCTGTTTGAACAATGCTGAGCTTTGCAGTAGTCTAAATCATCTTCTCCCTTACCTTCACTCAAGCACCTGCACCAGCAGCCATGCCATGGATTTGCCAGTGTGCTTACTGTGTCTACACATGAGGAGCATCTGCTCCCCCAGACGTGTTGAGCGGGGGTCACAGTTCTGCATGCTCCTGCTTGCTGAAACAGGCTTGGCAGGAGACTCTAGACCTGGCCTGAAGCTCTTCAGCCATCTGGTGCTTGCTGGCTTTGCAATCCCACATCACTCATAGATTTAGAACAAAAGCACTGCTGGTGCAGATAAAGCCAATTGACAGCAGTGGCTCTTTCTTTGCACTGGAACGCAGAAATCAGAGAGCTTAGTTCCTTTCTGCTGACAGCTACCTCCAGTCCCATCTGGCTTTCTCTGTGCTCTAATTGATCCCACATACTCTTAGAGGCAGTGACACATGCTAACAGTTGCTGTGGCTTGTGGTCCAAGTGCAACTAGCAAAATCTTTCCTGAATAGTTAACTTTATTCTGCTTGAATGTCTCCTGTTTATCTGCCTGGATCTGAAAGCTCCTTCCCCTTCTGTGCTTTAAATACTTTCCTTCTCCTTTTTTTTTTGTTTTTAACAATTGTATGATGAGCTTAATTACAACAGGCAGTTAAGTAGGAGCTTCAGCAGGATTTCAATTTGTGGACTTTTAAAGTGAGTTACTTTGGGCGTTGCNAGGAGAGCAGAGCAAAGGGGCAGAATCCCCTCCCTTGCCCTGCTGCCCACACTGCTCTTGCTGCAGCCCAGCACACAGTTGCTGTCTGGGCTGCACTCACACTGCAGCCTCATCTTGAGCTTTTCCTCACCCCACACCCCCAGGGCCTGTTCCTCAGGGCTGCTCTCAGCCATTCCCCACCCAGCCTGGAGCTGTGCTTGGGATTGTGCTTACCCAGGTGCAGGACCTTGCACTTGGCCTTGTTGAATGTCATGAGGTTGTCCTGGGCACACCTCTGCAGCCTGTGCAGGTGCCTCTGGATGGATCCCTACCCTCTACCAAGTCAGCTTTGCCACACAGCATATTGTAGAAGGTTCTGTATTCAAGAACCATGCAACCAAAGTGTTTGTCCTCACTCAGCTCCTGTTTTCTTTTTTCCCCCAACCATTTAGGTTACAGTTATACAGACATTGTAACAAAAATTCCAACATCTTCATACAGACTTCAGCTAAATCCTCACTGAATATGTGACCTGGATAGCAGATTGGTTTCATTTCAGCAATATTTATTCAATCCTGGGGAGAAAGCCAGACGTAATACAAATTCTTTGCAGGATAATCTATTCTCTTCCAAGCTTCCTGATAGTAGTCAAGAAGGATTTTTATGTTGCTACTTATATTCCACTTCCTGATGAGACCTAGATACACTGAAGATCCTGATGTGTGACTCCTACTTAGTATTAGCCTATTTGCTTCAGATGAGCAAGGGATGAAATTGCCTGACCTATTTTTATTAACTTTCTTTCTCACTTAACTGTAACTTTTCTCCTTTCCTTTTTAGTGCCTTCTCCTTCCTATTCCTCCACATGCAGCTATTGATTTACCACTGCTGTGGGGCCACTGTTTCTCAGAGTATATAGCAATGGGTGGTGTTTAATCACAGAGCAAATAATAAAGGGAACAAAGGCTTCAAAATCAAGCTTTCATGATAAAAACCAGGTGAAAAAATCCATCATGGCACGCTGTCAAGTGCAGGCCTTCTACAGTGGGGAAGTTCAATCAGCATTACACCATGTCTCTTGCAGAGACGACAGCAGCTCCTGCAGAGGTGATGCTAACCCCAGGGTCTGGCAGACCTGCATTCACATGCCTGCTTTGACCTTCCCTTCTGTGACTGCTGGGAACTTATTTTGTCCCTTGCTCTCTACAAGGGTTTTGCTGGTTTTGTGGTTGTTTTGTGGTTGTTGCTGCAAATGGAGGAGGATTAAGCTGGGAAATTAAGCCTTGGTCTCACAGCAACAGCTTTTGGTGTTACTCTGCCCTGTGCTGAACAGTTCTCTGGCCTCTGGCATTCCATTTCAACAGCTGTGATGGACTTGTTATTTACAAACCCTGTTTTTTTGCTAAAGCCTTTAAAAACTTGGACAACTTAGTCAAACCAAAATATTCTTTAGTCAGCTAAAGCAAGATATCAGAAGGGAAAAGGGTTAAACCAAGAGCTGGGTCTGTTCCATACTGCAATCTTTCCTGTTAGCCTTCTGTAAATGCATCTTTACTCAAGTATCTGTGGTTTGGGGTTGGAGAAGAGACTTGACACAGTTGCCTCACTGTGGGTATCTCTGTGCTAGAGAAAAGGAGTGAGCAAGTGTTGAAGATTTAGAAGAATGAGCACAGTGAGGTGATTGTGTTGCTACAAGTTTGTAGGGTTTGGAAGTATATAATAGTTTCATAGAATCATTCAGGTTGG
>WBNM01005911.1:1595-11877 GCA_013399055.1 Ramphastos sulfuratus | reverse complement strand
GCCCCCACCCTTCAGGTATTTGTGCAGGTGAATGAGATCCCCTGAGCCTTCTCCAGGCTACACAGTCCCAAGGCTCTCAGCCTCTCCTCATTTTCCAGTCCCTTCCTCATCCTCACAGCCTGCACTGGACTCTTTCCAGTAGCTCCCAGTCCCTCTTGACCTGGGGAGCCCAGGACTGGACACAATACTCCAGAGGTGACCTCCCTGGGGCAAAGCAGAGTGGGAGTGGACTGTGCAGACACAGGAGAAAGAAGATTTTGTTGGGCAGGCACTGAGCAGAGCTCTGGAGCAGAGGGAGGCTCCCACCTGCTGCCTCTAACCCACTTTCCCTGTGCCCATCCAGAGGCACCAATTGATGCCTGTCACTGGGAGCCAGATGCTGTTTACAGCAGCTCCCTGATTGCAGCCAGCCTGGGTGGAAAGGCAGAGGCCTGGCAAGCACCAGCAGGCTGCTGGACCTCAGCCCTGCTCTATCAGGGCTTCTCCCTGCAGCCTGGCCTGGATGGAGAGCAGAGTCAGGCAGGAGCAGAGCAGTGATGGTGCCACTATAGTGAGCCCTGGTGAGGCCACAGCTGGAGTGCTGAGTTCAGTTGTGGGCATCCCAGGAAAGACATTGAGGGGCTGGAGGGTGTCCAGAGAGGAGCAGTGAGGCTGTGAGGGGTTTGGAGGGCATGGTATGATGAGCAGCTGAGGGGGCTGGGGGTGTTTAGTGTGGAGAAGAGAAGGCTGAGAGGAGACCTCATTGCTCTCTCCCTGAGAGGAGGCTGCAGTGGGGCTGGTGTTGGTCTCTTTCCCCAAGTCACCAGTGACAGTAAGAGGCTTAAGCTGTACCAGGAAGGTTCAGGTTGGCCACAAGGAACAATTTCTGTCCTGCAAGAGTGGTCAGGGACCAGCCCAGGCTGCCCAGGGGGGTGGTGGAGACCCCATCCCTGGAGGTGTGCAAGGAGCTGTAGATGTTCAGGATGGAGTTTGGTGATCATGGTTGTTGGGTTGTGGTTGGGCTGGAGGATCCTAAAGGCCTTTCTCAGCCTCCAGGACTCCATAAAGATGCTGACTGCAGGGGGGGATTGGACAAGATGACCTTGGAGGGTCCCCTCCAAGCTGATTTATTCTCAGATTCTTTGAACCCCTCCCAGAGAACAGCCCCAGAACGTTGGGCAAGCAGCAGGTAAGGACCAGCACAGAGTGCTCCTGCCTGCCCCACGCTGTGCCAGCAGCACAGAGCTGCCAGCTCCTCCCTGTGCCCGTTTCAGGACCTGATCCTGCCCAGAAATGCCACGAGGCCAGTCCCAGAGGAGAAGCCAAGGAGCTGGTGCAAGTTGCCTCATGCCCTGGGCACAGGCTCAGGGTTTGCCTTGCCCCAGCTTACCACATCCCCTGCAATGTCCCAGGACAGGAGCCTGCTCTCCTTGTTTGCACATCAACGCCCCTGAGCTGGCAGAGCCAGGCTGGAATTCACCTGGGAATTCTGTGCCCCCCTTTTGGCCCTGCAGGGGGACTTGGCAGGGCTTGGCACTTCCCTTTGGTGGGTGCAGCATGAGGGAAGCTTTGGCTGCCTGAGAGCAGGGTTAAAGCCTTCTCTAGCTGGAATGTTGTGTTTTGGCTCTGTGACGTGGGCAGGGCTGCGGAATGGGTGTGGAGAATGTGGGAAGATGAACCTTGGGAGTCGGAATCCCAGAATCTGGAGACTGGATGGGGTTGGAAGGGACCTTCAGAGCTCCTCTAATCCAACCCCTGCAGCCAGCAGGGACAGCCCCAACCAGAGCAGGCTGCTCAAAGCCCCAAACAACCTGCCCTGGGGTGGTGCCAGCCAGGGGGCATCTCCCCCCTCTCTGGGCAGCCTGGACCAGGCTCTCCCCACCCTCCTCAGCAGCACCAATATTTCCTTCTCTCCACTCCCAAGCTCCCTCTGGTCCTTCCTAACCATCTCCCCTCGTCCTGCCACCACAGGTCCTGCTCCAAACTCTGTCCCCAGCTTTCTGCTCAGCACTGGAAGCTCTCCAGAAGGTCTACTTGGAACCTCCTTCTCTCCAGGCTGTACCCCCCCACCCCTCCCAGCCTGGCCTCCCAGCAGAGCCCTTCCACCCCTGCCAGCACTGCTGTGGCCTCCTCTGGCCCTGCTCCAGCAGCTCCATGTCCTTGTTCTGAGGCATCCAGGGCTGGACACAGTGCTCCAGGTGAGGTCTCACCAGAGCAGAGCAGAGCAGAAGTGAACTCCTTGGGTCTGAACTCAGGAGGCAGAGATGAAGTCATTCAGGTACTTAAATTTCCCACAGCCTAGGAAGTTTATTTTCCAGCCCATGAGCAGAAGGTCATGGGGGACCTCTTCCCATCACCAATCATAGATCCCTTCCCCAGCAGCCCAGCATGAGGGATGTGAAGCTCCCTGTCCATGGTGACAAGGCTGGGGCTGTGCCCCACAGTGGCACATCCAGAGCACTCCTGCTGGCACAGGGCCAGCTGTGGGCAATCACTTCTTCTGGCTGGGCAGGCACTGGCTGCTCTGTTTGGTCTGCTGGGAATCGATGCTGGGAACCACCACAGGACACTTCTGCTGCATGGCCTGGGAGGATGCAGCTCCTGCAGAGCTGAACTCTGGGCCTGGGCATGCCCCGAGGCCGTGCCCTGATCCTCCACTGTAGTACACTGGGGCACCACTGCCACCTCGTGCTGAGACCCTTTCCCTTGGTGACTCCTCATACCCATACCTATACCCATACCCGTACCTGTACCCATGACCTCCTCCCATGGCAGTGCTCCCACTATAGCAGCTGGATCCTGCACCACCCCCTGAGCTGCCAATGATGTCTGTTCCTGAATCCTCACTGCCATACCCGGAGCCATAGACTGGGACTGTCCCCACTGTGATGTCCCAACCAGAGGTGACCTCAGTGTCACCGCTGGCGCTGACAACGGAGCCGTCGCTGCTGCGCGGGTACGGCCCTTGCGTGGGCTGGAACCAGGCAGGTCTGTGGCTGTAGGTGATGGAGCTGTCCCTGTCACAGAAGAGGGAGCCGTGCCCCCGGTGGCCTGAGAAGGTGCCATTGCCACCGAAGAAGCCTCGGTGGCTCACGGAGATCTCGTTGGTGTAGCCCCTGCCCCTCTGGGCACATCTCCCTTGGAGCCAGCGATAAAGCTGCAAGAGAGGAAAACCAATCCTGAGCACAGGCAGGCTGAGCAGCTTCCTCCCAGCCACACAGCCAGGGAGGCTGCAGAAGACCTCCAGGACCACTCAGCCCATCCACCATCCCAACCCCACCAGGACCACCACACCATGTGCCCAGGCGCGTGGCCACACCTTTTCGGCCACCTCTTCCTTATACCCAGTCTAAGTCTCCCTCTGAGGAGGGCCTCATCCCCTGTTCTGCCACAGCAGGACCCTCCTCAGCTCTGTCACTGCCCCCCCTGTGATCTGACTTCACCTCGTGCCCCTGCTGATCTGCTCCTTGCCACAGCAAGAAGCTGTGGAGAGTTGGCTCAGGTGCCCGCGGGTGCTCGGGCAGGGTGGGCACTGCTGCGGGCAGAGCTCGGCAGAAGCTGTCGCCCGCTGAGATGAAAGGATCAAGCCTCAGGAAGGAGCCAACTTACCTTCTTCAGCCATTGGAAGCACATTTAGGAGAGGAGAGGCAGGGAGTGAGGAGCTGGGGAGGCCAGGGACAGCTTTATATGGCACTGGGCATGGCTGGGCAGTGAGACACAGGAAGGGCAGGCAGGAATTTGTGTGCCCAGCTCCGATTCCGGGCTCTGAGTCACAGCACTGATCAATATCTGTCCCTAGGGAGCACAGGGCACTAATTGCCACCTCTTGCTAATGAGCCCATTCCTGTGCCCAGCTGCCAGCCATGGAGGTGGTGGCAGTGATGAGGGTGGCTGGGGAAGGTGGAGTGTATGCAGGGAATGGTGAGTGGGAGGGTGGGAGGGAGCTGGGAGAGTGCAACATGGAGATGAGGAGGCTGAGGGGAGACCTCCCTGCTCCCTACAGCTCCCCCCGGGCTGCAGGGAGGTGGGGTTGGGCTCTGCTGCCAGGCACCCAGGGACAGAACAAGAGGGCACAGCCTCAAGCTGTGCCAGGGCATGTTCAGGCTGGATGTTAGGAAGAAGTTCTCCCCAGCAAGAGTGATTGGCATTGGGATGGGCTGCCCAGGGAGGTGGTGGAGTGCCCATCCCTGGAGGTGTTTAAGAGGAGGCTGCAGGAGGCACTCAGTGCTGTGGTTTAGTTGATCAGAAGGTGTTGGGTGAGAGGTTGGACTGGAGGATCTCAGAGCTCTTTTCAACCTGCTTCATTCTGTGACTCTCTGAATCCTCTGCCAAGTAACCAGAGGTAGAACAAGAGGAAACAACCTAAAGTTGTGCCTTGGCATGTTCAGGTTGGCTATGAGGAGCAATTTCTGCCCTGCAAGAGTAGTCAGGGACTGGCACAGGCTGCCCAGGGAGGTGCCAGAGTCCCCAGCCCTGGAGGTGTTCCAGAAACCTGTGGCCATGGCACTTGGGGCCAGGGCGTGGTAGCCATGGTAGGGTTGGGTTGATGTTGGCCTGAACGACCCAGAGAGCTTCTCCAACCCAAACCACTCTGAGATCCTGAGCCTGGGGCAGGGGAAGGGTGGTGCTGACCTGGCCCTGCCCAGGGAAGGGGCAGGGAGGCTGTGGATGGGGGATGTGGCAGCCCTTGTGGCACTGCTGGAGGTGTGGGTGTGAGCAGCAGGGAGCCAGCAGAGATCAGGGCAAATGCTCAGAGAGCATCTGGTGGGCATGCAGGGTGCTGAGCCCTCCAGCACCCCACTGATGGCTCTGGTGGGAAGTGGCTGGGGGCAGGTTGGCATCCAAAGTAGAAAGCAGTGCAGAGTGAAGCTGCTGGCCTGGATGTTCTGCAAGGCTGCTGGAGATGCTCTGAGGAAGCTCAGGGACCCTGAGATGAGCTGTGGGGTTGTGAATGTCCTCACACTGAAGCCCATTGTTCCTGGGCTGCTCCTCTAAGCAGGGCTTGTGCCTCCAGACCCCTTCCTTCTGCATTTCATACCTGGTGTTCTTCCCTCAGCTTGGAAAGGGCAGCAGAGGCTGCAGAGGCTGATCCAGAATCATGGAATCATTAAGGATGTAAAAGCTTTCCAAGATCATGGAGCCCAACACCACCACAGCCATGCTCTGAAGCACCACATCTACAACTCCTTGAACACCTCCAGGGATGGGCACTCCACCACCCCTCAGGGCAGCCTGTGCCAGTCCCTGACCACTCTTGCAGGGCAGAAATTGTTCCTGATGACCAACCTGAACCTCCCCTGGGGCAACCTGAGGTCAGAAAAATGAACCAGGGAACCCCCCACGAGTCCTGGGGGTTACAGAAGGTGATCATCAGGTGCTGGCACCTCAGAGGACCTAAAGCCATGGGCTGAGAGGGCTGCACCAGGCAGAGGTGCCAGAGAGGTTTGGGTGCTGTGGCTGCTTGATGCTTTAGGCTCTGCTGCTGCTGTGTCACAAAGGGGGAGTGCAAACTCTCTGGGGTTACAAACTGGGAGGCTTTAGAGCTGCACCTCCAGCAGGGCCCCACTGAGCCCTCATTTTCTGCAGAGGCAGTGAAATGCCTCACCAGGGAGACCCCTGGAAGGACCACAGGATGCTGGGGGAGAACACAACAACAATTCTGCAAAGGCAGCTTGGATGAATTGGTTCTTTATTAGGCAGGAAGGGTAGCAGAAGCTGCCCAGAGTGTGCCACCACCAGCAGGAGGGCACAAGGATGTTAACCTTGCAGCCTCCAGCACAAGGATCCAGCAGCAAGGGAGGAGATGAGGACACACTGGGAAGAAACAGGCAGAGGCAGGTCTGGAGGGGAGAAGGTGGCACAGGCAAGGCAGGGCTGGTCCTGCTGAGAGCTGGAGCTGCCCCTGGCAGTTACTTCTGCTGGCTGGAGGGCCAGTGGCAGGGCTGCTTGCTCTGGTGGGACCCGATGCTGGGCACCACAATAGGACACTTCTGCTGCGTGGAGCCTCCACTGCCCCCTCCAGAGCCGATGATGATTGCGTGGCCTGAGGAGCCACCACTGGATCCTCCACTGCAGCATCCAGAGGATCCTCCACCACCCCCTCCACCTCCAATGATGATCTTGCCTCCTGAAGACCCTCCACTGCATCCTCCTCCTATGCCGTAGCCTGAGGAGCCTCCACTGTAGCAGCCAGAGGAGCCTCCACTGCTTCCACCTGCAATGATGATCTTTGCTCCTGAAGATCCACCACTGGATCCTCCTCCCATGCCACAGCTGGATCCTCCTGCTGTGCCATAGCTGGACCCTCCACTGCCATAGCTGGACCCTCCACTGCCATAGCTGGACCCTCCACTGCAGCANGCTCCCACTGCAGCAGGAGCCTCCTCCTCCACCAGAGCTGATGATGATCTTGCCTGAGCTGGAGCCCCCAGAGCCCCCTGAGCAGCAGGAGGAGCCCTGGGCCTGGTAGCTGGAGGAGCTGCCCCCATGGCAGCAGCTGCTGCTGCTGCTGCTGCTGTGGCATCCACTGGAGGAGCTCCCATGGCAGCCTCCGGAGCTCTGTCTGGAGCACATCTCTGAGCAGTGACCCTGCAAGAAACAGCTCTGTCAGGAGAGGCTCTTTAGAGATGCTGCTGAACCTGCACAGCAGCCCAGAGCTGCAGCAGCACCCAGCAAGTGCCATGGCCCAGCCCCTGCTGCCCTACAAGAACGACAGCTGCAGACTCCTCTGGACCTACAAGTGGTGAGGAGGTTGGAGGAGCTGAGGTTGGAGGAGCTGACCTCTAAGCTGACTTCTAAAGTCCCTTCCAACCTAAGCCACTGTAGGATTCCATGATCCCAGTGGACAAGTCAACCACCTTTGGGTGCCCTTAGATCAGCAGCTCCAGTTCCTGCTGCAGTTCCAGCAGTCCTGGTGCTCACCACCTTGGGTTTTGGTGAACCCCATCTGCTGTTGAGCTGCTGTGGTGCCCTCCTTTGAAGCATGCTAAAGGTCCAGCTGGTGGAAGGAGCTCTCCACACAAGCACAACGTGGTTGGAAGGGACCTCTGGAGATCACCCAGTCCAACCCCCTCTCAAAGCTGGACCACTCAAGACAAGCCACACGAGGCTTGGCAGGTTTGGAAGGTGTCTAGAGAGGAAGACTTCTCCTATCCCTGTGGGTTCCCAGCAGTTTGCTGTCCATGGGCTTACCTTTGGTGGATTGGGAGTGCTGGCAAAGCTGCGGCGGTGAGTGAGGAGCCTTGGGGTGCAGGAGGCTTTATAGCGCTCCCGAGGGAAGTGAGACACCCTGAGGAATGCTGACAGATGGATTTACAGAGCTGCCTCCTTCCTTGACTCACTTGCACCCCATGGGTGATTGGAAGGAGTTGGATCCATAACCTTCTGCACCCACCTGCCTGCTCTGCTAATGAGCTGCTTCCGGCAGCCTGGCACCAGACGGCGTCCAGGGGTCAACCTGGAAGGTTCCCCAAGGGGCTTCTGCCAGGCTGAAGCTTCTCCAGTGCCCAGGGAGTGGAGACAGAGCAGGTGTTGAGGCATGGAGGGTGGAGAGAGTTAGGGAAGGATGAGGGTGAAGGATGGGCTGGAGAGGAGCCCCCAGGATTTAGAGTCACAGAATGCATTGGGTTGGAAGGGACCTTTCAAGGTCATCTGCTCCAATTGCCCTGCAGTCAGCAGGGACATCTTCACCACTTGCCCTGGATCCCACCATGGAGATACAGGTCCCAAACCAGCATCCTGGAACCATTGGGGCAGTTGCAAAGTGCTCCACAGCCAGCAAGGCTGTTGGGTGCAGGTGGCCCCCACAGGCCATGTCCTCACCACCCTGAGCAGCTCTGGGTGAAGGGACTCCCCTCGAGGGCTGCTGAGAGGAGCTGACTGGGGAGCAGGACTGTGCCTGGGCACTGGGAAGGGCAACCACAGCTCAAGGGGCTGGAGGCAGCCCCTCCACTGGGGCAGTGCCCTGCTTAGGAGCCCTCAGCCCAGCCCCATGCTGATGGCCCCATGAGGCTGGCAGAGGTGTGGGGGTCACTTCTCCCACTCCTGTAGGAGCCCAAGGTGGACGCTGCTGTGGGATTGAGCTGGGAGGTCTGTGCTCAGCTCCCCCAGGGCCTATCACCAGGGTGGAGAGGGGGAAGCTCTGAAACCTTTCCGTGTGCAGAGCTGCAGCCAAGGGCCACCAAGAGCCTGCCTTTGGCCTGCAGGATGTGAGGCATTTCCTCTGCCTCAGCAGCAGCCTTCTGCCCAGGGCTCTCCTCTCCTGGCCTGCCCACCCACACCTGAGTCTGAGGAGGCATCTGGGCAGGTTCCCTGCTGCAGTGACACTTTGTCAGCCGGGGCCCTGCAGCCTGGCTGCTGTTTTGCAGCAGCTGCATCCTGTCCCCACCTCGTGCGTGCCTGCAGGCTGACAGCAGCACCCACCCTGTGGAGGCTGAGTAGAGGACAACATAATTGGGATGCAGCAGGGCCGAGCCGCCCAGCCCTGACCTGCTGAGCATCCTGTGGGGCATGCAGGCAGCGCCGTGGTGCTGGGACGGGAGAGGCAGCAGCAGCAGCAGCAGGAACGTGGGCAGGAGCTTCCCTCGGCTTGCTCTGCTCTCCCTCTGGTGGCCTCGGTTCCAGGGGGACATCTGAGGTGTCCCTGCGGTGTGGGTGCTGAGCACAGTAACACTTAAACCTCTCCTGTACCTCACCTGCAGGGACTTGCCACAAGGGCACCTCTGCGACCTGCAGCTGAGCAGCAGCCAGGGCAGGCTGTGGGTGCTCAGAGGTGCTCCTGGGGAATCTGCTGTGAGGAGACCTCAAGGCTGGACTCTGCAGAGGCTGAGCATGCAGCACACAGACCTGTGGAGAAGAGGAGGCTGAGGGAGACCTCAGTGTTCTCTACAACTCACTGGGAGGAGGCTGGAGCCTGGTGGGGGTTGGGATCTTCTCAGTATCAGGTGATGGGACAAGAGGAAATGGCCTGAAATTGTGCCAGGGGAGGTTCAGGTCAGCCACGAGGGACAATTTCTGTCCTGCAAGAATGGTCAGGGACTGGCCCAAGCTGCCCAGGTGGAGTCCCAAACCCTGGAGGTGTTCAAGAAACCTGTGGCCATGGCATTGTGGCCACGGTTTGGAGGCCGTGGTGGTTTGGGTGGTTGGGCTGAAGGCTGGACTGGATGATCTCAGAGGTCTCTTCCACCCAAAACAATTCCATGACTCTAGGCACTTGCCTCACATGGAAGATGATGATGCCTGGAACCAGACTGGAGGAGTGGCTGGCACTGCCACCACCTCCTCCAGGTTAAAGGGCAGCTCTGATTCCTGTGCTGGGTTAAGGCAAAGGTAGATGCAAAAGGCTTTGTGGTGGAGGTTGCCTCAAACCTGGGCCATGCTGCCTGCTTCCTGCTGCTCTGTGTGGGCAGGTCCTGGCAGTTCACCACTGCAGACACCTGTGTGGATGAGGCCTTGGATAGTTATGAGAGGGAGAAAGATCCTGGCCAGGTCCCCATCAGCTTCCTTTGTGCCCAGCAGTGCTGCTCTGGGTGTGGGAGGTGCTGCTGCTGCTGCTGCTGCCAGAGGAACCTCCAGCACAGCTCCTGCTGAATGCGTCCTGGTAATGACCCCAGAGGAATGGAGACCATGAAGACAGAGCTGCACTGCCAGGAGCAATTTCCCCCTCTACCTCCTGCTCCTCCAGTGAGGATCTTGCCTCTTGAAGGCCACCACTGGATCCTTCCCTTGTGAGTGTTGTGGGGCACTCTAAATCCCTTCTTTCCCCCCCACCCCTCCATCTCCAGAGGTTCTGTGACCTAAGATAGATTGGATGGTGCTGCACTGGCAGGGAGGTTGGACTTGAAGATCTCTTTGGGTCCCTTCCAACCACTAACATCTGTGGTCTGTGATCCTGTGAAAGGGAGAAGAAGGAGGCATGGAACTCTTTACCCCCATCTGCCCCTTGGGGGCTCGAAGGGGGAACAGCAAAAGGCTTCCCTTTGCCACACAGGTACTGACTCGTGGGAGAGGCTGCACTGCAATCGGCTGGCGATTGGCTCACGCCCAGTCCACAGATGGCAACTGACACATTGCCTGGGGAGGGTTGTAAATAGAATGAGGGAACAGTGGAGTTCCTGCTTTTGCACTGTTCCTGCCTGTGCACCTTTCCTGCCTTTGCACCTTTCCTGCCTTTGCACCTCTCCTGCTTTTGCACAGTTCCTGCTTTTGCACTGTTCCTGCCTTTGCACCTTTCCTGCCTTTGCACCTCTCCTGCTTTTGCACCGTTCCTGCCTTTGCACAGTTCCTGCCTTTGCACCCTTCCTGC
>WBNM01005910.1:0-26110 GCA_013399055.1 Ramphastos sulfuratus | reverse complement strand
CAGTCATTAGGTAAGGTTCTTAAAAGATACCAAGCACAGAAACTTGTGAGAAATGCGCTGCAGAGACCACAGACCTCCAGGGTAATGAAGGTCTGAGATGTGATCAGGAGTGTGGACAAAAGCTATTCCAAGAGGAGATGACAGTGTGAGCACAAAATGTTTTATGCTGTGGCTCTGGTTTGCAAGCTGTATGCACACTAGGTAAGAAATTGCAAGTGGTTCATTAAAAGTAGATAAGGGAGTTGAGGTTAAAGCCAAGTAATTCTGACCAAAGATGAAATAACAGGAGAAATACAGCTACTGTGAACCACAGGGTAAGATGGAAGTCTTGGGATTCCAAACTGCCTTCATTTGGATAGCTGCTTAGCTTGGCTGCCCAAGGCAGCCTCAGAAACACCAGGTTTGGGTGTCAGTATGTGATGGTTTGGGCGTTCCCTGCCCCACACACTTTGTAAAATGACCCAGACTAGAACTCAGCCAGCTGGAAGTTAAGGACTGAAGCTCTATTTACAACTCAGCACAATATACAAGCAGAGATGTACACTACATACAGGAATAGTTACAGAAATATACAAAGTAAAAGTAATACAGAAACACAATCCCCCTCCCAGAAATCAGAGACCCCAGGAGGGGCTCCCAACCACCCTTCCACCTTCTCCCCACCCCTATACCTTACTCCAAGGTTTGCCTTATGCACAAGGAGAATTTTGAGGATCGGCATGGGGGGCATTAGAAGATAAAGTGGTTAGTGAGGTTACTCGGCAGAGAGGAGAAGCCAGAAGCTGCTAGACTGCCCGAGATGCTGTGCCCCAGAGACTCTGTCTTATCTAATGTTTAAGTTCTTAGTTTTATCCATCTCAGCAAGCCTATGAGTGAAGTAGACATCACCATTGTTTCTTTTCACAGCCTATAATTCTATTAAAATATTCCAATTAGCCTTAAACCAGCACACAATACAACAAAATTAGGGCTAAAGAGGAAAACACAGACAATTCCCCATCAAGCCTGCATCTGGAAGACTCTCCATGGACAGGTGAAGGAAGAGGGTGTGCTAGGAGGAATATACTTCGACCTTTATACTCAGTGCAGGAGGAATGAGAATAGAAGGGCAAGTAACAGTGCTGATAAAGGTAATTTTTACTATTTCCTTCTGAAACACAGTTCTGTTTATTAAGCATCTTATTAGTCGATTAAGGTACAATTAATTTCTTACAAATGTGTTGCTGTCCTACTCAGTTTCATCTTGAGTCTGCCACCTAACAGCAGCCAGACTTGCAGACTAACAAAACATGAGCCAGCAGTGTGCCCAGGTGGCCAAGAAGGTCAATGGCATCCTGGCCTGCTTCAGGAATAGTGTGGCCAGCAGGAGCAGGGAGGTCATTCTGCCCCTGTACTCTGCACTGCTTAGGCCACACCTTGAGTACTGTGTCCAGTTCTGGGCCCCTCAATTTAAGAAGGACATTGAGGTGCTTGAGCGTGTCCAGAGAAGGGCAACGAGGCTGGTGAGAGGCCTCGAGCACAAGCCCTATGAGGAGAGGCTGAGGGAGCTGGGATTGTTTAGCCTGGTGAAGAGGAGGCTCAGGGGAGACCTTCTTGCTGTCTACAACTACCTGAAGGGTGGTTGTGGCCAGGAGGAGGTTGCTTTCTTCTCTCAGGCAACCAGCACCAGAACAAGAGGACACAGTCTCAAGCTGTGCCAGGGGAGGTTTAGGCTGGAGGTGAAGAGAAAGTTCTTCACCGAGAGAGTCATTCCCCACTGGAATGGGCTGCCCAGGGAGGTGGTGGAGTCACCGTCCCTGGAGGTGTTCAAGGCAGGTTTGGACGTGGCACTTGGTGCCATGGTCTAGTCTTGAGGTCTGTGGTAGTGGGTTGGACTTGATGATCTTTGAGGTCTCTTCCAACCTTGCTATACTGTGATACTGTGAAAACCAGAATGAGCTTGCTCCAAAGTTGTAAGCCAAGTCCATCGGCTACAGCACATTACATTGTGCAAGAGTCAGGAAAGCAACGCTGGAATATCAACCTTGCTTCTGCTGAGAAACAGGCTTCTGAATAGACAATTATGGAAAGATATTCTGCCCACTAAGTAACTCAACCCACGTGTCTGAAAGTTTGAAATGAAAACGGGTGAAGAAAATTAGAGGAGAGACAGCAGTGGAAAAAAGATTAACTTAAAACATGAGTCATACTTTAGTACCTGTCAAAGTTTAAGGAGAAAGATTTATGACTTAAGTGTGCTACTCACTCCTACACTGGTACAGACTAACAAATACAGCCAGGGAAAAATAAGCACAAGCTTCACTGAAGTCAAAGGGACAAAATGCTGTCAAGTGCTAGATAAAGCAGGATTTCACCCAGTGGGTGACTTTCAGATCAGAAGCTGTGGAGAAGTTTCTGGATCTGGAGAAACTGGAATTTGAGGTAAACAGCTTTAATGCTGACCAAGTAAGAAAACAAGGACTGCCAAGTTAGCACGACAGCTGTTTTATCAAGTGAGCACATTGCTGCTTCACCTGCAGGCTTCCCCTCTCCTCCTGCTTCAAATGAAGCTAGGGTATTTTGGGGGTGGGCAGATCCATCATCCCCTTAAACCTACTAGTGCAGACTCCCCAGCGTCAGCCACAGGGTTCAGCAGACCACGATGAGACTACATCACAATCACATCAAGTTGAGGAAGGGTTTTTTTTTGGGCACTGTAATTCCAAAGACAGATGTCCTGTTAACATGCAAACACCAACCAGAACCCCAGGTTTTAGTTTGGAAACAGCTGGAGTCTCTCAGACCAGACTTTCCCCATTTACTCGCGGACACTCCCTGAGCAATGACTTTCACTGGCCAGCTGCCAAGCTTTCCAGAACTTCCCTGGGGTGTTTCACTTTGTGAGAAATCCTGGCTCTGGAAGTCTGGAAGCAATTATAGGCATCAAATTCTGCAGTTTGTTGATTTCTCTCTGATTATTTGATCTCCTGCCTGACTCCACAATACACATTTGCAGCATTGTGTTCATCTCTGGGGCCTCCAGTACAGGAGAAACATGGACCTGTTGGAGCAGGACCAGAGGAGGCCATGGCAATGATGGGAAGGTTAGAAGACCTTGGCTGTGAGGCCAGACTGAAGAGATAAGGGAAGGTTCCAGAAAGACTTTCTGGTGGTCTTTCAGTGCTAAAGGGCTGATAAGAACCCTGGAGACAGACTGTTGACCAGGGCTGCTTGTGACAAGGGGGGGACAAGTTAAACTGCCTTGCATTAGAAATGCTGTGTCCAGCGGGAGCAGGGAGGTGATTATCCCCCTGACTCGGCAATGGTGAGGCCACACCTCAAGTGTTCTGTTCAGTTTTGGGCACCTCAAAACAANTAGGGAAGGAATAAAGAGGTGCAAATACTCAAGGGTGTGAAATGTGTACATCTGATTCGTGTCAGCATAGGATGATTTTGGGCCCCAAGGATGGAATGTGACCTGTCTTTTGCATGCCTTGTATAACCTCAAGTTAAGCACAAGACCTTGAGATAACAGAAGTTGGGGCTGAGCTGATGTACGCAGCCCATATATCTTGATACACCAGTTGGTGCCAGCCTGCTGCTAATTGCAGCAGTGTTAGTTAAGAAAACATCTAAAGCGCATGAGCGAAGCCAAAGTTCATCCAAAGGACGAGCTGAGGAAGACTATGAACTTCATCCACGACCACCAGATGAGGGCAGAAAAGACCCCCAGAGAAAGAGAAAGCATGCGCATGGGAGACCAGGCTTATTTCAATAACTCATTTGTTTAAGCCCACCTTTCTTAGAATAGGTATGAACATGTATTAGTATAGGAAATAGAAATCAAAAGTAGGATTATGTTAGTGTGCGTCGTCGGTGGAGCAGAGACTCCCCCACGCACCCAGTGCTGCACTGTTTGCTTGCTTTTAGTCACGTAATAAACTGAAGTTCTGTTACAATCTCGTTCGGAACTCAGTCGTTTGTCACAAGGGTGAGGAGCAGCAGGCGTTGCTGCCAGCCACAAGATGGACTCCCTCTACCCTAGGCAGGGCTACTGGCAGGAAAAAAACAGAGACTCTAAGTAATTTAGTAGCTGGATTTACTCACTGATCAGCGCTGAAGGAATAAACGAGGAAGCTGTAATTCCAATTTATACCTTTGATGCAATCACAAGGCAGGGAGGGTAGCAGAGCCTGAGCATGCTACCAGAAACGAAAGCTGGAGCCAGGAGAAGTGGCGGGAGGGGGGGGAGCCAAATGCCCTCGGGTGGCTCCTCCGCCCACACCAGAAAGCAAGAGCCCGGGAGGCAGAGAGGACGTGGCCTTCCCAGAGCAGACCCACTTCAATCATTCCTCGAGGTGAAACCCACCACTGGCAAGAGAGAGAAACCTGAAGCCTAGCCAACCAACAGGGGACCAGCATCGTAAATAAGCCTGGGTCTATTTTGCCCCAGCAGGACACCTTCACACAAAATGCATTAGCAAAGTTTTTAGGAAAGCCCACATCCATCCCAGTATGTTTGTTAGTAAGCTGGACACAAAGAAGAATTTTCACCTGTCTTCATATAAAAAAAAACAAAAACCTTCTTCTTATTGGGTGACCTTGCTTAGATTTTTCAAGCAATATGAAAATATCACAAAGGGTAGTGTTTGCTTTTCACCCAAAGTTGCTTTTCAGGACTTCATTTCTACAGGAACACACACAAACTCACAATTTTAAGAATTCCTGAACCCTTTAGTTTGGTTTAAAATGCAATAAAATTTTTCAGACTGAATTATTCCATATCTCTGCAGATCTCTAGTACTGGCACTTGCTAGTCTGAGTAAGTTATTAGAGGATATCACTCTGTGCTAGATCAAGCTCTTGTCTGCAGCACAAAAATCAGTGCTTTTCCAAGTGAAATTAGCTCAGAATGACTTACCAGGAACATAAAGAGCAGATTAAAATTCAGAGAGCAGAATTCAATCAACACAGTTTTTATGCTTCTCCATCAAAAGCCACCTATTTTCTCTGGAAAATTACCATGGATACCTGTGTTTATCTTATGTGTAACACAAACTTATTTCCAAGACCACAATTTATCAACAATTTCCTGTCTCATGTGGAAGATCTCAAAGGCCACATTCTCACATCTGCTAAAAGCACTGCAGCTCAACTGCTAAAGTCAAAGCTCAGCTTGCCTGATGGATAAATGGAATAATGGCTTTTTATGCTACTTAAAAGCAAGGCAAAGGCAGAACTCCATCGTTTTTCAGCAGCCTCCCAAACGCCAAGACGCTTTGATACATCACAACAACTTAAAAGATAAGCACAAGGGAAGTATAGACAAGATAATGTTTAAGGCATTACACAATTCATATGGCCCTCTACAAACAAGGCAGATGCCTCCTCCAGCTTTCTAGAAGTTATGTTTTCTGCGTTTTTGATTGGTTAGTGGTGTTTTGTTTTGTTTTTTTTAATTAAAAAGCAACCATAAATTCACAGTAGAATTACTTTTTTGCTGACAGCTACTTTTCAGCAGGAACTGATGTGCCAGTGCTGGGGAGAAGCACAGAAGATAGACCATCAAAAGGCTTGAAGAAGCACTATAGTCTATCAAATAAACAAATTCAGGAGAGCTCTGGGAAATACCTACCTCAGTATTAATTAAAATCTACTGTTGTACAAAACAAAGCACCAGCAAGAACAGTACAAAATATTGTTACAACATAAAGCAACATTTCCAGACCACAGCAGTTACACTGCACAGTGAAGTCTCACATGCAGAGTGTTCAATTACTGCTACCATTTTAAACTTTCACACATTCAATAATTACAATTTGACTTAAACTCCCTCTTTTAAACTCAAACTCAGACTGTCTCTTATTTCAGAAGAATCTAGTCCTGCCTATTATGAAGTTAAGTTGTACCAGAAACTCGAAATACTGAACAAGAATCACAGAAAGAGTCAGGTTGGCAAAGCCTCTCAGGATCACCAAGTCCAACCCAGAACCCTACTCTGCAAGGTGCACCTTAAACCATATCCCCAAGCACCACATCCAACCAGCTTTTAAACATATCCAGGGTTGGTGACTCCACTACCTCCCTGGGCAGCCCATTCCAATGCCTGACCACTCTTGCTAAGAAAAACGTTTCCTAGTATCTAGTTTTCTAGTATCTACTAAGATGATATTTTCAGCAAATACAATAACCATAGCATCACTAATCTGTGCTATTCCAGATGCCAAGGCTTTTTCAAAAGGTAGTAAAAGATCCATTTTTCAAATACCACATTTCAACATGTCTGCCTATGGCAGGGGGTTGCAACTAGATGATCTTTGAGGTCCCTTACCATTCTATGATTCTATGACATTAATTCCAGAAGCACAGGGCTTACTCTTGGAATTTTCAAGTAACACACACACAAAACCAAAAAAATCCCATTAAAAAACAGGGGGTGGAAAAGACCCTGAGAGCTTATCCACCCCAACCCCCCTGCTAGAGCAGGATCACCTATACCAGATCACACAGGAACACATCCAGGCAGGTTTTGAATATTTCCAGAGAGGGAGACTCCACAACCCCCCTGGGAAGCCTGTTCCAGTTTTCTGTCATCCTCACAGGGAAGAAAATCTTCCTCATGCTTCCATGGAACTTCCTATGCCTCAACTTTCACCCACTGTCTCTTCTCCTGTCATTGGGCATCACTGAGCAGAGCCTGGCTCCGGCCTCTCGGCACTCACCTTTAGGTATTCACAAACGTGAATGAGGTCACACCTCAGTCTCCTCCTCTCCGAGCAGCAGAGCCCCAGCTCCCTGAGGCTCTCCTCATAAGAGAGATGTTCCACTGCTTTCAGCATCTTTGTGGCTCTGTGCTGGACTCTCAAGCAGTTCCCTAAGGTCCTTCTTGATCTGAGGGCTCAGAACTGTACACAATATTCCAAATGCAGCCTCACCAGGGCAGATCAGAGGGTAATCCTCTTCCCCGTATTTTTTGCAAAGAAAAAAAAAGCAATCAAACAAACAAAAGAATCAAGAAAACCCTCAACTCTATCCCAAAACTCTACCAGCACTGCTTTCCTTCTCCTGAAACTGACTTTCTTATTCTTCAGAGACGTTGAGAACCGGATTTGCAATAGAAAATTTACCTCAGCCTCCAAAGTCTGGAAAGCACATAATAGCAACAACAGCATGAAATTCATCCTTTACTCTGGCTTTAGGTGCTGTTTGCCTTGCTGCTTTATGGTGTTTGTGCTCAAAGCTCCATCTTTACATACACAAATGCTTCAACGTTTACACTAAAAACATCGTATCAAGTAACTACATCTCAGGTTAAGAAGAGGAAGGAAGCTGAAAAGCAAATTTTAAATTGCTCAATTCTTTTTTTTTTTTTTTTTGAACCAATTATCCCAAACCTAACGGTGTAAATGATAAAATTAACTGAGACAAGAATGTTAACTCAGAGAAATTCAACTCCACACCCAGAGCTGCTGAGACTGCACAAGGCTGCCTGTGCATGAGGACTCTGAGGACTCCCTGCCCCAGAGAAAAAAGGAGATTGCAGCAACTTTCAAGATGGCCTCATTATCTCCAGGAAAAACAAACAAACAAGAGCCTGCATATGCTAGCTGCAGGCCCTGTATCCTCTCTGCTAGACATGCACTTTCCTATATTCTAATGCAATGGAAAGCAGCCAGAGAACTGAAATGGGGAGGGGTAGGTCAGAAAACTGATGGGAAAACAGGAGAGAAGGTGACAGAAAGCAGCCCTAAGGGTTAAGGACTTGATGGTGCTGGTGGAAAAGATGGACATGAACAGACACTGTGAGTTTGCAGCATAGAAGGGCAATGGCACCCTGGGCTGCATCAACAGAAGCATGGCCAGCAGGTCAAGAGAGGGGATTCTGCCACTTTGCTTTCCTCTGGTGAGACCTTACCTGGAGTACTGCATCCAGCTCTGGAGTCCTCAACACAGACAGGACATAGACCTGATGAAGCATGTCCAGGAGAGAGCCACAAAAATGCTCAGGGGGTTGGAGCAGCTCTGTTACAGGCTGAGGGAGCTGGAGCTGTTCGGCCTGGAGAAGAGAAGGCTCCGGGGTGACCTAACAGCCACCCTCTAGTACCTGAAAGGAGCTACAAGAAGGCTGCAGAGGGACTATTTATGAAGGCCTGCTATGATAGGACGAGGACAATGGCTTCAAACTAGAGGAGATTTAGAGTGGATGTTAGGAAAAAGTTCTTTGCAATGAAAGTGGTTGAGAACCGCGAATCGGTTGCCCAGAAAGGTGGTTGGGGCCCTATCTCTGGAGATATTCAAGGTGAGGATCAACAAGGCTCTGGGCAACCTGATCTAGTTGAGGATGTCCCTGCTGACTGCAGGAAGGGTGGAACTAGATGACCTTTGAAGGTCCCTTCCAACTTGGGTGATTTTATGATTCTATGACATCCAGTTGCTCATTACCTTTCTCTTGATCCAAAACCCAGGCACACAAATGGCTACAAAGCAGTTTGGTTTTGCACCATGGCATGTTCCATTAACATCCTCATCACCACAGTTTAGCTGATCTACACATGGTTTCATTCTTTCCGCTGCTAAAAGGGCTCCTGTGCTATGCAGAGATTTCCACACACACACCCCCAGTTAGTGTATCATAGAATGGTAAGGTTGGAAGAGACCTCAAGGATCATCTAGTTCCAACCCCCTGCCATAGGCAGGGACACCTCCCACTAGCACAGCTCACTCAAGGCCTCCTCCAACCTGGCCTTCAACATCTCCAGGGAGGGAGCAGCCACAACCTCCCTGGGCAACCTGTGCCAGTGCCTCACCACCCTCACTGCAAAGAACTTCCTCTCAACATCCAGTCTAAATCTCCCCTCTGCCACTTTAAACCCATTGCCCCTTGTCCTGTCATTACAAGAGCTTGTCAATAGTCCCTCCCCAGCCTTCCTGTAGGCCCCCTTCAGATACTGGAAGGCTACTCTAAGGTCTCCTGGAAACTTTCTCTTCTCCAGGCTGCAGAACCCCAACTCTCTCAGCCTGTCCTCAGAGCAGAGCTGCTGCAGCCCTCTGAGCATCTTTATGGCCTCCTCTGGACCCGCTCCAACACTACTATGTCCTTCCCGTGCTGGGGGCTCCAGAATTGCACACAGGACTCCGGGTGGAGTCTGATGAGAGCAGAGCAAATGGGCAGAATCCCCTCCCTTGCCCTGCTGGCCATGCCTCTCTTGATGCAGCCCCAGACTCGGTTGGCTGTATCTGTGCCTGGCTAACGCACAAAGCATGACTGCAGATGTTTGGCAGCCAAAAGAAACAGAGTGATAGAACTTCAAGCTCTTGACATCACAGTGTATCATCACTCACGGCAGCACACAAAGAATCTGTGCATGCACACGTGTTTGTGTGCTGTAAAAAGGAGAAGAGGGAACTTGTATACGAAACAAGCAAAAACAGAGAAATTAAAAGCCTCTTAACCCTGTTACACCGAAACCTTTTCTGCTAATGCATCTGTTAAATTAGAAAATGGACTCTTTTCTGAACATGAGTGACAACCAAGTGCAACATAAGCAAAAGCTCTGGGAGTGACAAGGGCAAGAACAACTCTTATTTGTGTTTAGAGACAAATGCCAGTCTGATCCACATAATGGTGACAGTGTCTTGGCCAGGAAGCTAGGCACTGAAACCAAGTAGGTCCTCTGTAAAAATGGATGACTAAACTTTCTATTGATTTCTTTCCACTTCCTTAGGAAACAAATTGTTGTACGATTCAGTTTGGAGCTCCCAGGTTTTTTTTGCTATGTAGGTTTAACTTCGACTCAGTAACCTCTGTGACACATCTGTTTCTATTTATTATACTCGAGTCTAAAACGGAATTTGTGCTTTCTTCATGTCCTTGGTATTGATTTGATTTTCTCTGGCTACAAGAAGGGTCATTAGGTTTAATGTAGGTCATCAGGATGCACACAGATTTGTAAGTGAATGTAATGCAAAGTGATATTAGGTGTTAAAAAACACAGCTGGAAGAGAGGAGACAGTAAAGAAAGTGAAAAATAGAGCTGAATATTCTTCTAAGAGAGATAGTAACAGCAGGGCAGAAAGAATGCAACGCTAGTTATGTTCTGCTTTCCAAAAATAAGTCTCTCCATACAGCAATAAATAAATAAAATAGAGGATACAGTAAAAAAACATGGATTTTCACAGGCCACAAAGATGCTCAGAGGGCTGGAGCAGCTCTAAGGACAGGCTATGAGAGTTGGGATTCTGCAGCCTGGAGAAGAGAAGGCTTCCAGGAGACCTTAGAGTAGCCTTCCAGTATCTGAAGAGGGCTCCAGGAAGGCTGAGGAGGGACTATTGACAAGGCCTTTCAATGACAGGATGAAGGGTAATGAGTCTGAACTGGCAGAGGGGAGATTTAGACTGGATGTTAGGAGGAAGTTCTTTGCAGTGAGGGTGGTGAGACACTGGCACAGGTTGCCCAGGGAGGTTGTGGATGCTCTCTCCCTGGAGGTGTTCAAGGCCAGGTTGGAGGAGGCCTTGAGTGACCTGTACTAGTGGGAGGTGTCCCTGCCTATGGCAGGGGGTTGGAACTGGATGATCTTTGAGGTCCCTTCCAACTTAAACCATCCTATGATTCTATAATGAGGTTTGTCAACAATGAAAGGGTGAATGAGGCAAGGTTGGATGTCATTAGAAGCAGCAATGAAAGGGTGGATGAAGGAAGGCTTGATTTCACCTACAGCAACCAGATCACAGCAGAGTCACATAATGGTTCTAAAGATCTTCAGATTAGGAAGACAAAGGACAGAGTGAAATAAGGGACAGATGGATGCTGTTAGGAAATGCTGAAGGTAAAGAATAGGACTGCAACCATCAGGCATACAAATAAATAGATAAAGGACAGTAAGTAGATAACTGGCATTGTCTCATTCCTGTAGGGATAGGAGAGAATGGAGTGTCTAATGGAGAATCCTTGTCAGTTTTTAAAAGGTAGGAAAAGCACAAACATAGTGTGTCCTCTAAGAAGAGCTCTGCAGATAAGAAACATTGCTAGCTGGTGTCTCTTCTGCTGTGTGACAGTATAGGTGGTAACAGACAGGCTACTTAGTGCATGTGTTCTGCTGCTTGCAAACACGTGGGGGTGACTGCAGAGGGGGTTAGACTGGATGACCTTTGAGCTCCCTTCCAACCTAAGCCATTCTATGATTCTGTGATATCAAGACTGAGAGGAAGAAGGCTGAGCCCAAAGGGGATACTGTAACTCTTTGTCAAATGGATCTCTGTTTATACTTAGTAGAGTCCAAATTTGGCTGCTCTAGACTGTTAAACAAGCACATTCATAGGAATCTGGATCTCTGCAGTCTTGAAGTTGCCAGCTGAGTCTGTTACTGCCTTCAAGTGTTTGAGTATTACAGAAACAATCCTTGTTTAGACTTGGAGTTTTCTGAAGTATTAACTCTAAGCTTTTATTTCAGCCAGAGCCTGTCCAGCACATTTCAGTCAGAAGAGAGTTTTATATCATCTTCCTAGCTGAAGCCCAGCTAACTACATCTTCTTTCTACCTAAATCCTTCTGCGGTCACAGATGTGAAAGGTTCTGAGCTGTCATGAAGCCATGCATGCTACTACACCAGGATGAGAGTTGCCTTCCTCTGTATCACAGCACTGTACTATGGAGCTAAGTCATCCTAAATGCACACTCTGTAGTCATTTTGCACGATCTCCTATACTTTTAATCCCTAGAAATGAGTTCTGTGTGCATTAGTTACACTAATTACTACTTTGTTGGTGATCATTTTGCCTTCTCAGGGAAGAACAAGATGGTGCCAAGCCAGGTAAAATCTAAGAAACAAGTTAGAAGAGCATAAAAGCAATAAAGCAGAACAATTATGTGTATATATTCATGGAAGCACATCCTCCAGTACAGACCTACCATTAGGGAGCCTTCTCCAGTGGAATAAGTAACCCATGCTCATATCCGACAGAAGGATTAGAAAGCAGATAAAGCTAACTCAGACTCTGTACTTGAACAAATTCTAACAAAGGAAGATTAGGACAAACTCCATAACTTTTCCTGTCACTCCTTCTGACAGTGTGAGGATGCCACAGCATCCTTCATTTCCTGACAGAGGGGAAAATAGAACTTCTCACATGTAGGAAGGATTATATAGTTAAGATACTGAAAAGCTGCTCAGTATTTTTTTTTTTTTTTAAGCACTGACTCTGTCATAGACTTCCAAATGTTTCTGTTTCTCACTTTACCTTTAAAATGAGAGTAATCTTTTTTTTCCAACCACAATGTGAAATAGTGCTTATCACAAGCACAGCCTCTAGACAGGTGAAAACATAAAACACCAAAGCTAGGAAAGGGAAACTTTGTGCAGTGGTTTGTCACCTCTTTGTGCCAGAACTGTTTTCCGAGGTCAAATAAAAGCCAACTGCAACCTTTAAAAAAAAAAAAGCTACAGATTTGTTTGTCTGATCCCATATGCGTGCATATGCATGAATACATCCACTGCACTAAAGCATAAATGAGACAGGCTCACGGTATCACAGTATAAGTAAGGTTGGAAGAGACCTCAAAAATCATCAAGTCCAACCCATTACCACAGACCTCGAGACTAGACCATGGCACCAAGTGCCACGTCCAAACGTGCCTTGAACACCTCCAGGGACGGTGACTCCACCACCTCCCTGGGCAGCCCATTCCAGTGGGGAATGACTCTCTCAGTGAAGAACTTTCTCCTCACCTCCAGCCTAAACTTCCCCTGGCACAGCTTGAGACTGTGTCCTCTTGTTCTGCTGCTGGTTGCCTGAGAGAAGAAAGCAACCTCCTCCTGGCCACAACCACCCTTCAGGTAGTTGTAGACAGCAAGAAGGTCTCCCCTGAGCCTCCTCTTCCCCAGGCTAAACAATCCCAGCTCCCTCAGCCTCTCCTCATAGGGCTTGTGCTCGAGGCCTCTCACCAGCCTCGTTGCCCTTCTCTGGACACGCTCAAGCACCTCAATGTCCTTCTTAAATTGAGGGGCCCAGAACTGGACACAGTACTCAAGGTGTGGCCTAACCAGTGCAGAGTACAGGGGGAGAATGACCTCCCTGCTCCTGCTGGCCACACTATTCCTGATGCAGGCCAGGATGCCATTGGCCTTCTTGGCCACCTGGGCACACTGCTGGCTCATGTTTAGGCGGGTGTCAATCAGCACCCCCAGATCCCTTTCTGTTTGGCTGCTCTCCAGCCACTCCGACCCCAGCCTGTAGCTCTGCATGGGGTTGTTGTGGCCAAAGTGCAGCCCCCAGCACTTGGATTTGTTGAAAGCCATCCCCTTGGACTCTGCCCATCTGTCCAGGCGCTCGAGGTCCTGCTGCAGAGCCCTTCTGCCCTCCAACCCACCAACATCTGCCCCCAGCTTGGTGTCATCTGCACACTTGCTGGTGACTGACTCGATGCCCTCATCCAGATCATCAATGAAGATGTTAAAGAGGATGGGGCCCAGTACTGATCCCTGGGGGACAGCGCTAGTGAGCGGCCTCCAGCTGGATGTGGCACCATTCACCACCACTCTCTGGGCTCGGCCCTCCAGCCAGTTCCTAACCCAGCACAGAGTGTTGCCATCCAAGCCACGAGCTGACAGCTTAGCCAGCAGTTTGCTGTGGGGGACAGTGTCAAAGGCCCTGTTGATGTCCAGGTAGAGCACATCCACAGGCCTCTGCACATCCACCAGGCGGGTCACCTGATCATAGAAGGAGATCAGGTTGGAGAGGCAGGATCTGTCCTTCCTAAATCCATGTTGGCTGGACCTGAGCCCTTGGCCATCCCTCAGGTGTGCAATTATTGCCCCTAAGATCATCTGCTCCATCATTTTCCCCGGCACTGAGGTCAGGTTGACAGGCCTGTAGTTCCCAGGTTCCTCCATCCGACCCTTCTTGTGGATGGGGCTCCAGGTTTGCACTGTGGCTCAGATTAGTAAATTCAGGCTGAATTCTCTGTTGTCAGATCATCTCTGCAGCTGCAAAAGTACTGGGAAATACACTCTCAGAAAACTCCAAATTGCACTCTATGAGACATGGAATTATCAGATCAAGCAGACAACTGTACTGGGAGGAGAAGACATTCTTTTTGGTATGTCACTCAAAGTTCAGGGTCACAGTATAGACAGCTCTAGGCTTACTTCCCTCAACCAGCCTCATCAATGAAACTGAACTTACCCAAGACATCAACTCAGGGAATTTTCCAAATCATGCCAAGAATTAAATCTCAGTGGTTCTCCCTCCATTCCCATCATGTGCAGCACCTTCTTACAAACAAAATCTTTCTATCCACTGTTAATGTAGAATGACAGATCTCATGAGGATCATGAGTACTCAGTACATCTTAATGCTGCTTCCAAAATTAAAAGCCAGAGGGACTTCTTTTCCATCTCTCTGAGGTCTTCCAGCAAATTATTGATTCTTGCTGATCTCTTTCCATTAATATATTTCTTTCTTACAGTCTGAGTGATTGTGTTAAAGTGCTTAGTAACTCTCTAATCATATACATCTCCTGAGGCTTTGAAAAGAGCTTTGGTTTTAAAAGTAATTTGGTTCCAGTGAGGTCTTATGCATCCTAATGTGAGGGTCAGGGGCTGAGGGAGGAAAAAGAAGAAAAAAAAAAAAGAGAAATAAATTTCAGGGATCATACCTGTGAGATTTAGAAATTTAAGGCATTTAAGATTTGTGAGAGTAATAAGGCAGGTCTGTGCCTTCTGAAAATCAGTTCTCATTAACAATGTCCTATGAAAACGTACCATAAAATTGAGGGGGGGTTGAACATTCTCATTTACAAAATAGAGGCAAACAAGCAACAACAGAAAACCAAATTTATAGACTCTAACCATTAGTAACCTTCAAGTCAGACAGAAAGTATGAAAAAAAGAATGAGCCATAACACTTAAGACTTTTTCCTAAGTACTGCAGCAGCAGTTTAGTCTCATCCTGAAAGTCCATCTAAGCTGTGAGAAGCCCAAGATTTCCTCCTCACCCAAGCTACCCTTCCAAGCAGAGGCTTTGCACTGCTGTTAGCACATGGAAGGAGCACTCGCCATCAGCACAACTTGTTTCAGATACATCAGGTTACAGATCTAGTCCAGATCCTTTATAGTTAAAATTCATTCAAGACAACAAACCATAATAAGTCTAAAAGTTGCACAGAACACTCTGGCACAACACAGTTGCACCTACTTGAGCAGGCACTGGGGTTGCACATTTTGGCTATGCAGGCTGACAAGCATGTATTCCACAACTATCCTACTACACACTATGTTTTGTGCCTTCTGAGCTGAA
This sequence comes from Ramphastos sulfuratus, assembly GCA_013399055.1. Taxonomy (NCBI): domain Eukaryota; kingdom Metazoa; phylum Chordata; class Aves; order Piciformes; family Ramphastidae; genus Ramphastos; species Ramphastos sulfuratus. Next base: position 10,838 of record WBNM01005910.1, on the reverse strand, counting down.
GCGAAACCTTAACCTTTTGTTTTAAGAGCAATTCCCTTCAGAATTTTTAAAGGGCTTTAAAACAGGTAAAAGGAGCACAGAAAAATACATACATTGAATTTCTCATTTGCTTTACTGCATAGCCTTTGGTACTGGCTAAGTTGTAATTAAGGTACCAATTAAACCTCAAAGAAATGGTGATGATCTCAAGATCCCCGTGAGAGGAGCAAATGCTTTCACTTCCTGTAATGAGATCTTAACCTGCTTGGCATGAATTTGTTGGATGGCATGAATTTATTTGAAGATCATCAATATGGTTACAAGCTAAATGGAAAGTTGTAGTACTCCCATTTGCAACCACAAGCAGATACAAAATGCTGTGCAGCAAGGTCAGAGGACTCAAGGCATGAGTGACTAACACTGAATACCCTGAGTATTGTGTTCAGTTTTGGGCACCTCAGTACAAGAGGTGTGGAGGTGCTGGAGTGGGTCCAGAGGAGGGCAACGAAACTGAGGAAGGGCCTGGAGAATAAATCTTATGAGGAACGACTGAGGGAGCTGGGGATGGTTAGTGTGAAAAAGAGGAGGCTGAGGGGAGACCTCATTGCTGTCTACAGCTACCTGAAGGGACCCTGTGGAGAGGCTGCTGCTGGTCTCTTCTCACAGGTAATTGGAGACAGAACAAGGGGGAATGGTCTCATGCTGAGACTGGGGAGGTTTAGGTTGGATATTAGGAAAGAGTTTTTCACAGAGAGAGTGGTCAGGGACTGGAATAAGCTGCCCAGGGAGGTGGTGGAGTCACCCACCCTGGATGTGTTTTAGGGTGCTTTGGATGTGGTGCTTAGGGCTATGGTTTAAGATGAATCTTGTAGAGTAGGGTTATAGGTTGAACTTGGTGATCCTGAGGGGCTTTGCCAACCTGGATGTTTCTGTGATACTATAATCCATGCACATCAAGCCAGATGTGTTCCATGTGTATAGAAATCCAGAGGCTCTTCTGTATATTGCTGAGATGCCAGAGGTAAGGTCTTATGTAGGAGTGGTAGGTTTAAGAGCTTTTTGTCTGCTGGACTGGAGTTCATACTCTGCACTGAACAGCGATTACGATGTAGAAGTCAGCTCAGGTAACACTTCCCATCAGGCAACTTTAATGCTTTATTTTAAAGCCCTTTTCTTCCCCAAGAATGAAAACAAGCACTGATCAAGCACAGGAAACTAGAGAGGTTCTGATGATGTTACAACTGTCTGGTTATGACTGATCTTAATGTGCTTTCTTCTGTGCTTGCTTTCCATCTTTCAAACTATCTCCAATTTTGATTTAAGTCAGCATTAACCAAATAAACAAGAGCTATGTTATTCACATTTTTAGACTAAAGCTTACTGTAAGCATTTTACACATTATTCCTACCACCTCTTTTGACAGTTAATGGCCTTCAGTCGTTATAGTTGATTTAAGTAAATCTCCTCTCAAAATCAAACAACTCAGGGGCTCCAAACAACTACCATGAACATCATATCATGAAAGAACAGCAGACAAAGCTATCAGCTAGTGTGTATTGAATTAGTCTGGCAAAAAAGCAGTTCAGATTGAAACAAGAATCTATTAGCTAAAGTTGGCAGCTTTGCCACTCTTTCTGCAGCACCATTCAGGTATCAGACGGGTTGTGGCCTTTTATCAGTGAAACAAAGTAGATCAGATGATTCATTTCTCACACTACAAATCTGCACTTGTTGAAACTCTGCAGAAGTATCAAAGGAAGCAAAATAATTCCCTTTGCAATATACGCAAGTCAGATTATCTCTGCTACAAGTGTCAAGATTCAGCCTGAGATTCCTGGACTTTGGTCTATTCCTCTCACTTCATCTGTCACATCTATTCAGCAGCATAAAGTGATTTCTGGTGCAGGTAGTAAAGGGGGCAGGCAGAGGTCTCCACCACAGTCAGTGAAGATAAAAAGAAGTTTATACCAGCACTTTGATGGAGTGAGTCTGTCAGAGAAACTGTATTTCCCCTCCTAAGAAGATCTGGTTCCCAGAGTATACAAGGGTGAACTATCCAGGGGATACACTGCAACTCCCATTGTGGAAAAAGTCTGATCATTTGGTAAAATTTCCAGCTGCCCACTCATTAAAACAAAGGCTTTGACAGATCTGAGAAGAGGTCCTATGACTACTTTAAGAAGCCAGGGCAAAACTGCAGCTCGGCACAGATTTCTTAGCAGCTATCTTAAGCTTTTCTAAACAGACTTCACTTTGAGGAGAGTAATGAGACTGGTGAGTGGACTGGAGGGAAAGTCTTATGAGGAGAGGCTGAGGGAGCTGGGGTCAGTTAGCCTGGAGAAGACTCAGGGGGAACCTCTGCACACTCTACAGCTACCTGAAGGGAAGCTGGAGTAGGGTGGGGGTCAGGCTCTTCTCCCAGGCAACTTGTGACAAGGTAAGAGGGCATGGCCTGAAGCTGTGCCAGGGGAGGTTATGGCAAAGGGAATTAGACACTGGAATGGACTGCCCAGGGAGGTGGTGGAGTCACCATCCTTGGAGGCGTTTAAGGAAAGCTTGAAGGTGGCACTTAGTGCCATGGCCTGGTCAGCGTGGTGGTGTTGGATCACAGGCTGAATTTGATGATCTCAGAGGTCTATCCTAGCCTCAACAATTCTGTGATTCTGCGACTCCAAAAACCAAAAGAAAAATTATATGACAGATTAAAAACCAAGGAAGCAGGCATCTCTGAAAATCAAAATGGTTTACTTTCAGAAAGCTCTGTTCTTCTAGACTTGAGTGGTTCTTTTTTAATATAGTTCTCTGCACTCTGATATTCAATAATGTCTGAAAGAGACAAGAGATTTTATAACACTCACTATCTTTTGCCAGCAACTGTTAAATTTTGAGACCACGCTTATCCTAAATCACACAGAGTGAGACTCATTCCTGTCCTTTTCCTTCACTTGTCATCAGTGTCTTCAGGGAAACTGCTAACTGAAGCTAGTGGAAGTTCCTTTTTGTCTTGCAGAAAAGATAAAACCAAACAAAAACAGTTATTAAAAAGAACAATGAAAAATGCTGCACAAGTTCTGTCGCTGGCTAAAACCTGTATAAAATATTACATAAGGCAGTTTTTAAGCTGCCTTCACTTTTGCCTTCTACTGCAGAAGCCAGTTTAATTCCATGCACAGATTAGATAGGAGATTACTCAACACATTTTTCACCCTTGTGCTAGAAAGCAGATGTTTTAGGATGTTATTGCCATCCAGAGGAAGATGTTCTAAGAACACGTGGTGTGTGTATACAGGCATGCAGAGACACCCCTCTGCTGAAACCTTATGTACTCCTCAAGTAACAGAAAACAAGAGTAGTAACATGAGAGTTGCTGCAAAATGAAACTTCTGGTTCAGCATAAAAGTAATTAACTGGAGCATATTGAAACTACAAGCAGGAGGTTAAGTGCATAGGTTAATGGATTTGTGCTATTTGGCAGTTCTGTATCTTCCACACACACACACACCCCCCAATGCGTCTACCCACTGCAAGAGCATCTCAGCCTACCAGCTTCACCTGAGCAATGGAATTCTCATCAGCCACCACAAACACAGCATCACTGAAAATTAAGTGTTTCACTTCATTTGACCTCCTCTTGTAGAAATACATTAAACACATAAAACCAACATCTTCCTTCATTGAATGTATTCCAAAAATCAACCTGAAAGCAACAGAACATGGATTTTGAGAGCTGTCAGGGACTCAATTTACACTGTTCTGAGTACTAACACGTGCAGGGCTCAGGTAACATAAAAAACAAAGATACAGTTATGAGCTTAGAATACAGAAGATTCAAAAGAGAAGTCAAATACTTCACAGCAAGTTTCCCAAGCCTGATTTTTTATTTGGACATTTGCTACATAGACTTCTTAGCAGCAGTGTACTCTCTCTCTCTCTCATCTGAAGGGGCTACAGGAAGGCTGGGGAGGGATTATTTACAAGGTCTTGCAATGACAGGACAAGGGGCAATGGGTTTAAACTGGCAGAGGGGAGATTGAAAGTGGATGTTAGGAGGAAGTTGTTTGCAGTGAGGGTGGTGAGACACTGGCACAAGTTGCCCAGGGAGGTTGTGGCTGCTCCCTCCCTGGAGGTGTTCAAGGCCAGGTTGGAGAAGGCCTTAAGTGAGCTGTCCTAGTGGGAGGTGTCCCTGCCTATGGCAGGGGGTTTGAACTAGGTGATCTTTGAGGTCCCTTCCAACCTTACCATTCTATGATGCTATTTTAATATCAGTTAAGTTTCCCAAGCCTGATTTTTTTATTTGGACATTTGCTATGTAGACTTCTCAGAGACAGTGTATTTCCTGCTCTCTCTCATTTTAATATAGAATCATAGAATGGTTTAGGTTGGAAGGGACCTCAAAGACCACCCAGTTCCAATCCCCTGCCATAGGCAGGGACACCTCCCACTAGTACAGCTCACTCAAGGCCTCCTCCAACCTGGCCTTGAACACCTCCAGGAAGGGTTCAATTACTAAGTGTTTATAGTAAGTTATAATCTGCATAAAAGTATATATATGCATTAACCTGAGTATGTGTGCACACACCTACCAAATAACTAAGGCTGTTCTTCTACATAGTTACATGTAAGACTTACAAGCAGAAGTGATCCTATCAACTTGAGATACTCTCACATTTAAAACCACCTATCTTTACTACATTTCCTGGCATTAACATTGTCCTGTGCACGGTATAAAGTGGTTTTCAGGCCGTGCAGATCACCTTCTTAAAGAAAAAGATATAAATAGCACAGGGCATGGAAATGTTCTACATGCAATTGTTCTTATTTGCATAACGAACACCAGTGCCAAGTGCCAGTCTTTCACTTCCCTGGGAGCTTAGCTCTGTGCTTAACTTTGCTGACTAAATGAACTCAGACCAGAGAAGAGGGCAGACAACTAATATTCCTGCCACTAAAAAAGCAGCAAGCACGGACCAAAAATAAATACTGTCTTCTTTGAAACTTCACCACACCACACAGTGCACTAGCCAGAAAAAGAATAGTGGTGAACTCCCCTTTCCAACAGTGAAGTGGAAGTCTCCAGGTCCATGCTACCTGCTATAACTGGTGTCCCAAAACAGGATATAAAAAAAAACCAACCCAAAAACCAGAAAAACACAAGAGATTTGAATATTTGAATACTAGGTTCAGAAATTTACATTTCTTCTGCACATGGTGGTCCCATCAGATTCAGTCATCTCACCATCTTGTTACCTGTGATCCATGCTATAAAACTCTCACAACCTTTTGCAAGGGCTTTATTTAGGTTTTTTTTCCTTTTTCTTTCAAAAAATAAAACCCTCTCCTATCTTTCCAGTGCAGTATTAGCTATACCAGCAGGCACAGCACTTCAGTTTCTCATTATTTGAGACTCTGGGCTTGCTGTCTGTAGCCTTCATTCTGCTAGATAAGCTTGAACTGAGCAGGTTTCTAGTCTCCAACAACAGTATATCCTGAATAAGTTCCCAGTAAGGGCTGAACAATGTAGGAGAAATCAGCAAGTCTGACAATTTTTTCTTGTAAAAAGACACTTAGAGATATTCTCTTGTGTTGGTTTGGGTTTTTTGTTGTTTCATTTTGTTTATTTTAACTTACAAACCCATGGCATTTTAAGCATTATAAAATGACAACTAATTAAACACTCTCCCAGAAGCCCATGCTTACTCCAACTTGCATTTGCAGTGAATGCTTTATTCTGGAACTGCAAGGAGCTGCAAAAGATCTCTCAGAGGCCTAGAAGCAGGGTTTTTTTAAGCTTGGTGGCTACAAATCCCAGGTTTTTTAAGGCTTCCAATCCAGTAACTGTGAGATAAGGAGTTACTAGCCTGGCTTGGAGAACCATCGGCACCTGCCTATCTCCAGTCTACACTGTATTTCCTATGACAGAAGAACAAAAAGAGTCCAGTTTCTTCTAAAACATTTCAGCTGCCACAAACACTTGCTTTAGACCAGGAGGCTACTAAGTGGTTCCAGTAATCACACTGAGCAAAGACTACTGTCACCAGATACCATTCTCTCCTTTCAAACCACTCTCTACAACCAATCCTATTTTACTTAACCATATTGGTCAATTACTAGAGTTTGGATAGAAGTAGGAATACAACTAATAAGAATTTTAGCTCTCTTTTATCTGATTTTTATAATTGGTCCCAGTATTTCAATTTTTCATGAAGAAAAAAAAAAGTTTATTATCTCATTCAAATCACTACTTACCATTAAGTTTACTATTAACTTAATCTGTAAAGGCAGGCCCTCAAGTGAAATTAGAAATCTTAAATTATTCATGCTGAGGACCACTAATCTTCCACTATTATTTCTGATGTAAAACTTCAGTGTGTCAAGACCAGAAGTTGTGTTTTTTATCTGGTAGGGAAGAAATGCTTGAAAACACTCCCTAGAGAACAAAATGCAGCTGTCACCTTGAAGATAATGCAGTTAATCCCTTTGTTATATTAAGGTAACTTTAATAAGCTTTATTCTACTGTGTTTATGTACAGCAACCCTAAAAAAAAATAAATTCATTTACTAAGTAAGCAGCATGATGGTGTGTATGTTTTTTACCCACTTAACAATTANTTCTATGATTCTGTGATTCACTGACAGGTATGACACCCTGCACAAGACCAAGCAATAGCCACAGACCACTGTATTAGAAGAGTAACAGCAGCTACCATGGTGGGGGGCAATGGCTTCGAACTAGAAGAAGCTTGATTGAGATTGGATACTAGGAGGAAATTACTCCCCATGAAGGTGGTGAGGCACTGGAACAGGCTGCCCAGAGAAGCTCAAACCCTGGAAGCATTCAAAGCCAGGTTAGGTGGGGCCTCAAGCAACCTGGTCTAGCAGGAGATGTCCATGTCATGCTGCAACTAGATGATCTTCAAGGTCTCTTCCAGCACCAACTGTTCTGTGGTTCTATTATTATGCCAAAGCAGCTTCGTAAAGAAGTGGTGCAAAGTTAAACTGATTTCTCTGCTGTTTCTATTTTCTGGCAATGCAAACTGCTACAACTCTCCATTCTCATTTAAGTAAGGCAGGAGCAATCTCATGTTATGTTCTGAAACCGCAGTAATAATAAACAGAGTAATTCAGGACTTCAGAAACTGCAACCTACTTAATGCTAGAGATAACTATCTGGTAGAAAATGTTACAGTATAACAGGAGACTGACCAGAAGAAATGGAGGCAATTGTTGCCATGACCATATATCTGGAAGGGAGATTTCTGTCACAAACCACTATCAGCTCAAGCAGTAGTTGAAAACCAACACAGAATTAATAAATAGATATAAGGAGGGGGATAACATGGATGCAATCTGAAAGTAACCACAACACAATAAACAGCACAGGAGAATTTTTCTAGTTTGGAGTAAGGATGCTAGCAAGCTAACTGTGAGCAGTTAAACACATTCACAAACCAGTTTTGCTACTGAAATTTTTCAGACAGTGCACACTGCCTGGAAAAGGCTGCTCAGAAAGATCAGCTTGGTTAATATTCCCCTGAGGATGAGCAAACATGAATTTTGGTGTGCACTGGCAAGAAACAAATTTCAAATTCAGAGACCTCAAAAATGCTTTGTGGCTTATTCTCCATCTATAGGTCCCCAATTAAAGACAGATGTTAAACATATGCTTCAGTCTATTTCAATTTGGGAAGTCAGTGAAGCATGTGCTCAAGGCCTACGCTCTGCACAGGGATCACTGTAGAAGTGGGGAATTCAGTAATAAGTAATACTTAACTCTTAAGTAGCAGCTTGGATTAGTGATCTAGAGGTGTTTAATGTAGGAAATCACTATCATTAGCTTCATTTTAACAGATGAAAGAGCTGGGACGCAGAACTGATTTGTTTCCAGACATACAAAAGGCCAATAAAAAGAAAAATCCAAGGCAAAAGCCTCTATTATTTGCTTCTCAGATCAGACTTAAGAGTCTCTCCAGCCATCTAAATACATCTACCCAACTGTTATGGAGTATTGATATACAGCTATTGATATACGACTATATCAATACAGCTGTTGTAAACCATTAGATGGTGCTCTGTTGACTATCAGATCTTCACATTATTCTGTAATACAAATCTGCAGTAAATCTACTCCTAGACAGTAAACCTCCAATCATTGATTATTTTTTCTAGGGAATTAGAATCTGAATCTGTCAAAAAGTTGGTTGTCTCTATCCACTCACATTGTCTTCCTCTAACACTCAGGAATAGTTTCTAAACAATCTACGTTTTCTAGCTCAAAACAGCTTCCCCAGGAAATCAGTTTATTTTCAAGATGTCTTTGACAAACCTTTTCTGAGAATTTCCTCTGCTTTTACTGAACTCTTGCCCAACTTGAAAATACCATGCAGACATACTACAGATGCATGAATGGATGACTGCCACTCAACTCCAGTGACTCCCAGTACTTGTCACACAATACAGAAGCATCATCAGGATCATCTAAAAAAATGGCCAGGACTGACAACTCTTTCATTTCAGCCTTCCTCAAAGCCCCTCACAGGCATTGTCATGCTCATCCCCACATATCATTTCAATTGTCTGTGCCTTCAGGCTTAGGGAAGAGGGACTGGAGAGCTGTTTAGCAGAGAAGGACCTGGGGGTGCTGGCTGACAGCCATCGGAACATGAGCCAGCACTGTGGCCGGGTGGGCAAAAAGGTCAGTAGCATCCTGGCCTGGATCAGGAATGTTGCCAGCAGGAGGAACTGGTGAGGCTGCACCCCAAATAGTGTGGTTCATTTGTGGGCCCCTCACTACAAGAAGGACATTGAGGTGCTGGAGTGGGTCCAGAAAAGGGCAACAAAAGTGGTAAAGGGTCTAGGGAACAAGTTCTATGAGGGGCAGCTGAGGGAACTGGGATTGTTTAGCCTGGAGGAGAGGCAGCTGAGAAGATAAATCATTGCTGTCTACAACTCCCTGAAGGGTTGTCATAGTGAGGTGCAGATCAGTCTCTTCCTAGTATCAAGTGACAGAACAGGAGGAAATGGATTGAAATTGTGCCAGGGAAAACTTGGATATTAGGGGGAAAAAATATTACTGAAAGGGTGGTTAAGCTTTGGAGTAGGTTTTTCAGGGTGCTGCTGGAGTCACTGTCTCTGGAGATGTTTGAAAAAACGTGTGGACATGGCATATCGAGACACAGTTTCATGGGCATAGTGATGTTAGGTCAACAATTGGACTCAATCTTAGAGATCTTTGGCAACTGAAACAATTCTATGACTCAGGTCCAAATGAACTCTTAAAAGAAGTTAAAGCAAATAATCGCCTGTTTTGGCAGTACTATGTATGCAACACACTCTGATGCTCTCTCAGCTGCCAGAATTTATCACTGTCTCTGCTATTCCACTAGTGCAAGACTTATTTAGCATTCAAAAAGATGTGCCCCAAGACACTGTAAGGAGTCCAAAGACCATTACCTGCCTCATCATTGTCATCAGGAACTGGACCCCCTTTGCCCCAAGGGCTTGACAGAAAGTCAAGCTAACATCTTAGCAAGAGTTGGCAGTGGCCTACCCCATAAGAAGCTACTGATCCTGCCCAGTGCAATCTGGGAGAGATGTAGGCCTCCATGGGAAGAAACTTGGAATCAGCAGTCTGTACCTGCCACCTCTGATGGACAGTTCCACTGTTTCAGATCATTGTCTGGGAAGCAAAGAATGGAGCTGCTGTCATAAGAGATAGATGTCCTGGTGTTGTTAAGGGAACCATGAACTCAAGTGGACTTTTCTCATTATAATGTCATTATAATAGCAAAACACACCTCCTGGTCTCAGGCTACCCACCTTCAAGGCAGACCAGGCTTTGGGAACGCCTCCTTATGCCCAGACCACACCTCAGGCACTCCTTGTGCATGCCTTTAAGACTCATTCATGGGGGGCATAAGGGGCAGCCAGAGTTCAGTCATCAGCAGATGTTAAGTCAAATGTAAAAGACACCTCCCTAGAAACAAGTTTAATCTTTTCCGGTCTTTTTAAGTCTGTCTCAGTCTTTGGTCTTTAGCTTTTCTCAACTAGAAGACTTTTCAGCAAGAGAGCTCTTTTCAACAACAAGAGGAGGTCTTACAACAAAAAGAATGCTACAAGAAGAAGGAAAGAACAGAAGGACCAGCAGGACTGGACCCTGGGACCAGAAAGATGTCTTTAGGGACCCTCACATTGTTGGTAGCTATAGATCTCTTCCCCCTTTCCCTCTTTACTTTACTTTTCCCCTTTCCACTCTCACTCTTCTCCAACTCTTATAGCCAAACAATGAAGTTGTGCTATTGATGGAAGTAAACCCCCTTGGTGTGGTCGCCTGTGTTCTGCACTTTGAGGTCACATTAACGAACAACCACGAGTCCACTGTTGGGACTGTGACAGACCCTCAGTAACCAGTAAAACAAGTTAAACAATATCAGTGTCTGATCACTCTTCTCAGTGAAGAAACTTACAGAGAATTTCAGATGTCAATAGAGCAAAGATGAGAGAGCCCAATGGAGGGCTACAAGGATGCTGAAGGAACTGGAACACTGCCCTGTGAAGAAAGGTTGAAAGCCTTGGGGCTGCTTAGTCTGGAGAGGAGAAGGTTGAGAGGGGATCTAATCAATGTCTATCAATATCTGAGGGCTGGGGATCAGGAAGGAAGGGACAGCCTCTGCTCACTTGTGCCTTGGAATAGGACAAGGAGCAATGTAAGGAAACTCCATCACAGCAAGTTCCACTTCAACATGAGGAAGAACTTTGTTACTGTAAGGTCCCAGAGCACTGGAACAGGCTCCCCAGAGAGGTTGTGGAGGCTCCTCTGGAGTCTTTTCAGCCCTGTCTGGATATCACAGTATCACCAAGGT
>WBNM01005909.1:1951-43089 GCA_013399055.1 Ramphastos sulfuratus | reverse complement strand
CAACCCAACCCATGATTCTGTGACTACTTTAATGAGTTCATCCCAAACGAGGTTGGCTGGGGTGCACTGAACCTTGCAGCAGTCCTCTGTGGGCCAAATCTCTGTGGACTGAACCTTGCAGCAGTCCTCTGTGGGCCAAATCCCTCTGTGGACTGAACCTTGCAGCAGTCCTCTGTGGGCCAAATCTCTCTGTGGACTGAACCTTGCAGCAGTCCTCTGTGGGCCAAATCTCTCTGTGGACTGAACCTTGCAGCAGTCCTCTGTGAGCCAAATCCCTCTGTGGACTGAACCTTGCAGCAGTCTTCTGTGGGCCAAATCCCTCTGTGCTTCCCTTTGCCACCTGTGATGTACCCCTAGGTGACACCATCTGCTCCCTTGGCTTCCTCCCCTGGATTTCCTTCAGTGCAGCAGAGCTCTCTGGGTGCATCTTCTAAAGACCACCCAAAAGAGAGGTTTCTGTGCCTCCCAAAGCAAAGCTGCCAACAGCAAAGCTTTCTGCTTACTGACAATGGTTTGTAAACAGTTTGGGTTGAAGCATTTTGGCAGAGGAAATTTCTGATTTCCTTCTGGTCTGTGCTGGAAGAAGATGTGGTGAGAGATTTCAGTTTGTTTTTCCGGAGTTTTCAAAGGTGAGGGGAAGAGAGACTTGAGAATATTCTCTTGTGTGCACATTTGAGAGAGGAAACAAAATGTAACTGCAGAGAGTGATTGGTGCTCACAGGTGGATTTCTCTGGGGGAGGGTTGGGGTTTAAATTGTGATACAGCTTCATCCAGAGCATGAGAAAAGAGCCTGAGTGTGTGAACTTGGTCTTGAATCAGAGGTGTGAACCACAAGGAGCTGGGCTCGCTCGAGAGTGCCCCTGGGCCTGCAGCAGCTCAGTTGTGACACTCTGCAGCTCACCAAGGCTGGCAGAATCATCCTATACAGGGACTTGGACTCATTGTTGGACAAGCACTGAAGCATACTAGAAGCTGCAGAGGCTCCAAGGCAGGTTGGATGAGGCTAGAATGTGCCAGGCCACCAGCAGGGGATTGCAGCTGGATGATCTTAAAGGTCCCTTCCAACCCAACCCATTCTGTGCCTCTATGAAATTAACCTTTCAGGTACCTGCCAGCCTTGACCACTGCCTGCTGTTTGGCAGTGCTGTTGCTGCAGCCCCTCTGCTCACTCCTCTGCTTGGTTTTGTCCACTCTTTATTTAGCTGCTCCAGTTTCAAGGGCTCCTTGTGGACAAGCAACAGAAGCCAACCATTTGGCAAGGGGCAGCAATATGCCAGATGCAGTCACTCAGTGATTCTATGATTCTGTGATTCTGTGATTCTATGATTCTGTAATTCTGTGATGCTGTGATGCTGTGATTCTGTGACTCTATGATTCTATAATTCTCTGATTCTGTGATTCTGTGACTCTGTGATTCTATGATTCTGTGATTCTGTGATTCTCTGATTCTGTGATGCTGTGATTCTCTAATTCTATAATTCTCTGATTCTGTGATGCTGTGATGCTGTGATTCTATGATTCTATAATTCTATAATTCTCTGATTCTGTAATTCTCTGATTCTATGATGCTGTGATTCTGTGATTCTATGAGTCTGATTCTATGATTCTGTGATTCTATGATTCTGTGATGCTGTGATGCTGTGATTCTATGATTCTATAATTCTATGATTCTATAATTCTATGATTCTATGATTCTGTGATGCTGTGATGCTGTGATTCTGTGATTCTTTGAGTCTGATTCTATGATTCTGTGATTCTATAATTCTCTGATGATTCTCTGATTCTCTGATGCTGCTGGCCTTTGGGTCATGGTACCTTGTTCCATTTCTGGAGCAGAGTGAGTGTCTGTGTGAAAAACAGGGGCTGAGGTTCTCAGGGTTTCATACAAGCTCTGTTTTTTCTCTCTCATTCTGATCTGTGAGATTTCACACCCTTCTTTGGGTTTTAAAGCTCCACTCAGATCAAACCACAGAGTTTCAGATGATTTCTAGCTAAGGCAGGACCTCGCTCTGAAGCTGTCAGGCTTTGTGCAGGGGCCCTGCAAAGCAGCTGCTGAATGTGAGCTGAATTCTGGGGGTTCCCAGAGTTACTTGAGTGTCTTCAACCAAACAATTCCAGTCTAAGACAGAGGGTGCCTGTAAGGAACAGCTAGGAAATAAAATGGCCTGGCAGTGTAGTCCTGGGGCTGTATTCCCAGGCTGGCTGCACTGCTGTGCCTGCTGCTGTGATTTGCCCATTTTAACACACACAGCTTGACAAAAACAGTGATGGGGGAGGTGGGAGGCCAGAGCATGTCTGCTGGGAGCTCTCCTGGCCATGCTGCCTGGCCCAGGAGGGTGACAGAGCCAGTGCTGGCATGCACCTGAACTCTGCAGGTGCTGGGAGCTGGGGAGCAGAGATGCCAGCTGACAGCATCACTGCAAAGTCTCTCAGCCTGACCTTACACTTGATTCATGGCTGCCACCACTCTGTTTGCATTTCTCCTGTCCTTTGTTCCTACCTTTCTCTTTTTCTCTGTCCTGAAATAGATAGGAAAGTCTCTCCTGTATCCCACGAACCTGAGAGAATCAATTGTTGGTAGAAGCACCTTAAGAACTGGTGATGACTGAAGTGATTTGCACTGACACAGAGGCTGGTAGGGGTAGAGGGAAAGCTGAGTCTAAGGGGAGAAAGAGGAGTTTGTGTAATCAGGAGGCCCACTGGTGAGCAGGGTTCAAAGGGCTTCTCCTCCTTTTGGTGCTGGTCTGAGGGAGCTGCCAAATGGATCATCATAAACCTTGGTGTGGGGTGCTGAGCATCCTTTGGGCTTGTGTCCTCAAACTTCCCTGCCTGGCTTAAGAGAGGAAAAGTGCCAGGTCTGCCTGGTCAGGCAGGGCTTTGCTTCAGGCCACAACCCTTTAATAACCCTTTCTGCCCCCACACTTGGGCTTTTCAGTCANGAAGCATTTTGGCAGAGGAAATTTCTGATTTCCTTCTGGTCTGTGCTGGAAGAAGATGTGGTGAGAGATTTCAGTTTGTTTTTCCGGAGTTTTCAAAGGTGAGGGGAAGAGAGACTTGAGAATATTCTCTTGTGTGCACATTTGAGAGAGGAAACAAAATGTAACTGCAGAGAGTGATTGGTGCTCACAGGTGGATTTCTCTGGGGGAGGGTTGGGGTTTAAATTGTGATACAGCTTCATCCAGAGCATGAGAAAAGAGCCTGAGTGTGTGAACTTGGTCTTGAATCAGAGGTGTGAACCACAAGGAGCTGGGCTCGCTCGAGAGTGCCCCTGGGCCTGCAGCAGCTCAGTTGTGACACTCTGCAGCTCACCAAGGCTGGCAGAATCATCCTATACAGGGACTTGGACTCATTGTTGGACAAGCACTGAAGCATACTAGAAGCTGCAGAGGCTCCAAGGCAGGTTGGATGAGGCTAGAATGTGCCAGGCCACCAGCAGGGGATTGCAGCTGGATGATCTTAAAGGTCCCTTCCAACCCAACCCATTCTGTGCCTCTATGAAATTAACCTTTCAGGTACCTGCCAGCCTTGACCACTGCCTGCTGTTTGGCAGTGCTGTTGCTGCAGCCCCTCTGCTCACTCCTCTGCTTGGTTTTGTCCACTCTTTATTTAGCTGCTCCAGTTTCAAGGGCTCCTTGTGGACAAGCAACAGAAGCCAACCATTTGGCAAGGGGCAGCAATATGCCAGATGCAGTCACTCAGTGATTCTATGATTCTGNGGAGCAGAGTGAGTGTCTGTGTGAAAAACAGGGGCTGAGGTTCTCAGGGTTTCATACAAGCTCTGTTTTTTCTCTCTCATTCTGATCTGTGAGATTTCACACCCTTCTTTGGGTTTTAAAGCTCCACTCAGATCAAACCACAGAGTTTCAGATGATTTCTAGCTAAGGCAGGACCTCGCTCTGAAGCTGTCAGGCTTTGTGCAGGGGCCCTGCAAAGCAGCTGCTGAATGTGAGCTGAATTCTGGGGGTTCCCAGAGTTACTTGAGTGTCTTCAACCAAACAATTCCAGTCTAAGACAGAGGGTGCCTGTAAGGAACAGCTAGGAAATAAAATGGCCTGGCAGTGTAGTCCTGGGGCTGTATTCCCAGGCTGGCTGCACTGCTGTGCCTGCTGCTGTGATTTGCCCATTTTAACACACACAGCTTGACAAAAACAGTGATGGGGGAGGTGGGAGGCCAGAGCATGTCTGCTGGGAGCTCTCCTGGCCATGCTGCCTGGCCCAGGAGGGTGACAGAGCCAGTGCTGGCATGCACCTGAGCTCTGCAGGTGCTGGGAGCTGGGGAGCAGAGATGCCAGCTGACAGCATCACTGCAAAGTCTCTCAGCCTGACCTTACACTTGATTCATGGCTGCCACCACTCTGTTTGCATTTCTCCTGTCCTTTGTTCCTACCTTTCTCTTTTTCTCTGTCCTGAAATAGATGGGAAAGTCTCTCCTGTGTCCCACGAGCCCGAGAGAATCAATTGTTGGTAGAAGCACCTTAAGAACTGGTGATGACTGAAGTGATTTGCACTGACACAGAGGCTGGTAGGGGTAGAGGGAAAGCTGAGTCTAAGGGGAGAAAGAGGAGTTTGTGTAATCAGGAGGCCCACTGGTGAGCAGGGTTCAAAGGGCTTCTCCTCCTTTTGGTGCTGGTCTGAGGGAGCTGCCAAATGGATCATCATAAACCTTGGTGTGGGGTGCTGAGCATCCTTTGGGCTTGTGTCCTCAAACTTCCCTGCCTGGCTTAAGAGAGGAAAAGTGCCAGGTCTGCCTGGTCAGGCAGGGCTTTGCTTCAGGCCACAACCCTTTAATAACCCTTTCTGCCCCCACACTTGGGCTTTTCAGTCAAATCAGAGAATGGTTTAGGCTGGAAGGAACCAAATTTGCCCTCCTCAAGCTTCAATCCATTCCCTCTCATCCTGTCAGTCCAAGCCCTTCTCAAACATCCCTCCCCTGCTTTCTTGTAGGTCCCTTTAAGATACTGGAACACTGCTACAAGATTTCATAGAATGGTTTAGGTTGGAAGGGACCCCAAAGATCATCCAGTTCCAACCCCCTACCATAGGCAGGGACACCTCCCACTAGAACAGGTCACTCAAGGCCTCATCCAACCTGGCCTTGAACACCTCCAGGTGTTTTATTTGGAAAGATTCTTCTTTTGCAGTTGTACTCCTGAGCCTGTCACTCGTGGCCAGCTCTGATGTGAGTCCTTGGAGGTTCTGCTAACCAGGACTAAGAGCTGATTGCAGCTCTTTGTTGATGATCTTCACCATCCAGCCCTTTCCTTTCTAGTTCTTGTTTGGAACCATGCACTGCAAATGAAATCTTCCTTCCTCCTTTCTTCCTCCATCCCAGATGAGCCAAGCATTTCTTCTCCTGCTCTCCTACAGGTTGCTGACGACCTGGGGAATGAGAAGTTCTGCATGGATGCGAGCCAGAGCGGGGCTGGGAACTGGCTGAAGTATATCCGTGTAGCCTGCTCCTGTGATGAACAGAATCTTGCTGTCTGCCACCTTAACGACCAGGTAGGGGCTGCCTGAACCAACTGCTAGGCTGCTGTGCTCACCTCACCACTTCCACACACCCTGGGGGGTGGTTGGCCAGAGTGGGAAGGAAGGACTGAGCGGAGGGGACTGAGGGTGCCTGCAGTGCCTGTGGTCAGGCATTGGAACAGGCTGCACAGGGAGGTCACCACCCCTGGAGGTGTTCCTGAAATGTGTGGAGATGGCACTTGGGGATGTGGTTTGATGCCTATGGTGAACTTAGGTTGAAGGTTGAACTCAGTGATCTTAGAGGTCTTCTCCAACCAAAACAATTCCATGGTTCATCTGTTGAGCAGCTCTGCTGCCGTGGCCCTGAGACCATCTACAACCCCTGGACCCTTGGGGTCTTCCAGTCCTCATTTTGTGGTGGGGGGAAAGATTACAACCCCTGGACCCTTGGGGTCTTCCAGTCCTCATTTTGTGGTGGGGGGAAAGATGCTGTGGAATGTTAATCCTGAGTGTGAAACAACACAGCAGGAGCAGTAGCAAGTTGGTTTCCACCTGAGGTGAGCAGGGAGCTGTAAGCTGCAAGCTCCCTGCTCACCTCAACTGGGAGCAAACTTGCTCCCTGCTCAGTTGTCTGAGTTTAAGAAGAGTGAGAGTGGGAGATGGTTTGGGAGTCTGCTGAGGAGGAAGGAAAGTGAGAAGCTAAGAGGCTGGTGGAGCAGGCTAGAGGTGGGGGTGTGGGTGAGGGATATTCCAGGGAATTAACAGGGTTTGGGTAATGTCACCTAATGGTTGTAAGGTTCTTAGAATCTTAAACCCCAGAATGGATTCAAGATGAGCAATCCCAAGCTGGGAGTTCCTCAAACCTCAAGATGAGCACAACTGAGCTGCAAGTCACCTAACTGGGATGGGCAATGCCCTCTGAGTGGTGTCAGCACCTAGCAAGCAGGAGGCACATTTGGGTGCAGACAACAAAATGAGCTGAGGGTGGAAAAATGCACTTCTGCCAAACCCATTGCAGAATCCAGCTGACAGGGAAGCTGGAGTGAATCCCAAGTGAGCCAGCTCCTGTAAAACAAGAGCTCAGGGTGCACCAGGATGTCAGCCCACTCTTGGCTCCTGGTTTAAAATGCTTTTAAATAATTCAACTTTAGATGCAGTTAGGGAAAAAAAAATATATCTATATATACACACTCAAAAGTACCACAAATGTTGGTGGTAATTTAAGCAATCTAGGAGAGATGGAGGCACAAAGCCCTAAATTTCAGCCTGCTTAGTCGAAATGAGCTGCTGATTGCTGCCATGCCCACTGCTCACAAGGGCTCTTACAACAAGGAGCCTTCCACCCAAAAGCCAACATTTATTTATCATCAGCTCTTTGTCTCATTTATTTATCATCAGCTCTTTGTCTTATGCCCTGAGCTGCTCTCGGTGGCACAGGCAGGGCTGCTCCCCTGTCTCTGCTGCACAGGTAAATCATGGAATCACAGAATGGTAGGGGTTGGAAGGGACCTCTGGAGATCACCCAGTCCAACCCCCCCTGCCAAAGAAGGCTCACCCAGGGCAGGTCACACAGGAACACATCCAGGTGGGTTTGGAAAGTCTTCAGAGAAGGAGATTCCACAACCTCTCTGGGCAGCCTGCTCCGGGGCTCTGAACCCTCACAGGAAAGAAGTTTCTCCTCACGTTGAGGTGGAATAAATATCTCAGAGGACATCACATTTCCCCTTCCTGGTACTTAGGTCTTTATAAGAACTGAGAGAGCCAGGTCCTCACAGAAGCATGTAGCTGCTGTATGCTTTGAAAAGGGATCCACCTCGTTTTCCTGGTGGGATGTGCTGAGAAAATGGCATTTGTCCTGATTTCAAACTTTCTGCTTCTGTGTGCAGAGAGCTCTGCGTAGAGTTTGCTCAGGGGCAGGTCCTGCTGGGGGCTGCTGCACCACCCCGCAGGGCAGAACGGGGACATCCCAGAGACATCTCAGAGAGTTCTAAGAAAGAAAAGATCTCAAAGAGATGAGAACCCAAAGGGGAGAGATCTCAGGCCCTGACCAGAGTGCTCCTAAAGCCGGAAACATAAATTTTCAGAGTGACTAAGCACTGCTGCTTTCTCCCCACTGCTGTCTCCTAGTGCTGCCTTTAACTTCATTTAATTTCTCATTCCTAGCAGGGTACACTTATTTTTTTTTTTCCTGTATCAGGGACTCAGAAAGCAGGGAGAAAGGCTTTATCACTCCCATTCGGTAGGCAGGCAGGCAATGATTTTGCCTGGCAAAGGTCTGTTTGTAAGTACATAAAGAAAAGCTTTTGCAAGAGAAGATTACCCAGGGAATAACAAAGCAGCTTTGTGGTGGGAAGAGCCCGGACAAGCTTTTCATCTGCTCAGGAAAATAAATAAGTTTACCTGAGGAGGAGATGGTCCACAGCACACACACACAGAGCCCAGACCTTCTTCTGTTCTTCCTTACACTGCTCTACCTTGAGAACATTCCTAGGAATGCACAGACAAAATTCCTGGATTTTTTGGTGAAGGAATTGAGAGCAGAATCTGGATCTGTGAATCCTGGGGGTTCCCCCCTAGTTTAAAGTGCTGCTAGTTAGGAAGAGAACATCTGAGACCTTTCATTAACTATTTTTCAATCGTGAAACCATTTTTTTTCCTCCCCACCTAAAGGAATGTTCCCCATTTTCCTTTGTATTTATTCTTACTTGGTAGGTAAACAAATAGCAGATCCTCGATTGACTGAGAAATTTGTGTTTCTAAGGTGGGGGGGAAACGGTCAAAAAGTGGTAAGATTTGCTAAATGCATCTGGAGAATGGTGCAGGATTTGTGCTTTATTTGTTCCTGTGGCTACTGCTGCCTTCACGGGGCAAATCCTGCAGCAGTTCAGCTGCTCTCATTCAGGAGACTGAAATAGTGAGGAGGATAAAGCAGCCAGGAGTTTTTGGGATGCTGGGTGCTGCTTTCGTTTGTGTTACATTTATTGGAGCTAGCAGGAGCTACGGTGATAGGAAAAAAAAAAATCAACCTCCCGTTCACTAACCCATCTCAGATGTGCGTAGAGAACAGAGATCCTTTAGCTGCCTTTTACATCCCGATTTGGGGACCTTGTGCAGGATTCCTAGGGATGGAATACAATGGCTTAAAAAAAAAAATAAAGAAGAGGAAATACAAAGCAATGTGCCTCGGCCGAAACAAAGGGAAGGCGACTCCAAAGGAGGAAAACATCTGAACAAAAGCAAAACGAGCAGCCCCGTTCCGGCCAGGCACGCAGGAGGCCAAACTTCGCCGTGCTTGCTGCTGCTCAAGCCCCACGCACGGCTCTGAGCCCTGCCTTGCACCGACGGCGGTAAAGCGTTTGCCTTGTTCTCTCCTTGGGTTGCGGCTGCTGTTGGCAAGGCAAGAATGTAAAGCAACCACTTTTCGGCTCATTTTGTCTTTGTCCATCACCTCCGCCGCAGGGCTGCTGCAGGGAGGAAGGGTTCTGATCTTTAGGGAAGCGCTGCAGCTGTTTGCCCAGCTCGCCGGTGCCCTTCTTTCCCTAAATTGCAGCAAGGAAGGGGAGATCAATAGCAGGCACAGCTCATGACAGCAGGTAAAGAGCGCTGGTTCGAGCTGCTCGCCTAAAGAGTGAGGGGAAGACTCGGGCAGACTTTTCTCACTCGTGTTCCACCTCCGTCTGCCGCCTCGGCAGTGGGAGCAGTGAAGCAGGGAATTGTTTCTGAGCTGTGTCTGTCTCCAGACCACTTTATCTCCGAGCAATGATGTGCAGCTTTGTGTGCCCTGCTCAGCCTCGGCGTGTGCCGCAGTTTTGCATTATTGATACTTTTCAGTAATTGCAACCGAATCGTTTGGTTCTGTGCCGCAAAAACCTCACAGCCAGCGCCAGCTTCCTGGCGCTCCGAGTTCCCATCCGCGGGAGCAGATCCAGGCTGGAGAAGGATTTCTCTGGGGGGAGTTATTTTACTTTTCTTCTAAAAACAAAAAAAAATTTCTTTAGCACCCCGTGCCTAGAATAATTTTGCTAAAACCCAAGAAATGTGCTCTTTTCGATCAGCCCCAAACCCGGGTTCTGTCATTACCTTTTTTTTTTTTCATGCCAAGGAGAACCGACTGGTGGTGTGGAGAGAGAGAGAGGTGTCCCTTATTTTTTTTTTTTTTTTGGGGGGGGGGGGGTAAGAAATAAACGCTGATGTACCGAATTGTTTATAGAAATTCTGAACAGAAATGATTTATGGCCGTAAATGTCCTGACGGATTGGTAAAAGCTTTGGTGCACCACAAATAAGGAGAGGAAACACAGCAGCGCTTTCAATTAATTGAGACCGTCAGTAGCATGATCGCAAGGTGAAGTTAATTACTGTAATGAAATGTTTGATGAAATTAAGGTTGGCTCCAGCAGGATCTGGCTCTTCCCTAATCGTTACCGAAGGCTGTGCTGCGTTTTTTGAAAGGCTGTAGCAGATGTGGGGTTTGTCTGCGCGAAGCTACTTTGTTCTGGCAGCAAACAGGAGGGGTAAAAGGAGTTAAAGAGGGCAAGGCAGTGGCAGCCTTAGCCAGGCGGTGTTAGAATCCTGAAGGATTTTCCCCAGTGTAAAATTTGTGGCTGTCTCTAGGAATTAGGTGGAACTTTTAGATCGTGGTTTGTATTTTGGTGCTCGTTTGGTTCGGGGTTAGTAGCCAAAAGAGAAATGTCTTTTTAAGAGCTATTTTGGGTGTTTGGTTTCTTTTTTTTTGTTTGTTTGATTTTTTTTTTTTCTCTTTGCTAGCTGCACGTAATGGTAAATTATTCGTTCAGTTTTTCTGAGCTCTGTGTTTTTTCCTCGTCTTTCTTTTTGTGTTGGGGTTTTTTGTTTTTGTTTTTGGGTTTGGGTTTTTTTTGTGTGTGTTCATTTGGGGGTTTTACTGTTTTGGTTTTTGTCTTTTTTTTTAGGCAGGTTTGTCATAAACTCGATGTGATTTGGTGCTGGAAAAGGCGTTTCTTGTTGAATAAGCAGGCAGGAAAAAGAGTTAACTACAAATAAATTATGTGTGTGTATATATATATATATATTAAATAGAGATAAAAAGGAGACTTCTGTCCCACTTGTCATTTGGAGGGGAATCCATGGAAATCCTTTCTCAGATCCACGTGGAGCATTTCTGTTCACCTCCTTACAGCTGCACTTCAGCGTTTCTCTTGCTGTCCCATTTGCACTGCTCAGGATTTTTCAGCTAAGAGTCTCAAAGTACAGCCAGATCCTGAGGTTGCCTCCAGCTGCACAGGTTCACTTTTTTTGCCGGTCGTTTCTCGGCTAGGTGAGGATGGGTTTGTGTTTAGTGGAAGAATGGGTTTGCAAACCTGTGGAAAATGGTGATGAAAATTGTGGCAAGTGCAGGGATGGGGCTGTGCAGTTTGGGGCATCTCGTGAATTTTAGTCAGATTTAATTTCTCGAGTTTAATGGTTTTTTGGGTTTGTCCACAGCACTGCTGCTGCTTTGGACATGTCATTGAGGACCGTCACGGCCTTTGCTGCTGGCCAGCATGGGGCTGTCGGTACACAAAATATTGAAGTATTTCGGTGAATTTGCAGCCGGAACGGCAGGAGGGTTAGAGGACGCTTAGGGGAGAAGAAACGGAGGCGGCTGGAGAAATCCCGGCCCCGATGGGGGCATTATTTACCGGAACGGCTGCGTTGAGCGGGGCCGCATCCCCTGGGTTCTTGGCGCTGGCCCCCGCTACAGCGGCAGCAGCTGCTCTCGGCCCGGCCGGGCTCGGAGCCGCTCTGGCCCCAACTTCCCTTCCCCTCGCTCCATGCCGCAGCTCCCGGCCCTGCCAGGGAGGAGCCCCAGGCCCGCGGGGGATGGCCTCTGGGGACGGGGCTGTGCCGCCGGCCCCGCCGCAGTGGCCGGAGCTGCTGAGCCTCGCCCGGAGCCGACAGGTCAGGAGTCCCCCGGGCTCACGCCCGGCANGGCTGCGTGCTGGGGAGGGTGGGAGTCCTGGGGCGGGCGGCGGCTGCCGGGGCCGCCCGTGCTCGCCCTGCCCGGGCACAGCGACTTGTGCCGGAGCGGAGCCTCCGCGGCGCAGACACGGGCGTGCAGTGCCGGGATGCGGGACTGGGGCTGCAGCGCTGCTCTTGTTGGCTGTGAACCGGCTTCTGTGTTTGGGTTAGAGGGTGGGGGGCAAGAGGAGAGGGCCAGGCTGTAGTCTGTAGGGCCCAGTGGCAGGGCAAGGGGCACAAACTGGAACCCAGGAGGTTCTATCTGAGCAGGAGGAGCAACTTGTTTGGTGTGAGGGTGCCGGAGCAGGCTGCCCAGAGAGGTTGTGGAGTCTCCTTCTTTGCAGAGATTCCAACCCCATCTGGACGTTGTCATCCTGGGCAAGCTGCTGTGAGTGCCCTGCTTGACCACGAGGTGATCCCCAGAGGTCCCTTCGAGCCCCACCCTGCTGGGATTTGGGGATTCTGCGTGCTGTGGGTTTGGGGTTTTTTTGTTTGTTTGTTTGTTTTTTTTTTGTTTAAGTACCTTTTTGAAGGATGATGTTTAGAGAGCTGCAAAAATCTGCATTAGAACCACAGCAGTAACATCCTGCACTGGCCAGAACTTGTCCTCAGGAAGCAATAGTGTGATGGTGTTGGCCACCAGCAGTGTGTGACTTCCATTGTGTGGCAGTTTAGTTCTCCATCCGTACAAGGAGCCAGCAGCTCTCAGCCTGCTCCAGCAAACCAGCTGCTGTCAGCACACATCCATCCCACAAACGCTGCCCTTTCGTCAGAAGGAACGAAGCTGTTGGGGTCTGCTTGTGTGTAACTCTTTGTCACTGGGCTGACAGCCATGACTTCCCCTTGGTTTGGGGCTGGGATGCTGGAAGTGGCCTTCAGCCCCTGTTCTGCACCCTTGAAGTGGTGTGAGTGGGGCCTGCAGCTGGTGCATGCCTTTGGCCCTCGGTCACAGCCTGGTTCTGGTTTGTCCTTGGGTGTAATGGTGAAGGTCTGGGAGGTGAGCAGTGCTGTGTCAGTGCACCTTGGAAGGTCTGGGAGGTGGACAAGGCAGTAGTTGGGGCAGAAGGGTCAGGTGAGCAGTGCTGGGCTCAGTGCATCTCAGAAGGGTCAGGTGAGCAGTGCTGGGCTCAGTGCATCTCAGAAGGGTCAGGTGAGCAGTGCTGGGCTCAGTGCATCTCAGGTCCAAGTTCTGTGATAGAAGCTCTGATAATCTACTCACCTGGCATGGTTCAGGTCTTGTCTTTAGGGCTCAGGCTGTAGGTGAGAGCAATCTACACCTACAGCCTCTCTGATCACCAGGCCAGTCTGCGTTTAGAGAAGAAGCTTAAATGTGTCCATTCCATGAGTTCAGCTTTCCCTTGGCTATTACAACCCCCCTGAGCTCACAGGAGGTAGGGCAAACAATGGGAAAATTTGGTGTAAGTCCAGCAAGAGTGGCTGGTGCCACAAACACTCCTCCATTGTCCAACCACAGGAGCTGCTGACACAGGTGGAGTGAAATGAAGGCAGAAAACAAGAGCTCTCAGTGGCAATTATCCCCCAGATGAAGTGAGAGCCTCCCCTGTTAGCTGGAATGCTCTGAGTCATTGGTTAACATGTGAAATGCAAGGTCCTTGCAACGTTTAACGTCTCTCTCCGTTTCTGTTTCTGATTCCCAGATCTATTATAAAGTTATTAAAGAGATTGAGCCAGGAGAAGAGCTCTTGGTGTATTTGAAGGAAGGTGGTGGTTATTCCCTTGGGAACATGGCGCCCAGCATGGAAGGTAAGGTCTCCTTTTGCTAGACAGGACCTTTCTGCACCTCTCACCGGCAAACCCAGCGGTGCTGAGAGCCTCAGTTAGTGCCAGGCTGGGGCCAAACCCTGACTGGTCCCTGCCCCTTCTGAGCTGCCACTGTTGGGTGCCTCTTTCTACTCTTTTCTCTGGTGAGAGCAGCTGCTGATAGTAGGAGTTTGCATTGACTTCAAGGCACCCAGCAGGTGATTTGCTGCTTCTCTTGGAGGAAGAGTTTGGGGTTGGACATGACTGGAGGTGCCCAGGGTCACCACGTTTCTTTGGGTGCAGTGGAAATGGGCCAAACCATTCCAAGGCATGCAAAACACTGGTCTGCAGAGCTTCAGGTTCTTCCTTGTGCTCCGTGGAGATGGTGATGACTTAGCTTGTCATAAGGAGCAGCGTGGAGCCTCTGTTCATCATTCTCTTGGCCTGTTGAGCGCTTTGGGTTTTAAGCTGAAGGTCCATGAGTGAAGGGAGTGACCAGGAAGCTGCTGCTGGCTCACCAAGATGGCAGGTTTGGGGTTTTTCCAGTGTTCTTCCTCCCTCCCCAAGAATGCTAATAATTTTCTTGTTATTAGAGAAGAGAAGGCTGCAGGGAGACCTTAGAGCTGCAGTTCAGTATCTGAAGGGGACCTACAGGCAGGCTGGGGAGGGGCTGTTCAGAAGGGCCTGTGGGGACAGGATGAGGGCAATGGTTTGGAACTGGAGCAGGGCAGAGTTAGGTTGGACATCAGGAGAGAGTTCTGCACAGTGAGGGTAGGGAGACCCCTGGACAGGCCCAGGGCTGTGCTTGAGGCTCCTTCCCTGGAGATATTCAAGATCAGACTTCGTGTGGCTCTGTGCAGCCTGCTCTAGTCAGAGGTGTCCCTGCTGAGTGCGGGGGGCTTGGACAAGATGCCCTTGGAGGGTCCCTTCCAACCCAATGCAATCTGTGATTCTAGAGACCAAGCCAGAGAGGTGAATCATTTCTGCATGCAAGGATGCACCACCCCAGGATTGCTTTGCTTTTGATGCCAGGGAGAGCTCAGAACCCTGAGCACTGCTTTGCATTTCACCTTCTCCCAGGCTTTTATTTGAACAAGCTGAGGGTGCTCCTGGTTTTCCATCCTTCTCCTTACATAGCCTTCAGCTGTGTCTTCCTGCTCATGTCTACTCCTTTTGCCACACAATTGCTGCCAAATTGCAAGGAGCCAACATTAAACATCCAACTTCTTAATACTTTTTTTGTTATTTCTTTTTTGTATTTTTTTTTTCCTTTTGCCACCTTGGCTAATGCCATCTTCCTGCTGCCTCTGCCACCCTTATTCCCAGCCTTAAATTAACCAGCAAGAAAATGCAAAATTGTTCAGCACAAAGATAATTATCATTGGGGGAAAAAAAAAAAGAAAAGGAAAAGAAAAGAAAAGAAAAAGAAAAAAGAAAATAAAAAGGAGAAAAAGAAAAAAAAAAAAGAAAAAGGAAAAGAAATCTTTTATCCAAACCCCAGCCAAACACAGCAGACCCCTTATCACTGCAGGAATTTTGAGTAGGGCACTTGAACTCCTTTGAGCTTGGAGCCTGGCAGATTAGCATGTAGATGCCACATAATTGTGTTCCCCTCGGTTTCTCTGAAAGCTATTAGGCACTGATTTATTTTTCTGTTACATTCCTGCTTTGTCCTGAGTGTTGCTGATGGAACTTAAGATAGGCACCACACAACCACAGATTTGACAAACAAGACACGAGAACAGGCAGCAATTTTTGTGTGACTGGGTTGGGGTTTGGTTTTTTTTTTGTTTTGTTTTTTTTTTGTTGTTTTGTTTTTTATTTTTTCTCCCCCTTTTTTTTTTCCCTTTTCTTTTTCTCTCCTTCTCCCTATGAGATACCAAAAGCAGGAACCCTTTGTGAAGGGTGCTGAAAGAAAGAGGGAGAACTTTGATGAGGATTTGTTTTCAAGGGCAGTATTTTTATTTTTGGTGCTTAAAGAAAGGGAAAGAACAAAACAAACCACCAAACCAACCCCAGCTTTAATGAACCTCTGAAGTCTCCCAAGTGGGCATCTGATATGGCCACAAAATAGATGCCAGGTCTTCTGGAGCCTGGGTGGGACTCCAAGGCTTTTAGTCAGATTTTTATCAGTTCTTTGGGTCATCTTTTCACTAAAAATTTCACTTTCCAAGCCCAGATGTTCTGCAGCACTTGAGTTTCTTCTCTTACCATCCACCTTTTACAGCTGCAGTTCAGTAGCTGAAGGGGACCTACAGGCAGGCTGGGGAGGGGCTGTGGGGGCAGGTCGAGGGCAATGGTTTGGAACTGGAGCAGGGCAGAGGTAGGTTGCACATCAGGAGAGAGTTCTGCACAGTGAGGGTGAGGAAAGCCTGGAACAGGCTGCACAGGGATGTGGTTGAGGCTCCATCCCTGCAGACACCCCAGCTCAGCCTTGCTGTGTCCCTGTGCAGCCTGCCCTAGCTGGAGGTGTCCCTGCTGCCTGCAGAGGGTTGGACAAAGTGACCTTTGGTGCTCCATTCCAACCCCATGCGACCTGTGAATCGTTTCCCCCTCTGCCCAAGCTGTTGTGTTCGATGATGGCAAAGGGACATTGCTGCTGCAGCAGGAGCCTGGGCAAAACAGAGTTCTGTCAGTACAAGCAAAGTCTGATTGGCAGCTCCTCAGCTTGTGGAAGCACAGCTGCAGCAGCTTCCTTCAGCTGCACAGAACCTGTGTGGGATCTGGAGCTCTGCTGACAAAGGACAAGGAGAATTAGAACCAAAATCTCACTTTAATAGTTAATCCTGAGGCTGGCTGCACTAGAAGGGACATAAAGATGTCACCCATGACAGGCAGTGCTCTCTCCAGGTGTCTGCTTGGGCATGAGGTCTTGTAAGTTGTCCTCCTTTAGCTGGGCATGTAGTAAATTATTCCCCATGGGTAGTTTTCCAAACTCAAGGTGGATTTCTGGTTCCTAGAAGATGTTTTGGGTGAAGTAAGATACAAGAAATAATTTAAATCTCCCAAGTGAAGTAAGAAGAATCCCATATGGATTTTCAGAAGTGATGCATTTTCTCTGAGGTCAAAAGAAGAGACCAGAACAAGTTTCTGAGTTTCCAGCTTTGGGGAATTGCCAGTTTGAGCTTCAGAGATGTTGGGGGAGGGCTGTAGGAGCATCTTAAGAGATGAAGTTGCTGATCTGGAACACTTCCAGATCATCATTCTCACCTTGATCCATCTCTGTGTTTGCAAGGGGGAAACATTACATTTGAGGGCTGGGCTGTGAGGTGCCAGAGCAGTTCCCTGCTGGCTGGAGTCAGGAGGGATTTATCCTGGCACTGCACAGCTCAGTGGGCTGTGGCAGTCAGAGGAGCTCCTACTCACCTACTTCTCCAGGAGGGGAGCAAAGAACAGAACTCCATTTGCTGGTGCCAGTGACACTTGGGAGTGCAGCTTCATGTCCAAGGCTGTGAAAAGTAAAGGCTGCAGCAGGTACAGCCCTGGGGCAGAGCTGATGTGCAGAGAGATGGCACCAGGAGGCTGTGGCCTCGGCCTCTGCAGTGCCTGCCTTGGGCATGCTCGCTGCTGTCAGGCAGCTCTGCTCACTCCAGCTCTGGATGTGTGGGGACTGAAAAGGTATCCAACACACCTAGTCACAGTCCTTGCCCCTCCTCACTTGCTACTTTCATGCTGAGAAGGTTTTTGGTGCATAAACTTGCAGAGGAATGGTGCTGGGAGCTGCTCTTACAAGGCCATAACAAGACAGGCCAAGATACTGAAATGCTTTGTTTCCCTGGTGAAAAGCAGCTTGGGTTATTTCAGTGCTGGGTTATGCACAGTCTCTTGATACTGCTGGGGAGGGTTTGATATCCTGGTTTCCAGGTTTGCCTCCCCGGGGATGGAAAATGCATGAGGAGTGTTCTGCTGCTGTGCTGCAAAATGCTGCACACCAGAATTCCTCTGAGCAGCAGAGCAGGGCCTGATCCCCTTGGCTGTGAGGCTGCTGACAGCACTTCCAGAGAATCTGATCTGTCAGAAGGAGCTGAAATGGGACAGAGCAGAGCAGTTGGTTTTTTTTTTTTTTTTCCCTTAGCTGTCCTTTTTTAGTCACAATCCCTTTTCCCTTCCCAAAGGAAAACATCACCCCCCCTGTATTTGGTTCCTTTTTTTTACATCCCTCTGCTCTGCAGCTGAGGAGCTCCTGGAGCAGCTCTGGATTTCCCTCATTCAGGGTGCAGCCCCATGAGACCTGCTGCTGGCTAAGCAGCAAGGCTCAGCTGCTGCCCTCGTGGTGCTATTTTCTCTTTTCAGCTGTGTTTGACTTTTTCCAGCTCGTGGGCATGGCGACACTTTCCGTGTAGGTGGGACCACGCTGGGTTTCATCTGCCTACAGAGCTTGCAGCAGCAGCTGGGGGGGATCTCATCTTTCTCAGTCACCACAGCAGCAAGTCACAGGCTGGCGGTGTGCAGGGGCACAGGGCGAAAACCACAGCCTGGGCTTGAAAAGGCTCCTCTGAGAGCAGCAGAGAGGAGAGAGCAGTGCCCGAGAGCAGGTGGCGAAGCGGCGGTCGCTGGGTGTGATGCTGCTGTGCTCCTGCTCAGCTCACACCTGGAACAGAAGTCACCCTGATTTATTTCAACCCCCACCCCCCACCTTCGTGGCAGACCTCAAAGCACAGCCCAGGTGGTTGTAGTTCGTAGAATCCCAGAATGGGTTGGGTTGGAAGTAGGCTCGAAGATAATCTAGTGCCAACTCCCTGCTGTGGGCAGGGACACCTCCTGCTAGTCCAGATCCAGCCTGGCCTTGAACACCTCCAGGGAAGAGATATTCACAGCCTCCCTGAGCAACCTGTGCCAGTGTGGGTCATGGATTTTCCCCCTTTAGAGTGAGAGTGGGGAGACACTGGCACACCCCAGGGCCTTTAGAGTATGTCCCCTCCTTGGAGGTGTTCAAGGCCAGGCTGGATGAGGCCTTGAGCAAGCTGGGCTGGTGGGATGTGTCCCTGCCCACAGCAGAGGGTTGGAGCTGGATGAACTTCAAGGTCCCTTCCACTCTAAGATTTTAGCACAAGCTGTGCTTGTGAAGCAAAGCTGTCAGAAAAAGGAGCCCAAATTTAAGCCAGGACAGAGGGGGACAGGGTGATGTGGCCCCAGCAAGCCAGTGGTGGCCAGGAGCTGCTGTGTCAAGCTGGCTGCAGGAACCCAGAGCTATCCACAACTCCCTCCCAGAGGTTGTTCTCCTGGAAAATTTACAGCTCTGAGCCAATTGTTTGGTTTGGCAGGATGGTCAGGATGCTGCCTTGTAAACTTAATAATAGCTGCCCTCTTTTTAATTTGTTTGACCTTGACTACAGTAATTTATGATCTGCATCACAGCCTTGCCTCTGCTTTTTCTTTTCTTTCTTTTATTTTAAAGAAAAAAAAAAAAACCAAAAAACAAACCCAAACCAGCCCCAAACAGCACAACACCAAAGAATGTGGTTCCTTTTTTTTTTTTTTTTTGGTGTTGGTTTTTTTTTTCCTCCCTTCTATGGTACTCAGAGTTTGAACTCCTGAGCTGGGATGGCAAACTCTGCTCCTGCAGTTGTGTGGGGGTAACGTTGGGAAGAGATCTTGTCAGGAAGGAGCTTCTGCAGGCTTGTGCCGTGCCCAGTGGCTCTGTCTGAGGGTGGTTTGGTCTTGTTTCTCCCGAAGGAAAGCTCAAACCCCCTCGCTGCAAGCACACAAGTCGGGAGCAGCCCTGCTGGCTGCTGCAGCTCCTGATCCTCGTGGCTCTGCACGCCTCAGCCACACGAGGAGGTCTCTCCTGCTTGTGTGATTCACTTCTTTCTCTCGATGCTTAAAGTGAAAGCAGCCTGCTGGCACAGCCTGCCCCAGGCTCTCTCCTGTCACTTGCAGATGTCCTCTCTCTGGGTGTGTGTTGGTAGATCCCCACTCACACTGAAGCTGCCTAGGTTTAGACTGGACGTTAGGAAAGAGCTTTTCGGTGAGCGAGTGGTCAGGCATTGGAACGAGCTGCCCAGGGAGGTGGTGGAGTCACCAACCCTGGGTGTGTTTCAGGGTGGTTTGGATGTGGTGCTTAGGGAGATGGTTTGAGGTGAATCTCATAGAGTTCTAGATTGGGCTTGGTGACCCTGAGAGGCTTTGCCAACCTGGGTGTTTCTGTGGTTCAATACTGCGCTCCCTTCACCAGCCCGGGGCTGGGCTGCAGCTGCAGGCTGGGCGGAGGGCTGCAGGCTGTGCTGCAGCTGCAGAGGAACCCTGTTGCTGTGTGTTGCAGAGGAGCACACGTTCCGCTGCGAGGACTGCGACGAGCTGCTGCACTCCAAGCTGGACCTGCGGCGCCACAAGAAGTACTCCTGCAGCGCCGTCAGCTCCCTCTATGAGAGCCTCAGCGACGAGATCAAGCAAGAGGGGCTCGGGGATGGGCAGGTCTACGAGTGCAAGGACTGCGAGAGGATGTTCCCCAACAAATACAGGTACCAGGAGCTGGCCACAGACCCTCTGCTGGCCTGGCCCCCACACTGCTCCGCAGCCCTGTCCAGTGGTGGGAAGCGTGGGAGCAAGGTGGAGCTGGGGACAGCTCCAGAGGTAGAGCTTTCCTTTCTCCAGAGGGTTAAGGAATGTCACTTGTAGGGCCCTGGAGTGGCAGTGACTCCTGCACGGGGCTGGATTTTGCCCTGCTTCCACAGACTGATGCTGTTCATTACTCTGTGGTGGGACCCACAGGTTATTCATGGAGTGGTTTGGGCTGGAAGGGACCTCAAAGATCATCTAGTTCCAACCCCTTGGCACTGACAGGGACATTAGTGGCAATTTAAAGTTTAAATGATTGTTTTCTGAGTTCTTTGGGACCTTTTCAGGGCTGTCACAGGTCAATGGGATCCTGGGGTGTATTAGGAAGAGAGTGTCCAGCAGATCAAGGGAGGTTCTTCTCCATCTCTCCTCTGCCCTGCTGAGACCTCATCTTGAGTACTGCCTTCAGTTTTGGGCTCCCCAGTTCAAGAGGGACAGGGATCTGCTGGAGAGTCCAGCAGAGGGCTATGAGGATGATGAGGGGACTGGAGCACTGCCTGATGAGAAGAGGCTGAGGGACCTGGAGCTGCTCAGTCTGGAGAAGAGAAGGCTGAGAGAGGACTTAAGAAATGTCTCTAAATATCTGAGTACTGGGGGTCAGGAGAGGGGGGACAGTCTCTGCTCACTGCTGCCTGGGATAGGACAAGGAGCACTGGATGGAAGCTGCAGCACAGGAGGTTCCAGCTCAACACAAGGGGCAACTTCTTGCCTGGAAGGGTCCCAGAGCACTGGCACAGGCTGCCCAGAGAGATTGTGGAGTCTCCTTCTCTGGAGCCTTTCCAGGCCTGTCTGGATGTGTTCCTGTGTGCCCTGAGCTAGATTGTCTGATCTTACTCTGGCAGGGGGGTGATCTCTTTGGGTCCCTTCCAACCCCTGACATCTTGTGATCCTCTGATAGACCTATAAGACAAGGATGAGGGGGGGGGGAAAGCAGAAAGGTTTTTCTCCAGCTCCTAATTTTGTTGGCTTAGGCAGTTCTAAACAAGAATTGAACTTCTCTTTTCATTAAAGAAAAAAATTTTGGGCCAAATATCTTTTTTAACTGAAAGTTTGCATCTTCCAAGAATCACCTGGTAGTCTTCAAATGCTGCTTGAAAGCAGAGATCTCCATGGACTAGGTGACCTTCAGAGGTCCCTTCCAACCCAGGGCAGTCTCTATCATCTTTGAGCTTTAAATGGTTCAACATGAGGAAGCAGTTTGAAGAAGCTGAGAATTTGGGGCTTTTTTTTTTTTTTTTTCATTCTTTGTAGGATTGTGTAGAAGCCTTTAGCTCCTGGGCTCTGCATTCAAGGTTTCCTCCACAGCAGCTTCCAGCACTCAGCATTTTGCTCTTCACTTAGGAGCTGTGTTGGTGATCCCCTGTGAGTCACCTCCATGTGTTTCCTGGCTCCCCTTTGGGACCGGCAGCAGCGCTGGGTCTGTTTTGCAGGGGTTAAGAGAAGCAAAACCACCTTAAGGCCTTTTGCTTCCTTTAGTGATTGCTTATCCCTGTGAGCAAAGTGTTCAGAGCAGGTCCAGAGGAGGGCCACGAAGATGCTCAGAGGGCTGGAGCAGCTCTGCTGTGAGGACAGGCTGAGAGAGTTGGGGCTCTTCAGCCTGTAGAAGAGAAGGCTTCGAGGAGGCCTTAGAGTAGCCTTCCAGGATCTGAAGGGGGCTACAGGAAGGCTGGGAAGGGACTATTTGTAAGATCTTGCAATGACAGGACAAGGGGCAATAGATTTAAACTGGCAGAGGGAAGATTTAGACTGGATGTTAGGAGGAAGTTCTTTAGAGTGAGGGTGGTGAGGCACTGGGACAGGTTGCCCAGGGAGGTTGTGGCTGCTCCCTCCCTGGAGGTGTTCAAGGCCAGGTTGGATGAGTCCTTGAGTGACCTGTGCGAGTGGGAGGTGTCCCTGCCTATGGCAGGGGGTTGGAACTGGATGATCCGTGAGGTCCCTTCCAACCCTACCATTCTATGATTCAAATGTTGCGGCTGGGTTGAGGTGCCAGTTTCCCTGGATTTCCTGGGGAGCAGTGGGCATGACAGATCCTGGCTGTTTCTGGGCTTGTCTCACCTCAGGACCTGTCTCTGTCTGAGCACTGCTGGGAGAGGAGCAGAGGAGGAGAGGTGCAGAGGGCTCCTGAGCAAGCACAGCTTTGCAGTGCCCATAGGTAAAAAGGGACCAGCAAATGACCTGTTCAAAGATCAAACATCTTGGAAGGACCAAGGGCAGAACACTGACTTCACAAACCCTGTCCTGGCTGATGTTCAGCACCTCCTCCTGTGGGATTCTTCAGAGTCATTACTCCAAAACACTCCTTTACAGAGCTGTAATTCAGAAGGAAATGTGGCAGAGCATTTGTTGGTCAGCAGTGTGCTCAAGATGGATACCTTGAGCTTAGAGCAATAGTCCCTGTGTGTGCTGGCATGGAGAGCCAGTGCTGAGCACCTCCAGGAGAGGTCTTTTCAAGGTATTTCCAGCTGAAGTCAGGTGGAGATACTCCAGCTCACTATTCCCAGACTTCTGACTTTCCTCCACTTGGAAAAGGTTTGGAGTTATGTTAGGGTCTCTGCCTTTAGACTCTTTCAGTTGGGCTTCTCTTAAGCAATAGACAGTTCTGCTTTTTTTGACAAGAGAAACAGAGTCACAACTGAGTGTGGGCCACACTGATGGGTTTGGTGGAGCTGGGGAAGAATGCTCACAGCCATCCCTCTCCCTGCACCTAGAAAGCCTCTCAGCCAGCTCCCTGCCAGCCAGCCTAGATGCTCTTATAATTTCTCAGAAGCTAATACAGATTGAATCAGGAGTGCCACTGGGGACCCAAAATGGAGCAGTTAGCAGCTAAAGAAAGAAATGTTTTGCTAATCCCAGTAGGTCTTTGCCTCTAAACAGCATATTAGTGTGTCCATATTTGCTCTAAATAAAGTCATAAATCACAGTTAGCAGGAAGGGGTTTTCAGGGATGGATCTGGGAGGCAGACAGCATTGAGAGCAGCATTTCTGAGCAAAGTGAATATTGCTTCTTGAGCAGGGCTGCGTTGGCACTGCTGAGGGCCATGCTCAGGAGTAGTGACCACCTGAGTTGAAGGAAGAGGAGTTCCTCTAGCCTGGATCAAGGGAAGCTGAAGAGAGACCTTCTGGTCCTCTATGAGTTCCTGAAAGGAGGTTGGAGTGAGGTGGGGAACAAGAGGAAATGGCCTGAAACTGCATCAGGGGAGGTTTAGGTCAAAGATGAGGAAAGATTCCTGTCCTGCAAGAACAGAAGAGGCTGCCCAGGGAGGTGCTGGAGTCCCCATACCTGCAGGTGTGCAAGAAACGTGTGGCCATGGCACCTGGGGGCATGGTTTAGTGGCCATGGTGGTGTTGGGTTCAAGGTTGAACTGGATGATCTTTGAGGTCTATTCCACCCCAAACAATTCTGTGATTATTGAAGGAACTTGCAGGCCTGTGGCTGCTGACATGCACAGGCAGAGTTGCTGGGCAGGCTGCAGTCCCACCAAGCCCACTTGTGGTGAAGCCACTTTCTGTGTGTGCCAGCCCACAGGGCGCACAGACTCCAGTGCAGGTGCACTTCTCACCTTGGGTCAGGCAAGTGCCTGCTGGTGCCAGTCCCACAGCCCTGCAGAAAGCCATAGTGGGAGAGATCAGAGTCTCAAGACATGTCAAGGCTGAGCTGTTCCCTTGGTTTTTCTGTGACAATGCCCAGGGCAGTAAGGTCCTCTCAGAGCACTTGCTGAAGCCTGGCAGGATCCCCCAGCAGTGTTTGGTGTTCCTGTAACCAGTGCAGGCCTGCTTTAGAGTTCCCCAGGAAGAGCTCAGTGTGGGGCTGGCAGGAGCAGGTTTCACACAGGTTTGTCCATCAGAAATCTCAGCAGAGCTGTGCCTGGAGCTGCTGTGCAGCCATGCTGGAGGCAGCAGAGGACTCAGAGCTTCTTGCTCAGGTTCTCAGAGCTGGCCTGGCAGGTGCAGGGTTTCCAGCCTGCTTGGTGCCTTTTACATCACTTGAGCTCCCACAAAGTGACTTCCCAGTCTCCCTGCCTGCCCCACTGCCACCAGCAGTGGCTTCCCTCGGCTGTCACACCTCATCTGGTGGCTCAGCAGCACCCTGCCTGCCGTGCACCAGGGTGGTGCTGGGGGAAGTGGAGCAGCCTGTGCCTGAAAAGCCCTCCCTGCCCTGGCCCTGTCCCAGCAGCCACTCCAGGTTGCCATCATCCTCCTGGGGTGGGAGAGGCTGCCAGTTGGCAGAGGCTGGAATTGCTGAGTTCAGTACTGAAAGATGCCTGACACTGGGAAGTGAAATGTGTTTGCACCTGATCAGGTTTCTTTCCAGTGTTCAGTTGCTGTGTTCTGGGAAGTTGCAGGCCTCATGCCCATGAAAACAGCACCAGGATAGCTCAGCAGCAGCTCATCTTGTGGGGATGCACAGGAGCCTTGGTCACAGGAAACTCATTTTTCCCTTCAGGAACCTGCAGGGTCAGGGCTGGTTTTCCCTTCCCCCTCCCTTGTAAAAATGGCCTTGGGTGTCTGCTGAGAACTAGCATCAAGCACAGGGACACTTTGAGGCAGAGCAGAGATCTGGGGCAGCTTCCACCTCTGAAGGAAATGCCAGCAGCAGAGCAGAGGTGTTGTGTGGTGCTGCACCTCTCA
Organism: Ramphastos sulfuratus; assembly: GCA_013399055.1. Taxonomy (NCBI): domain Eukaryota; kingdom Metazoa; phylum Chordata; class Aves; order Piciformes; family Ramphastidae; genus Ramphastos; species Ramphastos sulfuratus. Next base: position 18,692 of record WBNM01005909.1, on the reverse strand, counting down.
TGGGCAGTGTGCTCCTCTGTTCACAAAGGCTTTTGCAGCCCTACTGGGTGGGAGCTGTTAGCTCTGGAACCCCCCAAGCCCCCACGGCTCACAACCTGCTTCTCTGTCACCATCTCTGATCACCTCTCTTGGTTCAAACCTCCCAACAACAGGGCAGGAGTCTGCCCTGGCTGTAGGTGCCCAGCTGAGGTGGGTGCTGAGGAGCTCAGGTGGTCTCTCTTCCCCAGCCTGGAGCAGCACATGGTGATCCACACGGAGGAGAGGGAGTACAAGTGTGACCAGTGTCCCAAGGCTTTCAACTGGAAATCCAACCTGATTCGGCACCAAATGTCTCACGACAGCGGCAAACGGTTTGAATGTGAAAACTGTGTGAAGGTATGAGGCAGGGCAGGCTGCCTGGGCACAGCTGTGCTGGGAGAGGGTGCTGGCACCTGGGCAAAGGGGCCTGGAGGACGGGTGACCCATGCTGGCATGGTCTGGTGGCCTGGCCGTGGTGTGGAGCGTGGCTGCAGAGGGAGAGAGATGTGCTCAGCTCAGCCTGGCCTTGAGCAGCTCACCTCTGGCCTTTCCCAGTGTCCACACCCAGCTCACTTGGATAGTGGGGAGCCTGCTGGGGTGGTGGGTGAGTGTTGTGGGGGGTAGATGTGGATAAGCCAGGAGCTGTCTACCTGTGAGCAGCAGGAACCTCTGGGAGTGTGCAGCAGTCTGGCAGGACACAGCTTAGTCCTGCTTTGTGCGGGTCAGGCACTGGAACAGGCTGCCAGGGAGATGGTGGAGTCCCCATCCCTGGAGGTGCTCAAGAAAGGTGTGGACGAGGCACTTGGGACATGGATTGGAGGGCAGACCTCATTGCTGTCTGCAGCTGCCTGAAGGGACATTGTAGAGAGGCTGGTGCTGGGCTCTTCTCAGAGGTAACTGGAGTCAGAACAAGGGGGAATGGCCTCAAGGTGAGACTGGGGAAGTTTAGATTGGGCATTGGGAAAAACTTTTTCACTGAGAGAGTGGTCAGGGACTGGAATGAGCTGCCCTGGGAGGTGATGGAGTCACCCACCCTGAATGTGTTTAAGGGTGGTTTGGATGTGGTGCTTGGGGATATGGTTTAAGGTGAATCTTGTACAGTAGGGTTCTAGGTTGGACTTGGTGATGATCCTTAAGGGGCTTTGCCAACCTGGGTGTTTCTGTGATTCTGGATTAGTGGCCATGGTGGTGTGAGGTTGCTGGTTGGACTGGGTGGTCTCAGAGGGCTTTTCCAGCCCAACCAATTCACTGACACTGTGGTTACCTGTGTGCAGTGAGCAGGGAACAGCCAGGGGTGCTGGTGCCAAGGCCCACACACAGAATCACAGAATGTCTTTGGTTGGAAGAGACCTTCAAGATCATCCAGTCCAACCTTCAACCTTGCACTGCAAGCTCACCACTAAACCATATCCCTGAGCCCCAGGATGGTGACTCCACCCCCATCCTGGGCAGACCATTCCTGCCTTCGAGAACCCTTTCAGCCGCAATCTCTGACAGAGATCCCAGCTTGCACTCGATGGTCTCAGAGTCCTCTGCCAACTGAACCCATTCTCTCCTACAATTCTGTGCCTCTCTGTGCAGAGGGCACTCCATCTGCCCTCCCTGAAGGTGTTTTCTGCCCTAGGTGTTTACGGACCCCAGCAACCTCCAGCGGCACATCCGCTCGCAGCACGTGGGCGCGCGGGCACACGCCTGCCCCGACTGCGGCAAGACCTTCGCCACCTCCTCGGGCCTCAAGCAGCACAAGCACATCCACAGCACTGTCAAACCTTTCATATGTAAGTTGTCACGGCCAGCACGCAGCTCCAACTTACCCTATAATTGCCTGTATCCTGCAGGCCCCCCCTCCAGCAGTGGCTATAATTGTGTAGGTCAGAGCCCAGGATGAAATTCTGCAGCAATTTGGGCTTTGGGGCTTTTCTTTTTTTTTTTTTTCTCCTTTTCTTCTTCCCCCCCTCTTGCATGCTCCCTGTTTTTTCAGTAAACATTCCTGGCAGTTTGTGACTTTCTTGACAAGTTAAAAGCTGAGGCTCTCAGCAGTCCTCATATCTTTTCTTTCACTCCTTCCTCTTTTTTTTTTTTTTTTTTTGCCTTAATTTCTGAATGCTCACCTTGGGGACATAAAGAAAGAGCTGACACAAGCCTGCTCAAAATGGTTTTCAGGGGTGCCTCAAATCCCTCAGCTGCTGTAAAGAGCTTGGAGTAGTCACAAGAAATAGTCAATAGAAACAAGGAGAAAGGGTGTGTGTGTGTGTCTTTAAAAGGGGGTGGGGGTGGAGTGTCCTTCTTTATTTGTTCCACCTTTCGTCCAGGTAGTGCTTGGAAGCCAAATAAAGAGCAGGTGACCATGGTCTGAGTGCCCTCTTCAGTGGAGCGTTTCCAGGAGGGCATTTTCCCCTGAGGGCTGTGCAGCTCCTCTCCCCTGGCATTGCCGAGGCCCTGTGTTATTTTAATGGCCACAGCACCTCTTGGATGGGGAAAGCAGTGCAGGGCAGGGGCTTGTGTCACAAGTAAGCGATCAGAGAGCTTCAGGGACCACTTCCTGCGGCTCCTGGGCAAGCAGAGCTGAGGCACGGAGGGGCTCTGCCTTTGATTCCAGGCTTTGATGTTGTGCTGGGGAAGCTCCCGAACCCATTTTGCCCTTTTTTTCCTCTTCTCCCTCTTGGTGTAATGGGAACAGCATGGCAGAGGGTCCTGAGAGAGTAGTTTCATTAGTGTGCCGTGAGATAATCAGCTGGGTGTCAGCAGAGGAAGAAGAAAGCCTCCTCTTGCTCATTCTGATGCAATCCTTCACTTGGTGACCGGCACATGAAAGAGATCATTCGGGTCCCCTAGCATGGCTGCAGCCGGATGAGTGATTTCTGCTCATAATCTCCTCACTCTCACCTCATAAGAATTAGGGAGTTGTCAGTCTGCATCAACCTGTGAGCCAACTGCAGGCTGCTTCTGCCTGCTGCAGCCCTGCCAGGTGGAGTCACATGTGGGAATATGGAACCCATTAGCAGCTTTAGGGGAGCCCTGAGGAGAGACTGGCTGGGAGGTTTGTCTTCAAGAGTTAAGGTGTGAAGGGGTCTTTGTTTGTTTGTTTGGAGAATTTGGATTTGGTCCTTGCCTGCTGCCACCCTTTGTCCCATGCCAGGTGGTGCTAACAGCAGCTCCCTGGTGACAGGAGTGTGTTAATTCCCCAAAAAGTGGAGTTTATTCCTACCTTGAAAGAGGCAGCAGATAATTAAAAAGTCAGAGTGTTTTGATACCTGGAGAAGTTTGGGTGGGATTTTTGTTTTCCCCTGCTTTGCCCAGTTCCTGCCACACCAGCAAGGTCTGCAGGTGGCAGAGGTCATAAAAGCTCCCCCTTGGAAGGCCTGGCATTTGCAGGTCGTTAAAGCAGAGGCTGAGGCAGGGTTAGCTGGGGGTGTCTTGCTAATTTAGTGACTGCAAGATCTCACCCTGCTTCAGCCTGAGCTGAGTATTTACAGCCTGTCCCTGTGGGGTGGTTACTGACTATTAATGGCATTAAGAAGGGGCAGGTTTGGTTCAGCCAGGCAAAGAGCTGCTCCCTTCAGCCTCCCCAGTGCCCCCTGCCACGCCGGCGCTGCAGGGCCAGCAGCTGAGCTCACGGCAATAGAGCTCACAGCAGCAGTGTTGCTGTCTGCATTGAAAAGTCCACCCCCAAAATGTTTGAGCAGGAACCCCAGAGTGCCAGGCTCTTGGAAGGGACCCCGAGGGTCATCTGCTCCAAGCTTTCTAGGTGTTGGAGTTGCAGTGAGCTGGCTTAGCTCCTTGCCAAGCTGAGGCTAAACACTGACCAGTGCAGGGCAATCCACTGCTCCCCTTGGGAGGTGGTTCTGGTGTCTGCAGCACAGCTCCTCAGGTTTCTGTGGAGCCTCTTGCTGAGGGCTTCTCTAGGCAGGAGGCTTATCCCAAGGGAAAGGTAGCTCTGGGCTGTACCCTCCTGGATGATGCCAGGATTCAGAGGGAGCATCACTTGCTCTCAGCTGCTCCTGGGGTCTTCCAGCCCACTCCTTGTGGATTCCCAGGGCTGCCTCTGTCTTTTCTGAGTGTAGCTAAGGTCACAGCCTGGTGGGGGTGGGTCTCATGTGCCTGTTTAAAGAGCTTTTCCCACACTGATGCTGACTGGAGAGGCCAGCTGGAGTCACTGCCCTGGTTTTATACCAGGGAAACTAAACCCTGTGCACGTTTCTCCCAGTTAACCTCTCCTGAGTAAGCAGTGACAGGACAAGAGGAAATGGCCTCAAGTTGTGCTAGGGAAGGGTTAGGTCAGAGATTAGGAAAAAAATCCTTTTCTGTAGGAGTGGTCAGGGATTGGCACGGGCTGCCCAGGGAGGTGGTGGAGTCCCCATCCCTGGAGGTGCTCACAAACTGTGTGGCCATGGCACTTGGGGCCACGGTGGTGTTGGGTGGATGGTTGGATCAGTGCTCTTTGAGGGCTTTTCCAGCCTTACTCAGACTCACGGAATTGTTTTGGTTGGAATCACAGAATCCACCAGGTTGGAAAAGACCTCTGGGATCATTGAGTCCAACCTATCATCTAACCCTTCTAATTAACCCATGGCACTAAGTGCCCTATGCAGCCTCCTCTTGAACACCTTCAGGGATGGGGACTCCCCCACCTCCTTGGGCAGCCCATTCCAATGGGCAATTGCTCTTTCCATGAACAGTTTCTTCCTAATGTCCAACCTAAACCTGCCCTGGCACAGTTCAAGACTGTAGAAGAGCTCTTTTGAGTCCAACCATTATCCCAGCACTGCCAGGTCACCACTAAACCATGTCCCTTGGCACTACATCTACACAGCTTCCAATCCTTCCAGGGATGTGGACTCCACTACTGCCCAGGGCAGCCTGGGCTGGGGCTTGACAACCCTTTCAGGGAAGAAAATTTCCCTAATGTGCAACTCAACCTTCCCTGGCAAAACTTGTGGCCAAAACCCTCTCGTCCTATCACTTGTTACTCAGGAGAAGACACTGAGTTTCCAGAGGGAAGCCTCAGCAGGAGGAGGGCGGAGCTGGGTTCCAGAGACCCCTCCCTCCGGGCGCAGCCTGCTCCTTCCCGCGGCTGCCTTTTGCGGGAGCAGGATGCCAGGGGACAGGCAGGGCTGGGCAGCGCCGGTGCCGTGTGCTGTTAATTTCATACTGCTGTTGTTGTTTGGCTTCTGTTGACGCTTTAGGTGAGGTCTGTCACAAGTCCTACACGCAGTTCTCCAACCTCTGCCGGCACAAGCGGATGCATGCGGACTGCCGCACGCAGATCAAGTGCAAGGACTGTGGGCAGATGTTCAGCACTACCTCCTCCCTCAACAAACACCGACGCTTCTGCGAGGGCAAGAACCATTACCCCCCGGGGGGCATCTTTGCCCCCGGCCTCCCCCTCACGCCCACTTCCATCATGGACAAATCCAAGCCCTCTCCCAACCTCAACCACGCCAGCCTGGGATTTAATGATTATTTTCCATCCCGCCCCCACCCTGGGGGTCTCCCCTTCTCGCCTGCCCCCCCAGCGTTTCCCGCCCTCACTCCGGGGTTCCCGGGGATTTTCCCACCCTCTCTGTACCCCAGGCCCCCCTTGTTGCCACCCACGCAACTGCTCAAAAGTCCCCTCAACCACACGCCCGACGCGAAGCTTCCGAGCCCCCTTGGGAACCCAGCACTTCCTCTGGTCTCCGCAGTGAGCAACAGCAACCAGGCCGCTCCAGGAGAGGAGAAATGTGAAAGCAGCCTGGAGAACTCCTACCTGGAGAAGCTCAAGGCCAGGAACAGCGACATGTCCGACGGCAGCGACTTCGAGGACGTCAACACCACCACGGGCACGGATCTGGACACCACTACTGGCACCGGGTCCGACCTGGACAGCGACGCGGAGAGCGACCGGGACAAAGCGAAAGATAAGAGCAAGCAGGGCGAGAGCAAGGCAGACTTTGTCAGCAGCTCTGTGTCTGCCAGCTCCACCAACAGCACCAGCGAGATCCCCCTCTTCTACTCTCAGCATTCCTTCTTCCCTCCCCCCGAGGAGCACCTGCTGCCCGCCGCAGGAGCGGCCAATGACTCGATCAAAGCCATCGCCTCCATCGCCGAGAAGTATTTTGGGCCTGGCTTTATGGGGATGCAGGAGAAAAAGATGGGCTCCCTTCCGTATCATTCCATGTTCCCCTTCCAGTTCCTCCCCAACTTCCCCCATTCCCTCTACCCTTTCACGGAGCGGACCTTCAACCACAACTTGCTGGTCAAGGCAGAACCAAAGTCACCCAGGGACCTCCACAAAGTAGGCAGCACCAGCTCGGAGTCTCCCTTTGATCTCACCACGAAGCCAAAAGAGATTAAGCCAATCTTGCCCCCGCCTAAGGTGCTGCCAGCCCCGTCCTCAGGGGAGGAGCAGCCTCTGGATCTGAGCATTGGCAACCGCATCCGAGCCAGCCAGAACGGAGGGAGAGAGCCGCGGAAGAACCACATTTATGGGGAGAGGAAGCTAATGGCAAGTGAAGTCTTACCCAAGATTTCCCAGTCTCAACTGCCTCAGCAGCCATCCCTGCATTATGCTAAGCCATCACCCTTTTTCATGGACCCCATCTACAGGTATTAACATACCCTGCCTTAAGGCTTTCCTCTAACGAGCTCCTTTTCCAGCTGGCATCACCTCTGGAGGCAGGTGGGGCTGGGGGTCGATTAGGAGGAGTCCATTGTCCTCCTCACAGCACCCTGAGGAGGCTGAACCGAGAGGGCTGAGTCATGGGAAGCTCTCCTGATGGGTGTGTGAAGAACACCCTCTTGTGCTGATAGAGAGGGAGCTTGCCTTGTTTCGGGCCTCTCCCACGAGCCACCCCTCAGATGGCACTTCTGCTGCTGGGGAAATTCCAGAGGTTTGATTCGATAAGAATGCAGAGTTCAGCTGCCTCCAGCCTGGGCTCTCATGGCTTGGGAATGAGTCAGGAGCCCTGGGAGCCTGGAATTGCAGCTCTCCCACTGACTGGCTTGATGGCCTTTTGTCAGCTGCTTCACCTTTCTTCCTCTCAACCCCCTTCTTTTTTTTTTCTGTCTTAATTCCCTGTGGTGGAGTTTTTCACTCGATAGGAGCTGCTGCTGTGGGCTCAGCCCTTTGAAAGGAGTGAGTCTGGAGTAACAAGTGGTGTGTAAACACCTGGGAGTGTGTTGTGATGTGGATCTCACACTGCTTGCAGACTTACTTTGCTTGGGAGGTGCCAAAGGCTTTCTAGATGTGCTGCAGAGAGGGGTTTGAGGCAGAGCCAGCTTTAGTTCATGCCCAGAATGAGCTGCAGGTGTAGAGCAACTTGGCTGAAGCTACCCAAAGGTCACTTAAACCTCCAGAGAGAGTGGATTCAGAAGATGTCAAGAGGCTACTTGAGTCTGTGGTTGAGTTGAAGCTTTTTATAAAGCCTCTTTCTAAAGAAATTTGCTGCAGAGTTGGGGCTGCTCAGCCTGGAGAAGAGAAAGCTGCGGGGAGACCTTAGAGCAGTACCTGAAGGGGGCTACAGGAGAGCTGGGGAGGGACTTTTGACAAGGGCTGGCAGTGACAGGATGAGGGGGAATGGATTGGAGCTTCAGGAGGGCAGGTTTAGACTGGAAGAAATTCTTTGCAGTGAGGGTGGGGAAACACTGGCACAGGTTGCCCAGGGGTGCTGTGAATGCTCCCTCCCTGGAGGTCTTCAAGCTCAGGCTGGATGAGGCCTTGAGCAACCTGGGCTGGTGTGAAGTGGTCCATGGCAGGGGGTTGAAGCTGGATGACCTTGTAGGTCCCTTCCAACCCAAACCATTCCATCATTGCTTTAAGGTTTATGGTGAGGGCACCAGTAAGTTTGTGTCTTACCCAGCTGGGCGCTGGCACTGGCTTTGGTACCTTCCAGCTGCAGAGATGTTCTGGGTGTGTAGCAAACGCAGTTTGTGTTCAACAAAGTCCAGTCAGAAAAGAGCTCCCAAAGCAGTCTGATTTAGACAAGAAGAGGGCAATTAACTCTCCTTTGGGAAATGGGTGGCGACAGCCATGCCAGTCTGTGGGCTCCTGGGTTTGGTGTCTCCTAAAGCAAAGGATTTGTCCTCATGTTCCTCGGGCTCTGTGTGAGCAGGGCGAGCCCAGCTGTGCTCCAGCCCACAGGAAGGTGAAGGGGCAAGCTGCAGGAGCTGGAAGGGCTCCTGGGCAGCACAGGCAGGGTGTCAGCACTCGGGTGGCTCTCCTGAGCGTTCCAAGGGCTGTGGACAAGCAGGGCTGGTGTGGCCTCCAGCGAAAGCAGGCCAGAACAGCACCTATGGCACTGCCATGCTGCTGATAACTGTGGGAAAAAATGATGTCTATGTCTGGCCAGGCCAGGGAGCTGTCAGCTGAGCTGAGGATTAGTGAGCCCTCCCTGCTGGCTGCTAGCAAAGCCCTTGGGGCTGCTGCTCTGGCTCTTGCTTTCCATCTGTGATGGCAACGGGCACAGAGCAACCCAGAACGTGTCATGGGTTCTGTCTGGGACCCACCATGGTCATCTCCTCCTGGAAAAAGGAAGGAATGATGTAAGCAGGCCCATATTGGGGGGGGGGGGGGGGAAAGGACTTCTGGAGAAAAAAATAAATGGATGGAGAGGGAAAAGTTTCGCCTGAGCTCAGGGCCCTGCCACCTCTGGGCATTCTCAGCTGGAATGTTAAAATAACATGGGCTGGGAAAGCTGCTGCCAAGGCAAACAGCAGCCCCAGGAACCCTGTGAAGGTCCAGCTGACAGATGGAGGTGAAGGTTGGGGACATCACTGGTTGCATTCCCTGACACGAATTAAAATGGCAAGGCAGTGGTGGAGCTGCTCAGAGCAGGCTCCTGCCACAGTGAGCATCCCAGCCCAGCTCCCTGCTTCTAACACAGGGAAGTACTTGGGCTCTTTATCAGGCTTTCTCACTGCATTTGGCTGCTTTATTTTGCTCCCAAAGGCCACTTAAATCCTTGGCATTTTCTGCTGGTGCTCTAATTTACTGCAGGCAGACAGCCTGAGATCAGAGCAGTGCTTAGCTGGGGCTGGGCACGGTGACATTCTCGGATCCACTCCATCCCACAGTGCCTGCACAGCAGCTCTGACCAGGCTGTGAGGATGTGGGGATGGTGGTGGTGTTCTCATTGCCTGACAGCAGGAGATGGCAGAGCTGCATGCCAGGTTCTATGTCTGTGGTGCAGGAGGGGTTGTGCCTCCTGATGCTGCTGCCAGGGTCCAGCAGGCAGCCCCTGGGCATCGTTCTGCACTCAGCACATTGGCGAGGGGAAAGATGCTTCACAGATGGCATTGGGTTGGAAGGGACCCTCAAAGGTCATCTTGTCCAACCCCACCCTGCAGTGAGCAGGGACATCTCTCCAGAAGGTTGGAGCAGATGATCCTTGGGTCCCTTCCAAACTGGCAGTCTGTGATCCTGTGTGATTTTGTGATCTGCAGCTAGAGCAGATTGCTCAGGGCCACAGCAAGTCTGATCTTGAACATCTCCAGGGATGGGGCCTCAGCCACCTTCCTGGGCAACCTGTTCCAGGGTCTCCTCACCCTCACTGTGCAGAACTTCCTCCTGATGTCCAACCTGGATCTGCCCTGCTCCAGTTCCAAACCATTGCCCTCGTCCTGTCACCACAGCACCTTCCAAACAATCCTTCCCCTTCTTCTTTGCTCTTCTGCCTTGTGTCAGGGAGCAGCTCCTCGTGTCTTGTTCCACAGGCTGCTGTTTCTCTGGGCACTCCTGCCCAGTTAGAGACACCTTCCACAGCACAGCAATCCTGGCTGCCCTGCACTCCCAACTCTCCTTTTCCACCTAAGAGAAATCCAATGCAGGTTAAAGGCAGCACTCGGCATGAGTCGGCTGTGAGGCTCGGGAGGAATTTGATCCACACCAATCAGCTGGAGTGCAGCAAAATCCTTTGCTGTCCTTTGTGCCCTTCCAACGGAGTTCAGATCACTCTGAGCTGTTGGGTTGATGCTGTTTTAGCTGAGGTGGACTCCAGTCAGCAGCCAACAGCTGCAGCTGCATTCACTGCAGGCACTTTTCCTCTTGCTTTTCCCTCCCCCCAGAGGACATTTCAGTTTGTCTTTTTGGTGATCCCATGCTGTGGGTTTCCCTGCAAGGAGAATATTCTGTGAAATCAAAGCCAGTGTTCTCCAAAAGCAGGAGCCAAACCTGCTAGGATCACCTCTGTGCAGTAAGGGTTTGAGCATGTCTGGATGGGGCCAGATGACACCAGCAGAGCTCAGGTTCTTTGGAGATGTCTCATCCTTAGCTTTTTAAGCTCCTGTCCACAAATGCTTGCCAAGGAAACTCAGTGCAAATTCTCTCTCAGCTACAAGGGAGGAAATCAATATGAAACCTCTAATGACCCCAGCAGCCTTGGGGCTGCAGAGCCTGGCCCAGGCTTACCTCTTTATCTCCAGACCAACTCTCAGACAGGTTTGTTTCCATGCACTGGCTGCCTGCTGTGGCCTCCAGAGCTTCTCCCACTTACCCCTGGCTTTGGCTGGCAGTGTAGGGCTTTGCATCCCCTTTCACCACAGCAGAGGCTTAGGAACCACTCCAGCAGAGGCTCTCTGGATCTGGATCCCATTTGGAGGGGAAGATCCAAATGATTTGAGGCCTCAGTCTGATAGCTGCAAGAACACTGCGCAAAGGAGGGGATGGATCTGTTCTCATCTCCTTTCCAGGGCAGCTTTTGGGTCACAACTTGTAGCACCCAGTAGAAGGGGAAGCAGCTGTTTGTGTCCAGAGGAGAGCAGCCTTCTGCATCTGCTTTGCCCAGCTGCAGGTGGTGTGGCTGCTGGTGCTGCCCTGGGAGGTATGTAACCCTCTGTCTTGTTGTCCAGCAGGGTGGAGAAGCGGAAGGTGACAGACCCTGTGGGTGCCCTAAAGGAGAAGTACCTGCGACCCTCCCCGCTGCTTTTTCACCCCCAGGTAAAGCAGAGCTGTTGTGGTGTGGTGTTGGTTGGATGCTGAGAAGTTGGAGGGGGAGCTGGTGCAAACAGGTCACTTGGGGCAGAGTCTTTCTCCTCTAAGGACCTGATGGGAAGCAGTTCTGTTTTTCCACCAGCTACCTTCAGGTGCATTTAGTTTCACACTTGTTTTGAGGATGGGGGTTTGAGGATGGTGCTTGTCATGCTTTGCTGAGGGTTTGTTTTTGTGTGGACAGAGGCAGGGATGAGGTCTGGACATCTCCACTGGTCTGCCAAACTCCTCTTTCCCATGTCTGCATTATTTTTCCTCTGGAGCCCCCAGTGCAGTCATTTGTGTCACTGCAGGACTGCCCAGCACCCAAGCAGTAGCATTTTCTACTTGCCTGATGTTCCCTGTTGTCACCTAGGAAGTGTGAAAGTGCAGGGCTGTGGAGAACCAACCAGGGTTCAGCTCTGCCTGCTCCAGAAGGTGCCAGGGGTCTCGTGTCCTGTCCTTCCTGCCCAGCTGCTCTGTTCTCCTGACAGCCCACGGATGTCTGCTCCCTCTGCATCTCCTTCAGCTCTGAGTCACTGCATGGCAGTGGGAAATGCTTCTGGCCAACTTTCCCATTTGCAGTGCACTGGGAATGTCACCCCAGCAGCCTCCAGTGCAGCTGGGCCAGGCCTTTATCCAGGCTCTTGGAAAGGCACAGCTGAGGCTGATGCCGCTAAGGTTGTTGATGAGAACCAGCCCAGCTCACACAACCGTGGTAGCTGAGCTCCCCCAGGATGGTGTCCTTTGGATTCCTGACTCCATAGTGGCACTTTGGGACACTTTTCAGTGGCCTTGGGCTGAAGATTGGACTCAATGGGCTCAGAGGTCCCACCCAGCAGAAGCAATCCTGTGGTTCTGTACCGATGGTGGAGCAGGTTCTGCCCCGCGCCGCCTGCTGTCCTCTGCGGGGTGACAGGCACCAGCCAGCCTGTGTCTGCCCTGCTGGGAGCTGGGCTCTGTGGCTGTTCTTCTGCTCTCCTTCACATGCATTGTTCTCCTCCTGATAGTGTTTCCCACCTTAGATAAATACCCTGCAGGTTTGTGGAAGCTGGATCCTGGTAGCTTTCACAGCTAAACTTAGTTCCCTCATTGTTTTGCATCAGCCTCAGAGTTTGGTTAATAACTTCCCCCGATTTTTCCTCCATGGAGGCTGGATAATGGTGACAGGCTGGCCAGGAACATCCTGTGTTTGTGTGAGTTAGAATAGTGGGGATGGCTGCCTGGGCCGGGGCTGATAGCAGGGAGGAGCTGGAGTGGCACAGCCACCCGACGGGATGATGAGAACCACGGCGAGCCCGGGCAGGAGAAGCCTTGGCTGGGAGGGTGTTAACATTGTTCCTGAAAGCCTGACCACGTCCTCTTCCCATGGCAGGGAAAAGACCTGGAAGGTCTGGTTATCTCTAACAGCTTATCACACAGAGGAGCTGAAAATTTACAATCACTCCAGCCCCAAACTTCCTGAGAAGGGATTTTTAATAACGTGTGGGCTGCTGTGTGAGGATCCCTTGGTCTGGGAGCTCCTGTTCCCATGCTCTGCACTCTGGATTCAGAGAGCAGGGACAGGTCATGTCTGGAAGCACAGGAGGACTCTGATTGGAAAAGGCCTTTAAGATCATCCAGGTCAACCATTGTCTAACTGTATGAAGGCTGATGCTAAACCTTGGCCCCTCAGCACCACATCTCTGCTTCTCTTAAACCCTTCTGGGAGTGGGGATTCCACCACCTCTCTGGGCAGCCTGTGCCAGGCTTTGAGAAGCCTTTCAGTGAAGAAGTTTGAGAAGTCAGTGAAGAACCTGCTTGAGAATATGTGAGATTTTGACCACCAAATTCCCATCCAATGCTATCCTGCATCTTGCCCTAAGGAATTGTGTTTGCATGGGCTCCTTGCTTCTATCTTCTGCATTAGGACCAACCTTCATACACCAGGTCACTTAGGAATGTACTCTGTGTGTGTTCCTCTCACTCTAAGCCCAAGTTACAGAATCACAGAATGGCTTAGGTTGGAAGAGACCTCAGAGATCCTCTGCTGGGGCAAGGACACTTCTCACCTAAACTTGGTTGCTGAAGGTCTCATCTAGCCTGGCTTTGAACCCCTCCTTCCTGGGGAGGGAGGGAGGTCTGCTCCTTTTCTTCTGTGACTAATTCCCCAGCCCCCACAGAGGAACCTGTGTGGGGTGTGCTGGAGCTAGAGGCCATGCTGAGAACTGAGCCTGCAGAAGATGCTTTCTGCAAGTGGATTTCAGGCACCGTTTCGTTCCTTAGCCAGCCCTCACCAGCAGCTCCCCCGCCTCTGCCATTGTCTCTTTTCCACGAAGCTCTGGACAACATAAATAAATGGTGTAACTTTTTTGATAACTTAATGGGGGACCTTTGCTCACCTGTTCAGTTCCTTTTCTTCTCCCTTTCTCCTGGGTGATTATAAGCAGGCAGTTGTTCCTTAAATAGCAAAGTGCCTGTGCCACCGGCGAGCCCGCGGCCGGCGCTGAGCGTTCCGAGCCGTGCCCACGGCTATCGGAGGCAGCAAACAGCTCTGCCTAAGTGCCTAAAGCACAGGGGCACAACAAAGGAGATCTCCAGGTACTGCGGCAAAGGGCTGAGTGGCACAGCTCGGAAAGATCCAGAGAGCATTTGAAACGTGATGGTTTTGTTACATGACTGGCAGCTGGGGCAGAGCTTTTGCTGGAAATGATCAAATAACCTTTTCAAGTGGCTGCTGCTAAGTGTTACTTATTATTTATCATGGGCTGGGAGCCTCCAGCCAAGGGGCTGGGGATCTATTATGGGCAAATGGGTAAGAACTACTCCTCTATTTTTTTATTTTTTTTTTTTTTTTAACAGCTTATGAATGGTTTTCAACCCCCCACAATGTATTCTGGGGTGATTAAAACAACTTTTTTTTTTTTTTGTCCTTTTTTTTTTTTTATTTAATAGTCATACATTTTAAACAATATCTTGGCTCTCTTTCCTTCCCCCCTCGAGCCCAGTTTAATAAAGTGTAAACGTGCAAAAGGTCAGCCCTTCCTCCACAATAGAGCATCTCCTTTTGATAGATGGCTTCCTACTGCCTTCCGCCTGCTGGCTGTCCCCAGCCCGGGCTGACTGCTCCGGCCGGGCTCCGGCTCCCCCCACAGCTCCCTTCTCTCCCGCTGATGTCATCCGCAGCGAGCAGGCAGCTTTATTGCTGCCTTGTTTTGCTTTATCCCTTTCTGCTGCTCCCTGGCTCGAAAAGTGCTCTCAGGAGTGCGTGCAGTGGAAGGTTGGGGATGTCAGCCTGGGGATGTCAGCCTGGGGGCTGCGCTTTCGGCTCGGCTTTGGGCTTCCTGCTTTGCTCTAATGAAAGTAAAACTGGGCTGCTTCGGGGCTCTGCACACAGGCTGCCTTTTGCCTTTTCCTTTTCCCTTTTTCTTTGCTTTTTTCTTCTCCCTTTTGCTTTCCTTTTTTTGCTTTCCTGCTCCCCGTCCCCGCTTGCCCCCCATGCCCACTTCCTGCCCGCTCCCCGTGCCCGCTCCCCTTCCCCGCCCTGTATCTCCAGGTTTCCTCTCCCGCAGTGTGTCTGAGGAGGTGGCTGTTGCTCAGTGTACAAACCAGAGCTGCCAAAGGTGCTCAGCAGCCTGCTGTGTGGTGTAGCATCTCCAGCCCTCTGTGCCTGCCACCCCCACCCAAACAGACCTTCAACCTGGTTCTGGCTGTGCCTCTCCTGACCGTAACTCACTCAGCTTACAGCTCAGCCATTTCCCACCTATCCTCCCATCACCTTCACTGGTTTCTGAGCCATTCTTACGTCAAATTGAAATGTTGGGCACTTCTTTGGGCACACTCCCTGTGGACCCACTCCATCCTGAGTTTGCCTTCACTCCTCTCCCATGCTGCTCCCTCCTCACCCCCCAGCTTCACTTTCTCCTCTGTCTTGGCTCTCTGTGGTTACACCTTCCCTTGTGCTTGCTCCCACTCCACTTTGGACTCTCCTGCTCAGAAAATCTCCATCCTCTCTGGCCTTGCCCTGCCCACAGCTCACTGCTGCCATCCCTCTGAGCCCATGCAAGGGTGATGGGTGCTGCAGGAGAAATCACCCTTCTTGCTTTCCAGTGAGAAGAGGGTTTGGGTGGTGAGTTCTATACCCAGCAGCTGGCTGCAGGGTCTGATTTCAGTGTTGCCCCTGGGAGCAGGGAGCCCAAATGTATTTGGAGGTCATTTTTACCTGAAGTGCTGAAGGTAAGCACATGGCCATTGTAGAAGGTTACCTGTGTCTCAGTGATGAGGTTTAGTGCTTACTGCATGGCTTTGCCAAGTGTCTTCCTTGATTTCTCAGAGGCCACTTTCTGCCCCTGTCTCAGTTTGGGGCCATGAGCTAAACAAGACTGGAGAACAGAAATGACTCTTACCCCTTTCTAGGGCCCTGGGGTGGGCCTCTATCCCTATGGTTTTGTTAAGGGAAACCTAGGACCCTTCAAACTATCCCAGCCTGCTTCTTGGGAGCGAGGGCAAAGGCCAGCAGCAGGCTTTGAGCAGCAGCCTGGTGCTAGAAGCTGTACTGTATGCTTTGGGTACTGCTCTTCCCAGGAGGTTTTGTGACTGAAGGTTTTGCCTTGTGCTCCTAGATGTCAGCCATAGAAACAATGACGGAGAAACTGGAGAGCTTTGCAGCCATGAAGGCAGACACTGGCAGCTCCCTGCAGCCCCTTCCACACCACCCCTTCAACTTCCGATCGCCGCCGCCCACGCTCTCAGACCCCATCCTGCGCAAGGGCAAGGAGCGCTACACCTGCAGGTAAGGGCCTGGGCACCCCCCCCCCAGTCAGCCTGAACCCCCAGCTGGTGGGGACACCCCTGGCAGGACCCCCTCCCTTGGCAGGACCTCCCAATCCCCTGGCAGGACCCCACCCCAGCATGCAGCAGAGCAGCTCTGCGCGGGCGCCTTCGCCATCTCGGCACGGGTGGGAGGGAAAACAAAAAGCAGCAGAATTAGAACAGAGCATTCTGATGACTAATTCCCTCTGCTGTGGCTTGTTTTGTCTGGTAGCAAATCAGCATCTTCTGTTTTCTTTGTAATTGTTAATAACCTTGAGAGCAGATCTGGAGATTCTCAAGCAGGCAGAGCTCTCCAAGCCAAATCTCCCACGTGTGGCAGCAGAGGCTGCGGCTCACAGTGCCAGCGCAGCCTCAGCTGGGCAGGAGAAGGGAATTTTTTGATGGCAGGCAGGAAGCACCATTCCCTCACACAGCTGTGCTTACAGAAATCCTCATGGATCACTGCAGCTCCCAGGGCTGCATCACTGGGGAGGAAAGCCCTGAGTCTGCTTGCACGGCTCTGCCCACTGCTGCTCCAGCTTCTTGTGCTGGCTCCCACAGCTGGGGATGCAGTGAGTGGGGACCTGTTGTGTTTGGTGTATTTCTTACCTTCAGCTTTGCCACAAATAGGCTCAAATTTTAGCTGAGGATTGAGGGAGTTGGGGCTGATCAGTCTGGAGAGGAGAAGGCTCCCAGGTGACCGTATTGTGGCCTTGCAGTATCTTAAGGGGGCTACAAGAAGCCTGGGGAGGGACTTTTTAGGCTGTGAGGTAGGGATAGGACTGGGGGAATGGAACAAAGCTGGAAATGGGGAAAGTCAGACTGGATGTGAGGAAGAAGTTGTTCAGCATGAGGGTGTTGAGAGCCTGGCAGGGGTTGCCCAGGGAGGTGGTGGAAGCCTCATCCCTGGAGGTGTTTAAGGCCAGGCTGGATGAGGCTGTGGCCAGCCTGATCTAGTGTGAGGTGTCCCTGGGCATGGCAGGGGGG
>WBNM01005903.1:1713-37526 GCA_013399055.1 Ramphastos sulfuratus | reverse complement strand
TACTGTGATACTGTGAAGTTTATGTCCTTTTAGACTAGGTTTTACATCAAATGCAGAAATATAGCATATAGGCATATAAATAGATTTTTTTAATTAAAATGGGGACTGACAGCAGCTTATCTTTAAAGTGGAGGCAGAAACTTCAGGTTATCAGCACAAGCAGGAGTTGGCTTGCAGGGTTCTACAGACAGCAGTAGCATAGGACTCAAGCAAGGAACCATCTTTCCCAGTGAAACACAACTGCACTCAGTTTTACCTGAATGATCTGACACATGACCCAACAAGATTTTATTTATTTGACTGCTCTAACAGCCATGGGAGCACTATCAAGGCACACTTAGTTTGTGTGAATAAGCTGGAACACCCAGGTGCTATCACCGAAAGCACGGCACAATCTCAATTCTTTAATATTTACATTCTGACCCAGTTCAGTCACATTTTGGCAGAGCAGAGCCCATGCAGACACCCATCTTAACAATACCTCCACAGTTAATCAGTGACAAAAGCCTACCCATTAAACCCCAGCTGTTCTTCCAGCAAAAAGCTTCACAGGGCCATGAGAGTCATGCAAGTTGGATTTGCCCCCTAATTTCTAGGGGGAGGGCATATATTTTCCCCATCATTTCACATGCTAATGCCTGGTTTTAAAAGGTAAAACTGATATTATTCTCTACCTACACCATTATGTGTTGCTCTAGGAGCAGGGGAGGAAAATGACACATCAATGCAAAAATTTTAATAAAGGCTCCCAATAGTAATGGACCCAAGTAGGAAAAAAAAACCCAACCCTTCTGTGCTCTCTCATGAACATATTCCTCCTCCCACTCCTCTCTCTAGTCCCTAATCATCACTGTAAGATGGTACAGAAAGACAGTCTGGGTGTTATTTTACACTGTTTTAGCCTACTGATGAAGCATGCTGCAGGGAACCACCACAATATACAATATCAAACAGCAGTTCAGCATCTCATCTTTCTCCTGATGCTCACTAAAGGAACTCTCTCATCCTTCATGAGTTCAGATCGATTTTCCTACGGCCCCAAATGAAACGTCAACCACAAAGTTCTTCTCCTCTACTCTTGTTCTGTGTTCCTAGGCATTGCTGCTTCAAACTCTGCCATGACTAAGCTAAATCTCCTAGGTCCCAGATATACCTTACACTTCATGAAGTGACTGCTTTGAGCACAACGTGAGTGCTACAGCTCTACACCAAGGAGGAAACATTGCCCCATTACAGTTGTAAATACTCAGAAATGAGCACTATGAAACTCAGCAGCATTACAAGGCACTTCACCTTCAATGCCTGTCTTGTTCAAGGAAGAGCAGAACAAGATTTATTATAAATTCCATCAGAATCTCAAACTGCTACAGCTTTTGTCTCTTAAGTTTGTAGCTGACAGGGTGGTGGATGCTCTGACTTTCCTCCATCTCATCCTTACACATTAGTGGTGCACCAATCTCAGAATACTTGGTCAGGAGTAAAGAATGAGATACTCATTACCATCTAAATTAAGCAGAACATATGTTTATTATTAAGAAGACACTGAGATACATTAGTCCTGAAGGCTTTTTTGGAACAACTCTTGACTTGATTAAATTAAGGAAAGCCATTTTGCTACCAGTCATTTCATTCTTGTGGCAAACATGAGTGGGTTGAAGCTTCTATCTGCTAAACATGGATAAAGTACTTATGGAAATAATAAACACAGAGAGGGAAAAAAAATAAAAAATAGAACAATCACCAACTGCATTCCCCTTACATGCAAAAGCTGAAGCATCATCAGGTTGTAAGGGGATTAAGAATTCTTGAAGATTAACAGAAAACTGATCAAAAATGTGGCTGGTATCTAACATCAGAGCTACTTGGCTGGTGAAGCAACAGAGTTTTTAGATCAGCTTAACAGGCTGGAAACTCACTCTCCAAAGTTACCCTTCCCTCTCTAGGATCCATCATGTTCCTGTGTGGCCTGCCCTAGGTGAATCTGCTTTAGCAGAGGAGTTGGACTAGATAATCTCCAGAGGTCCCTTCCAACCCCCACCATCCTGGGATTCTGTGATCTCTATAGGGAAAAAACATGATTTAGTGAGGTTTAACATGATATCCTAGATGTCAGATCTATAGCTGGTACCTTAACAGGGATCTACATTTGTCATCAAGTTACTTAGCTGCTGGGAAATCAGTAATGTAGAACTAAAACAAGTGAGCTCCATACCCCAAATATAAATGGGGATGGCAGACAAAAGGATAAAAGCTTTACTTTGTGTTACAGTAAATTTAATGCAAAACCTAAACACGAGGTAGAGGTCACAAAAAGATTTTTCTTTAAACCATATCCAAGAAACCTGATCAGTGGTGAGAAGATACAAAGATGTAGGACAGGTGCACAAAACACTGCTGGATCCAAACTTGTGCATTTATAAAAAGAAAAAACATTTGTAAATCAAAACCAAACCAAAAGAGGCAGGTTCTGTCCACTACAAGAGTGTCAGGCCACTGTTCACCAGTACAATAAATCTGATAATTACTTTTACAGCATCCCTTGGCAGCTTTATTTCCTGCAGGCTATATTCAGGCCATATTCTCCCCATATCTAACCACAGAGGTTTGAGACCATCACATAAGTCATTTAGGTACACAACTCACACATACACATATAAGTGTTCATCTGCATAGAATGGTAAGGTTGGAAGGGATCTCAAGGATCATCTAGTTCCAACCCCCTGCCATAGGCAGGGACACCTCCCACTAGTATAGGTCACTAATGAGTGTAATCACCTTCGTGTACCTTAAGATCCTCACACTGCTTAAACCATTCAGAAGTGAGTTCAAAAAATTAAAGACTATTAAAAAAAAAACAAAGATGAAGAGAACTATTTTAATTTTTCCCTCTTGTTCTCCTGGATTTGCCTTGCCTCAGAAGCCTGCAAGCTGACAGTGTCCCCCTCAGTGCTGAAGCTCAGCATGCCTGTATCCCAGAGCCCTACACACACTTGCTCCAAGAGAGCTGCGTACCGGAGAGCACAGCTCCTGCCACTGCCACATACCAAAGATTCCAGATCATTTTTGCACCACGACTAAAATGTTCTCATCCACTTGGATTTCTGTTATAACACGTTACTCCGGCCTCAAAAAGTGCAGTCTCAGCATGGTTTTTAGTGTTGTTTTAGGAAGGCTTTTCTTGGGTGCTGCGGATGCAGAGAAATTGAGCTAAGAAGTAGTCTGATACATAACAGTGACCTTTGTGTTTCCCAAAACAAAGTCCAGCTACAAACCCTAATACCACCACACACCTACCCAATTCTTCCTAACTTCCCTGTACAAACAGAAAGAGAGAACAGAGGTGCCTGATTAGTGCCTTACCTATTCATTACACTGTCTCCCTTCTGTAAAGTTTAATAAATTACTAAGTATGTTATGATGAGGATAATCCTTTTAGCAGTAGCACAAGGTGTAATGCTTTTTACCTGAAAAGGAGATTTAGATTAGATACAAGGAAGGCATTTTTTACAACACTGCCACAGGTTGCCCAGACAGGTGGTAGATGTCACATCCCTGGAAATATTCCAAGTCAAGTTGGATGGGGCTCAGAGCCATGTCAAGTTGAAGATGTCCCTGTTCACTGCTGAAGGGTTGGACCAGATGACCTCAAAAGGTTCCCTCCAATCCCAACCATCCTATCATTCTATGTTGCTAACTTTGAGATACACCCACAGGCAAGGGAGTGAAAACACTTGTTGCTAGAAACACACACAAAAGGAAAACAGAAGGAAAAACTGCACTAAACAATAAATTCTCATTGTATTTAATAACTGTAGGTCTTTGTTAGAAGCAGCTATCCCAGAATATGCAGCCACATTCACGAGCCAGAGTGAATTCTATCTGAAGTTTACAGAAGGAAGCATATACAAATAGTCTTACAAAGATATTTTCATAGCAGGAAGCTACAAGCACTCCTCCACTGCTCGGGTGCCTGCTGACCCAACCACGGCGCAGGAGCAGCAGCAGGGATGCTAAGCACACTCTGCATTCACTACAGGATTAACCAGATCACAAATCACCAGCTAAAGCCTGCTTTATGGTTTAGGTTTTAAGTCATTATGAATGTAAAGGCAAAAATGCAAAGGCAAAACATGCAGTGGAACCTGGTGGCAGTGAGTCTGGAGTGCTTTGCTCCAGATATCCCTGTCCCAAGGCTCAGCCCTTCCTGGCACTAAATGTCTTTTTAGTCACAGTGTTCAAAAGTCTCTTTTCTGAAGAATCTAATGGTTAATTGCTGGACATTGTTGATAGTGATAAACACAAATCATTGAACATTCAGAGTGCAACTAGGCAGGCTGATGGTTTACCACTACACAAGAGGGGGTGTATTTTTCTTTTCTCCAAATCCTTCGTACCGCTTCCTACTTCACTTGAGATGAGGAAACTAGAAACTTCTCCTCCTCTGCAATGCTCAAGTTTCTCTCCCCCACTTCCATTTTGTGCTTATTCTGCCAATAATATTGTTGAAAAATAAATTCTTGTGGACAGGAAATACCCTGCACAAAGGATATCCAGTTTTATGATACTTAAATTATTGTGCATTCCTCCGTGTCCCTCCCTGTGCAGGGCAGTTGTCGGCATGGGGGTGGGTGTGTGATGCTTTGGGGAAGCAAGAAAGGGCCCTGCACACCCCCGGTGGTGACTGCAGCTCACACCTTCAGACAACACAGCTCCTTCAGGTTTCATGAGTACTTCCCCTTCCTCCATACTCAAGCTCAGCTGTTGGACTGCAGTCCAAAGAGAGGAGACGCCACACAGCTCTCCAAGCAACGCTGGCTATCAACAGCACATCCTCCCCAGCCTCTCCTGATAAGGTGCTCTAAATTGCACCCACAGCCCTCATCTTGATGGCCTCATCTGATGGAGGTGGCTTGGCCTTTCAAGCGATCCCTTCATTTAATTTCCTCAACAACTGCACTCCACTAAAGCAAACATCCTGTCTCGTTTCCAGAGCCAGGTCCCAGTTGCAGCAGGCAGCTGCCAGCAGCATGGGCAGGAGGGAAGCTGAGACAAGGAGCACAGCTCCAGCCAGGGATCTCCACAACCCACTCTCACTATGGATCCAGTTCCTGCACTGGAATGGACCAAAAGTTATGGTAACAGACATGTGGCTGTAAAGGAAAGGTTGACAGGTTTCCAAGAAGCTGTCAGGGTGGCAGTGCTGCAGCCCCTAGTGCCCATCCCTGTCCTGGGTTCCCTGTGCAACCAACCAGGAGCCAAACAAACATGCTTAATTTGGCTTTCGAGGGTTATAGTGACTGCACAGCAATTGTAATCATGGAATGGTTTGGGTTGGAAGCAAATCTTCAAGAACAGCTTGTTCCAATCCTTCTGCCATTGGCAGGGACACTTTGCAGTAGCCAAGGTTGCTCCAAGTCCCAGCCAACCTGGCCTCGAACACTTCCAGGGTCAGGCCATCCACAACCTTGCTGGGCAACCTCCGGTGCTTCACCACCCTCTCAGTGAAGAGCTTCTTCCTTATATCTAATCTAAATCAACCCTCTTTCAGTTTCAGGAATCTGAAGATTTTAAATTTATGCCATGTAGATACTGGAAGATAGTCACCTCACAACCTAATACACAACTCTTCCTTGCCTGACCACCTTCAAGCTTCAAACAACATTCAAGTTGACAATTCATGTCCAATATTTTCTCAGCAGTCAGTAGCTTGCATTTAACCAAAAGCAGACAAATGTTGGGGGAAAAAAAATAAAATCTGCTCCTGTTTAAAATTAGGATTCAATCCCTTTAAGGCATTGTGACACTTCAGGAGCTTGCTGTCTCCTCCTATGAGGAGGACAGTCAAGATCCAAAGTGAATAGAGAGAAGCAACTGAGGTAAAGCCAAGACTGCCATCTCTGCAATGAGGACAGCTGTTCAATGAAGAAAGAAAAGGAAAAAAACTCTGACAGGACAAAACTGCAGCCATGACACTTGGATCTTTTTAAAATGTACTTCTCTAAAGGTTTTTAAGTGTCATTTATTGATGTTCTGATAAACAGACATCCAAATCTAGCCTCAGTAACAAACAGTACTTCCACTTTATACCCTTGCTACTCTCCATTTTACATCTCTCTCTTCTTTATGAGAACACCAAATCACTGTGGTTTCACTGGAGACAGAAGAGGGCTAACATTCCATTTGTTGAATGAAAAATAATACCAGTTACTGTTTTCAGTATCCCATCCATGATCAAGCTTTTCAGCATGTTTTAATACAGGCTCAGCCAAAGGATATAGAATGGTAAGGTTGGAAGGGACCTCAAGGATCATCTAGTTCCAACCCCCTGCCATAGGCAGGGACACCTCCCACTAGTACAGGTCACTCAAGGCCTCGTCCAGCCTGGCCCTGAACACCTCCAGGGAGGGAGCAGCCACAACCTCCCTGGGCAACCTGTGCCAGTGCCTCACCACCCTCACTGTAAAGAACTTCCTCCTAACATCCAGTCTAAATCTCCCCTCTACCAGTTTAAACCCATTGCCCCTTGTCCTGTCATCACAAGACCTTGTAAATAATCCCTCCCCAGCCTTCCTGTAGCCCCCTTCAGACACTGGAAGGCTACTCTAAGGTCTCCTGGAAGCCTTCTCTTCTCCAGGCTGCAGAGCCCCAACTCTCTCAGTCTGTCCTCATAGGAGAGCTATTCCAGTCCTCTGATCATCTTCGGGGCCCTCCTCTGGACCTGCTCCAACAGGTTCCACATCCTTCCTGTATCCTCACTTCAATGGCATTTGCTATACCTGACAAACTTATAGCTACAGAACAACTACAAGGTCAGGTCCCTGTGCACTGACCCTTGTGTCTCAACAGCACATACACATATATTAATGCACCCTCCCAGATGATTCAATGTAATGAACTCAACATCCAGTGACCACCACAACCTTCAGGGCTGCTGCCTGCTAGGTACCTTGACACCACACAAACTCACAGGTAAGTATATTAAGGGGGGGGATTTATTCCTACAGCTCAAACACAAACACAGATATGAACAGCTACATAGGATCAAGGAGAGAAATCACCACTTTCACAAGAGAAATCTGCACCTCCTCTTGTGGTAGAGCATCCCTGAAGATATTTACTTGACTGTGGCCAGAGTCAGTGTTTATAAGCATTCCCTTTGAGAAGCAGCTCTACAGAAATATGCATCTTGTCCAAACACCAGATGCTTGGACACGCTGAGGTTTCAGCCAGCACTGCAACGTAAGGAAAACTGCAGTGCTTTGTCTCATTTCTGTTGGCTTCACCTTGTTAGCTGGCACAGGTTAGATCTTACTGGGTGCCTCACATCAGTAACTGACAGTGAAATCAAAATCCAAACAATGCTCACAAATCACAGCAACACTCAATGCCTGAGGGAAACTTGGTTTTGGAAATACTACACTCCAGTATTTTATAGCCACAGCAATATTTCTTTGATGTTCAAACTACCCACAATCAAAAATTACTTAAATCAGCAAGAGAAAGCACCACAACTCCCACACACCTCATGACAGCTCCCAAATGAAGCCTATTGGTTTCCAGGTGTCACACCATTGGATCCATGATACCTTTGGGGTCTCCACTCCTTGGAAGTCACCCTGCTGTCCCTTCACCAATCCTCCAAACTCACTGAACTAGTAGGTCTGGACACTGAAAATCTCAGACCAAATTATTTCTGAGAGTGTATGTACCTACATTAGACACTGCCAACAAGCTTTGACTAGACTGCAGGAGCAAAGAAGAGAATTTGGAGAGCGCAGCGTCTGCTCTGACACATCTGCCCAGAAGGCACGGAGGGAAGAGAGCCAGCAATGTAAGCAGAGAAGTCTTTGTCCTTAGGTGACACCAAGGCAACCTACATGTGTCAAAACTGTTGTGCAATTAGTATGTTCTTAATTTTTGTACCCTTAGAGAAGCCTAATCAACCAAATAGAAAGCAAAATAAAGCAATCCAAGTAGCTAATTAGTTAAAAGATCTCAAACAGAAGTAAAATGAAGTGTCTAATTATATACCATCAGTTCAAGCATGCAACACAATGCAGACCTATAAAAAACGTGCCACTTCCTAATTTAATCTAAAATAATCCAACTAAATACCACTGTTGAGTAATACTGAAGAGGGGAAAAAGAAAAAAAAGAAACTAACACAATGGTTAAAATCATCCTGGTGAGGTTCAGTGAGGTCATTTCAACCCACTGAAGTTATCTGTCAAACTTTCACAAGATTCAAGGTTCCCCCAAGGTAATTTTTTTGCAGTAAAAGATATGACATTAAAAACAGGGGAAAAAGAAGGGGGGGATGGGGGTGGTGTTTGGGTATTCCTGCAATATTCATATGAGTTTTATAATTCCCTCTAGCCTGAGCTTGTGTTCTCAAAGAAGCATCTCAGTCTCCAAAATCACACCTACTGAGAACCTGGTGTAGCCAGGTATGAATTCATCAAGGGAAAACTTCTTCAAACCCCTCATGACTGCATTTCTTTGTCCTCAACAGCTTCTCCAACACTATTAATTGGCATTATCAATCATCAATCTGAACGAAAGCCATTGAAGCTTGTCAGACCACTGACTGTCATTTTAACAGCCTGACAACAGTTTTAGGGACAAATATCTTGAAAACAATGAAGCTATGCTGATGTGCATCAAACAAAAAGCAATCGATATGCCTGTTAAACTCCTGTTTTCACTCTAACCTGAGTAATCACCACAGAAAATGGACATCTGTAGAAGGATGAAAGAAAGCAAAAAGGTAGTGAAGCATCCCTGGAGGTGTTGAAGGCCAGGTTGGAGGAGGCCTTGAGTGACCTGTGCTAGTGGGAGGTGTCCCTGCCTATGGCAGGGGGTTGGAACTGGATGATCCTTGAGGTCCCTTCCAATAGTACCATTCTGTGATTCTATGATTGCAGAGGATATAAAGTCTCCTCATTTTTCATAGAATCATAGAATGGTAAGGTTGGAAGGGACCTCAAGGATCATCCAGTTCCAACCCCCTGCCATAGGCAGGGACACCTCCCACTAGCACAGGTCACTCAAGGCCTCCTCCCACCTGGCCTTGAACACCTCCAGGGAGGGAGCAGCCACAACCTCCCTGGGCAACCTGTGCCAGTGTCTCACCACCCTCACTGCAAACCACTTCCTCCTAACATCCAGTCTAAATCTCCCCTCTGCCAGTTTAAACCCATTGCCCCTTGTCCTGTCATGGGTTTAAGCTGGCAGTTTAATTCCAAATTCAGTGTCACAGAACTTAAGTGCCAAGTATAATGAACACTTCCAACGCCCATTTTTGACAAGCTGGTTTTGTTTGCTTTGTAATTATAAGCCACCACAGGTGTGTTTTAGGAGGGGGGTTGGACTAGATGATCTCCAGAGGTCACTTCCAACCCCTACCATTCTATAACTCTATGAACACTACTTCAGTAACAGAAACCTGGCATCCAAATTCCTTCTGTGTGTCCTGGAAATAGCAGGGGAACATTTTGCAGAGAAATGTTGTTACAGCCTTTGCAAATATTATGGAAATGTGTTTTTCCTTGTAAAATCAAACCCATCGTTAGGAAAAACAAGGTATTTTCAGTACAATGTAACAAACATACTAAAGTTTAGTCCTTGAGTAGGAAAGCATAAATATAACTGATTTGGATGGGATCATGGCTCCCTTTTACTGGGAGTAAAACAGATTCAGTGCTGCACTATTTGCCAAAGAATTATCCACAGTAAAGGCAAAACAAAAAGGTCTTTTAAGTGCTTTGACTTAAGCACAACTATTAACAATTCAACAAGATTTTCTGGGAGACTTTAGAAAACCATTTTAAAAAAGAATCAAGAAACTTTCAGCTGCACTCAACATGCAGGTTCCCAGCAAGCCACATTAGCAGTCCTCTAAAAAACAGAATTAACCAAAAAGATGCTTGGGATTCTTTCTGCATTACACAGACCTTCCCATGCCACATCCGGCATCCTGCTCTCTCTCGTGCCTACATTATCTTGCTGGAGAGTGGATGAATGATATTAAAGCTTACTGCTGAAACCAAGTCTCTGATGATGCAAGTGAGGCACAGCAGTGAGTGGAAGTGTAGCCACAGTGTAGATAAATCTATATAAACTCAGTTGAAATCAATCAAATTAAGTCTATTGCTTTAAGTGCAGTCTCTCCCTATATGTGTGTGTGCATATATATATATATAAATATATAACATACAGACACATGTATAGGGAAACATGACCCAAAGGCTACATTCTTGGGTGCAAAAAAGCAAACAGACTTCCTTAAACATTGCTGCATATCTCAGCATACTTCTTTTTGGAGGCATCCTCCCTGCTGAGATTTCAAACCAGGATATGACTAGAAGATGTTGTTGATCTAATAGTTCTTTACACTGCCTGGAATGCAACACACGACAGAGCTACCTCTGGTATAGATACTTTACCTTTCTGTTATTCATTCACACCTTGGTGTTTTAGCATTAGAGTTGTGGTGGTGCTTCAAAGCTCCCTATCCCTTCCCCCATAAGGGCAGAAGTCAAAGACTGGTGGACAAGCACTTCAAGTCAAACACACCCTTGGCTATTTCAGGCTTTAACATAAGCAGATTACAGCTCAGCTGCATTCTGTCTCAACTCTGTTTATCTCTTAGCAATGCTGCACTAATTATCCCTGACAAAAGACAGACTTTTAATTAACAAGCAAATGACCAAACTTTATCTATAAACTCTTTCTTCCCATACTAGTTCTGCCTTTAAGTAGCTATTAAATACCAAATTTTAGCAGGGAGCAATTAGGAGATGTTCTTACCAGGCAGAGTTAATGTGGAATTCAAACAACACAGGAGAGATGCAGGTCAGGGGTGCTGCTGGGGATGCCCTGTCCAAGAGAGAAGCTGAGATGCACCTCTTCTTGTGGGAAAGCCTTGCTACAGATCCAGGATATTTGGATATCCTGTGCCAAGGAGGCTTGGTGCTGCTATTCAGCGCAACACGACCTCTGCCTCAAGGCATTCACAAGAAAAAAGCAAGATCTTTCCTGACACCTCTTGGTACAGAGAACAAGAAAGCTCATCTCAGAGTAGGAGAAATGAAGAACAGAAATGTGTTTCAAAGAGAGAAGAAACTGAGGTATTGGGACAGGTAGCTAAAATGAACAGTGAAGGAGAACAAGTAATTTAAATCAAAAGCAGGCAGTTGAGCTGTTCTATGAATTGCCACATCACCTGCTAAGGTGTACTACAGGAACTCCAAGAGAGCTGCCACCATACATGCATAGAAGAGGAGCATTGAGGAGATCAGGAGAACACTTTTGCACTTACCTTCTTCTAAACCCTCTTCCTTAAGGATGGGAGGTGGTGGTTAGGAAATGAGACTATGAACAGGGAGAATGATCACCAACACTCCAATTTCAAACACCATGAGGAATGAAACACTAAAGTGAAGTAAAACACATCACTTGTCCATCTAGCACCGACAGTCTTCCCCTGTCATGTACCTCAGCAGGAAGGTCTTCACCCACTGAAAGAAGGTGTTGCTATGGCTAGGAAGGTGGCATGGGACCAGGAAGCCCCTGGGCAAAGGAGCTGCCCCACAGCACAACATGCACTTCTCAGAAACACAGCCAGCACAGAAGGAGGGATCACACACCATCAGCTTGAAAGCCACAGCTTGGCTGTTTTGAGCACAGATTCAGAAAAGGCTGAAGCAAGCCCCACACCAGGCCAGCACCCATTGAGCCACACTGGACCTCCTACCACTGTCCCTCTGCCTGTGCCAGGACAGCACTCACCCAGCAGCACTGAGAGTCAGATCATAGAATCATAGAATAGTAAGGTTGGAAGGAGACCTCAAGGATCATCTAGTTCCAACCCCCTGCCATAGGCAGGGACACCTCCCACTAGTACAGGTGACTCAAGGCCTCCTCCAATCTTGCCTTGAACGCCTCCAGAGAGGGATCTTGGTTTTTTTCTGGTGGTGGGTAGCACAGATATGCTTTTCAAAGACATTCATCATTATAATGTTATTTTAAAATATTAGTTTTTCAGCTGTAGCTGATAGAAAAAAGAGCAATAACTGCAGGTGTTAGAAGTTACATTTGTTGTACCTATCCAAAACATTGCAGAGTTTTTAAAAACAAATAAAAACACACACAGAAGTTTGTATTATAATGTCCCTAGTGAGCCCTATTAAAATGGTGTGTTATTAATCTTTACAGTTCAGTTTTAAAGAGTTTTTACACTGATACATTGTAGGTTAATTTATCAGTTACTAGTTTTATGAAAGAGTATTTGCTCGCAGAAAAAGAAGAAGAGAAACCTTTTGGACTTGCCGTAATTATAAACAAACACTTAGGCAGTCTGAGGCTGACTTCCAGATCAACCCAAGGTCTAACTTCCCAAGCCAGAAGAAGAGAAACGACACCACTAAAGGGAGCTGGAGGCAGGCCTGACCTTTCAGTAACAGCACTAACTCGGAGCTGTGTAACTGGGGCACGAACTCACAGTTTGATGGACCTCTGTAGTATTTTATCTACCAATACACACACGGAGCTGGACTGCAGCACCTCCTTTTTTAATATCATGATGTTTAACTACTTCACCGAGGTGGTCTGCCAAGTTCTGCAGGACAAACACTTGTGAAACCGTTTCCTTCCCCCTCTGCCTACAATGTACTTAGAGAATTATTTGATTTACACCACAAAGGGAATTCAAACACAGCTCAAGAGCAAACAAAACTTCCTACACCATATACACACAACCTATATGAGATATGTGAAAAAAATCTCAGTATTTTCCTATCCTCTTGGCTTCTGCATGCTCAATGGCCAACAGCTGGAAGTTTCATCTTCTCAGAACCAGTCAGGATCATCCTGTGAGAGCTTTTGAATCACCACAACAGTCAAAGACTATTAGAGGGAGATTAGAGTTAGTACATGTAGTTTAAAAACAACAAATGCTGTTCTCCCAAAACGGATGAGCACTGAGAAGAAAGGCCAACTTGAAAGAAAGTTAACATGGATTATAACTGCAAGCTCATTTAAGGTTTTGTTTGTTTGGGTTGTTTGTTTTGTTTTTTGGGGTTTTTGTAAGACAACTATAAAAAAGAAATTATGATTCCCTCATTTGAAAGACGGAAACTTGGACTAAAGACCTATCCTGATTTCACAGTAAAATGAAAACACTGTAAACATAATGCAATATAAAAATGAGTCAAGGAGGGAAATAAGAACTGATAGTGATGAAAGTGAAGGAGAATTGCATAAAGTTTTGGTTTCACTTAAAAGTTTAAGTCAAAACAAGTTGGGTAAACTAATCATGACTTGCAGAAAAAATGAGATGCTTTTGAAATAAGATTGGAAGGACTGCAGTAACAGTGGTATAATCCCACTGCAAACCACAAGTGAAATACAAGGCTAATGGTACAAGAAAAAAAAAATTAATAAATTTCTCCACTCTATTTGTAGAGTGCACCATACAGACTGATTAAATTACCTTATGGCAAATTCAGCCCCAAAACCTTGCAATTAAGTTTTGATTCAAGGCTTTAAAGGAAACACCTGACCTACTGCCAACAACAGGACAGAGCACTGCAGGGCCATGGAGGGGAGACCCTGCTGATTCAGCACCAGTAGCTGAGAGGGAAGCAAGATGACCAGTGAGACTACATCCCATTAGTAAGGCACAGCTTTCAGATAAAAAAGTGAACGTAGGATTCCAGTGATAAGGAATTAAAAGATACGGGGGAGGGAATCAGCGTTGTTGTTTTATATAAAACAGGTTCTGTCAAACAAATCCAAGTGCACTCTCTGACGAGTTTACACCTTTGGCTGGAGAGATAACTGTGTTAGCATGTGTTTAGCCAGTGTTTGACTTAGTCCCATGCAACACTGATAAAAAGAGTTAGCCCTGCAGAATCAAGATGAAATCTCTGGAAGCTATTCTTAAGAGCTGGCCAGCCAACTGACCGCGCTTTAATCTGAGCCCTGATAACGCTGTTTGCGAAGCAGCCCTGTCACGGGGGCAGATGTACCCAACTGCCTGATGCATGGCACACCAGCAGCACTTACCAGCATGCTGCAAGATTTATTTTCTATGGTCCTAGGGCCAACAAGGATCAGACATTAAAGAACAATAAAAAGCAGTGAGCAGAAGCAGGAGCCAGGCAAAGCAGAGTTGGGCACAACATTAAAAAACAAAAATCCAAAGATTAGCTACTGGAGGAGATGGGATCAGCCAGAGGAAGTGAGCAGTATTTCCTCCTCTTATGGAAATACAACTTCATGTGCTCAGCAGAAATAAAAGTTACAAGCAGGCCAGGATAACTTCATCTATTCTATAAAGGAACTCTAACCCTACTAAATTAAGTGAACGTTGTACTGCTTACCAACAATTGTATTAGCTTGCAGAACCAAGCTGGCATTTTTAAGAAAACCATTTTTGTTCCCCTCACCCACAACAAGTCAGCCTTTTGCAAATGCTCCCTACAGATACAATATAATATACAAAAGAGAAGGGAAATAATTATTGCCCTCTTGCCACATTAAACTGCCAGCATTCCTCCTCTGGGAGAGACTCTCTGAGGTGCTCAAACCACACACAGGCACTGCCAGGAGGCTTGTCAAGTCTTATGTTGGGGAGGGAAGCCCCCGGACACACGCAGACCGCTAACAGGATTTCTAGGCCAGCCTGAACTGAAGCAAGCCCCAACACACAAAGCATCTCCAGTTATTTCACCTCTGTGTCTTGTTTCCTCAGCTGTAAAATGAGGATAATTAAATGCCTCACCTCTGTTAGGTGCCCTGCTATCTCTGAGAGCAAAGAATCACCATGTTGGTTATTCATCAACAATTATTCAATTATTTCCTACTAAAACTGAGAGCCTCTAATGATAACTATCAATTCACAGCATCTGTCCACAGCAACAATTACAACTTCACACTGCACTACTTTTTTTTTTCATATAGACCTCCCTAAATTAGCAACTGCTTAACAGTTTGAGGGACTGAAGCTAAACCACACTCCCCAGCTACTCACATCACCATTAAATAAAACCCCACAGGATAAGGGGCAATGAGTTTAAACTGGCAGAGAGGAGATTTTAACTGGATGTTAGAAGGAAGTTCTTTGCAGTGAGGGTGGTGAGACACTGGCACAGGCTGCCCAGGGAGGTTGTGGCTGCTCCATCCCTGGAGGTGGTCAAGGCCAGGTGGGACGAGGCCTCCAGTGACCTGTGCTAGTGGGAGGGGTCCCTGCCTATGGCAGGGGGTTGGAACTCGATGATCCTTGAGGTCCCTTCCAACCTTACCATTCTATGATTCTATGAGATCATGCTGCTGCCTGTGCTCCTGGCCCTGCCAACCTGCCCAGCCCAGGATAGTCCCTTTGCACCATCTTCCTCAGTAAGTATCAGGTCCTGCTCTCCTACCAGCACTTTCACCCCTTGTAGCGGAGCTAGTTCCTGTTGTCCACATGAACCCTTTCCTTGCCACACTGGGCTGAAATCCCAGCAGAACAATAAAATCAACTCTGGTGCAGTTCGCACCAACTCGAGCGCAACTGAGCAAGTGACCACAATGCTGGATGTCATTCCCAGGCGTTTCATTAACTCCCCAGCCAGAGACTTTTTTAAATTAACAACTCCCCCCAACTTCTAAATGCACTGGCTTATTGTGACTTTTAATTAGTGACAGGACTGCAGATAGTGCACACCCACTGCCCCGAAAGGGGGGTGCGGGGAGTACGTGTGTGTGCTTGTGAAACCATTGTTCCTCCCTGTCAATACAGCTCATCCTCCCACCCATCTGACTCCTCAGCTGCCCAGTCACATAACTTTAAAAGTCAACAGCTGGGTGTTTTATAACCTTGGAGAACTCACTAGACAGTCTTTACGTTGCTGGCAAGGAGCCTTGGCCAAAGCCTGAGGACAACACTAGGACCATTTCTGTCCCACCACACTGCTGCACCTTCCTCCTTCAACCAGCTGCTAAAAGAAGGCAAAGTCCATGCCTCCAAGGCAGGCAGACAGCTGTTTTGTAAGCTGTTAAATGATAGAGGCAGGCACACTGAATTGGGCAGTGGCTGGGATCCAGGAGCTGCAACCATCTGGGAGTTTGCTTGGCTTTTGTTTCAAGTCGCCAGCACTGACGGATGGAAACAAGCTCCCACTTCTTCTGTATTAGCATAAAAGACAATTAAAACAATTTTTCCCCTCTAGTAACTCAGAAATGAAAGGACACCACACAAGCTTAAATATATTTATCAACGGTGTCTCAGTTAAGTAAAACCTGACTCTGGAACAAAACAAAACCTCAGTTCAATCACAGAAAACAGCTTTGTCAACAAGTTCCTGTGACTCCTTGTAAGAAGAAAACACTCAGATGAAAGACTGCAGAAGGACTCACTGCATCCTCCTCTCTCCAAGAAACATTAACTACTGCCTGACAAAAACCTTTCTGCTGAGAAAGGGAACACCAGAGGCCACTATTAAAGCAACTTCAGTGTAGCTATCAAGCAATTAGCTAGATAATACCTTCAGTACGTGCCGATTTTCCCTTTTCCGCAGCACTGGTGCAAGCAGAACCAGCAATTTGCTCTTTGTACAGCCACATCTGAGGGTGCAGGTGACCCAGTTTAGCTTCTCCTTTGCCATGTCACTGAAAATATTTTCACTTGGACATTGCACATCTGTTCACTAATTTTTTTTTTTTTTTTAAAGCTTTTGCATTGCATTTCAGGATAATTTCCATCTTGAATCAGCGTGTATCAATTCAGAAGTTTTGAAATTAAAACATTTAAACTCACATTTCTGAAATCAGGATCTTGTTACTTTCTCTCCCCTCCTAAACCAAAGCATAAACAAAGTTTATCTTGTATTCTGACTTTGCTTTGAAGCTTGTGATTATCCTGAAGTTAACACACTCCTTCGTAGAGATCATCATTAGTAAATTTTGAATACAAATCTCTGGGCTTGACTCTGATAAGTGTGCTCCATCGCTTTCATGAAGTGGTTTTGGAAAGCACCTTTACTGTTTGACCTGATGTTCAAAGGTGTCTGAAAGCTGCCTATCTCCTTTCCTGAAGCTATGTCATATTTTATTCTACAAATAAAATCAAGCATCATTATCAGGAAATAGGAGTGAAGTTCCAGCATGATCGCAACCTTACCAGGTTCAGCACCAACACCACTCAGCTCTGCACACACAGAACTTCAGATGCAAGCAGAATTGGAAAAAAAAGGGAGGGGGGGGGGGGAAATGACTGTTTTCATGAAGGATTAGGTTTATAACTTCTGCTGTTGCAACAAATCACAGGATCACAGGGTGTTAGGGATTGGAAGGGACCTCCACAGATCACTGAGCTCAACCTCCCTGCTAGAGCAGGACCTTAGAATCTAGCTCGGCGGGCACAGGAACACATCCAGACCCATCTGCTTTTGTGGGTAAACCTCAGGGTTTTGTCAAGAAAAAACCTCTCAGATCTTTTTGGTATGATGACCTGCTGCAGAACTTTCTGGAAACTGGTTTGGTTAGTTCCTTAGCCTTTGGGATGAGATTTTTTTATCATTCCTCATGCTCTAGAGGAGTGTCACCTGGAAAACAAAGCAAAACAAACCCCCAAAAAAACCTCAAAAAAACCCAAAAGACTAACTAAATACAGCACAGTCAATGTTTTGTCACTATTTTCTCATTGAGTAAATGATGCCTCCAATGACACAGGCCAAAGGAGTCTCCTCAAGTATTTTCACCACACAATATTCCAAGGCAGAAGGTGCTTTTCTGTTCTGCCGCTTCCTTGCAATCAGTCTGCCACTGAAATACATTAAATCACTACAGCCACATAGCCCTGCACAGCCTTGCATTAAAGCTCTGCATGTTAAAATTATGTGGGTCTTTCTGTTTGCCGTAAGATGTCTCCTGTTTGGATAACTGGGCTGGTTTGGGACAAAGCTGTTTGATCACATTCTGCACAAGTTTTTATTTATTGACAGCTTGCATCCATGCATTCATCTGCTGACACTGCCTTTTGGCTTCGGCAGTCCTGAACGCCTCCGCAGTGTTTACATCTCCGATGGATTTAGAGATAGTAAAGTTCATTGCAGCTTTTTTTTTCCTGTTAAATATGTCTCCATCTCAGATGATGTGAAAGCCTTTCTACACTCCCACTCATGCTTGTAACCTTCTCCCACAGCCCCACCACCTCAAATTTATCCATCTTCCACTAACACAGGTGATCAGAATGCACACATATCCCNCCTTGAGGTCCCTTCCAACCTTACTATTCTATGATTCTAAGTCCTGAAAGGCTATCTCACCTGGTCTAGAGAGTCAGGACACTGATACCTAATTAAGATACTTTTAATATAATTAAAGAAAAATAACTATCCTGAGGGCAAAAGAGGAGGAAAGCTGACAGATCCCACTGGCCATCCCCCATATACTTTCTTCTCTCCATGTGAGCCTGGGCCAGGCACTGGGCCAAAGCTTTGCATTTCTCTCCCGAAGTGAAAGGGCAGATCTCCCACTGCCACGTCGCCAGCTCACAGCCACAAAGGAACACCTCAGAGCCCTACCCAGCCCACAGTTTTGCAGCTGCACTAAAGCCACGTCACTGCCTCTAACAAGGATATATCAAATTTGCCCCAAGGCAGGATTATCACTGTTCAAGTAAACTCAATCACATAAGAGAGCATATTATTGTATTTGCTTATATTTCACTTGGAGAACAGCACGTTAAAAGATGGCACAGTCACAAATCATATGCTTGATCCACTTGCAAACTATTCCCTTCATTATTATTTTCATTGTCCTCATATCCCTATTTTCTGCCTTCCCATTCTCACATTTCATAAGATATTACAAGCATTTATCCACTCACCTGTGTCCCTTTACACTAACTCTACAATGGAGGATGCATTGAAATTAATTGGACTCAGTGATCTCAAAGGTCTTTCCCAACCTAAACCTTTCTTACTCTACAAAAGCCTAGAAAAATCTCAAAAAACAAAAGGGGCAGGGGAACAAATAAGGTTTTATTACGACAGACAAGGAAGGATCCAGATTTGCTAACACAGATAATACTGCAATAGCCCAGAAGGTGCAAGAAACTGAAAACCTTTTTATAGCAGCTTCTCAGAGCATAATATCATCCTGTTTAACTGCAAGATCAAGAGATGCCAAAAGGAAGTGAAAGCATTTTATATCCACAAATATTGCCTTTGCAGTAACATAGCAGCTCTCACACAGCCACTGAAGCAACCTATTCAGATGCATAAAAATCCAAGCGCAGACATCTCATACGTTAAACAGATTGTGGTTACACAAGGATCTGAGTGACTTGACTCTTAGGTTTCATCCAGAAGCCAGAAGTGGCTGCTGTGGAAGAGATCAGAGACCCTTTTCGTTGCACTCAGTAGGATTGCCTAATTTCCACCCCATCACCATTTCCTGCCCACTGAACAAGGCAGCTGGAACATCTGGACAAGCACGTCCAGCCCTGTTAACCATCGGGGGAAAGGGTCAGATATAAAACACCACAGACACAAGAGTTTGTGGGGAGAAGACATTTAAATTAGGTAACAAGACCATTCTCTGTTTCAGATATGCCAGCAGTTGTGGGTGTACAGCAGTGCATGCTGTCCTCACAAAAGGGCTTCAATAAGCTACAAGAAGTTTGCCCTGTATCTCTAATGCAGTCACAGAGGATGTTTATCTTTTGTGCTCTCACTAAAAGCATCAGTGAACTTAAGCAATAATAAAGGTCTGTTAGAGCAGCATATGGAGTTGCAAAAATAAATATGTGCAGAGTAGAGGCAAACAAGTATATTTTTGCCACCATTTGACACACAAGACAAAGATAAAGGCTGTGCAGGACATAAGTGTATGCCATGTTAGCAACTCAAATCACTTGGTCCAACTTTGCCCCAGGATCTGCAAAACTTTGTTGACAATCTCAGAATGTGACTTTTTTCCCCCCTCTTTAGCAACAAGATTTCTTGTGGATCAGTTAGCTATCAACAGTGCAGCCCCTGTGTGCCACACCAAGTTCTAGACCCTCACGAAGCAAAGCTGGATCACACAATAGCAAAAACCTCAATGAGCCATAAGCTGCTAACTTGTAATGGCACTTTCCCTTCCCAGCACAGCTGAAGTCATGCAGTAAGACATTGCCTATGTCTCTCGTGAAATCCATAGAGTATTTCTGAGTTCTGAACATAAGACACTATTACTTCAACAACATCTGAAGTTAACCAGGATGTGTAATATGAAATCATTTTGGTTTGGTCCCTTACAGCTTCCAATTGTTTGGTTTCTCTTGTTCAGAGGTTCTGCTGAATTATAATGTAACTCAGTCTTACAACAAGTCAAGCCAGAGGACACCCTCCAAATAGAAAGTTATGTAATGAGGAACTACCAGTGTAAGCCATATACTTGCTTCAATGTAAGTGAAACACAGAAGAAGCAAAAAATTATGCTTCACATTTGCTTATTCTCAAAGTCATTTTCATCAGTATTACCAGAGACCAGGAGAGGATCTACAACAACCTGAATCACCAGCTTCTGGCTAGGGAACAGTGAGAACTCACACAGAAACATTCAGATTGGAAAAGCCTTTCAGGATCACCAAGCCCAACCCATATCCCTACTCTACAAGGCTCATCCAAGCACCACATCCAAACGACTTCTAAATGCATCCAGGGTTGGTGACTCCACCTCCCTGGGCAGCCCATTCCAATGCCTGACCACTCTTGCTGTCAACAACTTTTTTCCTAATGTCCAGTCTAAACCTACCCAGTCACAGCTTGAGGTCATCCCCTCTTGTTCTATCACTAATTATCTCTGAGAAGAGACCAACTTCTCCACAGTGTTCTTTCAGGCATATGTAGACAATGATGAGGTCTCCCCTCAACCTCCTCTTTTTCAAACTGAACAGGATCACAGAATTCATCAGGTTGGAAAAGACCTTTGAGATAATTAAGTCCAACCTATCACCCAACACCACCTAAACAACTAAACCGTGGCACCAAGTGCCATATCCAGTCTCTTCCAGGGACAGTGACTCTGCCACCTCCCTGAGTAGCCCATTCCAATGATCAATCACTCTTTCTGTGAAGAACTTCCTAATATCCAACCCAAACCTCCCCTGAACACCAGGTTGCAGAAAAGCCCAAAGAAAACAGCCCCAAACAAGCTAGACTTATGAAAGCATCACTATATTTGTTGAATTGCTATAAAATTAACCCTTTACCTTCAAAGATCTAACATATGTTTCCTGCTGGTACAAAACAGGCACAACTGAACACCTGCAAGGGTCACAGTGCACAAAGCAAGCAAGCAGTAGATCACTCTTTCAGCTACTAAGTCATTTTGCACTGGTCCAGAACCCTAAATGTTGTTAGACTCCAGTTCATTGAGGGGATCATTTGTGACATTAATGTCATTTTCTCTCCTCCTCCAAACCACATTTAAGAGGAAACAATGTACGTACATGCTTAGATATCAATACAAACATCCCAAAACCACCATCCCTAACAGACTGACAGCTCAGCCTGAAAGCTTTGTTTCATTTGGATTGTCAAGATTTTTTCCCATCCCTTTCTCTTGCCAATAAACATCACCAGTATTCCTGCAGCTCAGCTTGCTTCTGGGTTACCCTGCAAGTCTAAGTTCTCCATAGATCATTCCCAGTGCTGTAAGCCCCTTGCAGCCTAACTCCTTCCAATGTTGCCATCTCTGTCCTTCTTACACATGATGGCCAAACATGAGGCCACCTCACTACGTTTCTGATTTCTTATTCCTTCTTTCTCCCTTCATCCATGAACACCCTTACCAAACAAGTTAGAATCACAGAATCAGTCAGGGTTGGAAGGGACCACAAGGACCATCTAGTTCCAACTCCCCTGCCGTGGGCAGGGACATCTCATACTAGATCATTTCTCAAAACCAGCTTTTGAAGATACCTGTGGATTTTCTCTGCCTAAAAGCCTGGGAGGTACCATCAACAATGACTCAACCTATGATCCAAAAGCAGTGCCCTGTGATCCTGCCAGATCAGACCACTTAGACTCCTCTCAAGTACTCAGGGACTATATACACCACAGCCTTCCTGTGTCATTTGTACCCACCTTAGAGGCAAGACAAGTCACTTTGGCTGCAATGCTGGGCACACCCCCACCACACTCATGGATGGACACGTTCCTCACATATCCCAGCTTCATGTCCACATGCCTGAATTTTTAGTCATGCGAAGGCCACACCACATCACACCCACTGTGTGAACGAGAGCATGAAGCAAAAGGACAGAGGACAGAAGGGAATGCAGTGTGCCACAAACACAGATTTGCAGCTCCTCCCTCATCCACATCTGAAGCATTCAAGACAAGCCAGCAGAGCAAACACTGTGCCAAATTAAGAACTGTGTATCTTGTTGCTCAGCTCCCCAGACACACAGATTGTCAGACAGTGTTGGCTCCTCAGGAGGGACACTCCTCCTGCAACACCACATGCTGTATCCCCAGCCTCTGGTCTGGGGTGCATGGCTGAGGATCACCTTCAACAACCACACAAAGATTGTCAAAAATGGAATCATCTTTAGTATTGGAAGCAACGGGCAGCTAATGAATAAGCATGCTACAGAAAGGATGGGCAAGTGGGACACCAAGGAAAGCAGAAATCATAGGAATTGGAAAACTCATAAAAGCAGAAGCCAATTCTGTAGGAATCCAGCATAAGAAACAGTTGTTTTCTATCACTTGCTTTTCTTTGAGATGCCACATCTTCTCACGCTTTCCAGCATTAGAAAATAGAGACTTGTAGCTCTTGCCTTCCTCAGGCAGGCTTTGAAAACAAATTTCCTAGTTAACCTGCCAAAGCAGAAGATTTGACAGCAGCTGAGTGTCCCTCTGCCCAGCTCAGGAGATGACCAAGTGGAAAGTAGCCCTCAAAAAAAGTGTTGTCATCCTTCAGTCAGTGCGACTAAATAGGAACAAACTTCTCACCCTAAAAGGCACAACTTCCAAGGTAGCCACAGTTAAAGGTAGCATTGTGTGCTACAGGAACAGCATCAACATGTTTGAGTAGAAAACAACAGTTTATTTTCTACCCCTTTTTTTTTTTTCCATTTTTAATACAAAGGCATTCAGTGGAATCAGTCTATAAAAATCATTTCATCAGAGCTTTAGACTATCTCATGAAAGAATAAAATACTGGGTGGATGGATTCAGTCTACTTGATGATGGCCCTGCTGACTGCAAGGGGGATTGGACTTGATGACCTTCAGAGGTCCCTTCCAACCCAGAGCATTCTATGATATTAATGCCTGTTAAGTGAAGTGAGTTAAGAACTGGAGCAAACAAGACCAACATTTTAACTGCTCAAACCAACCAAACATATAACTGAAAGAAACACCAACTGTGTAACCACCCTTCTGCTACAAGACCACACACAAAGGTATTCAGATGGGTCTCACACCTGCATCCAGTTGAAGCTGACCTAGAAGAATCAGATACCTTACATCCCAATTTGCCTTATCTTGTCACAAAAGCACTTTCCACTTCAATCTAAGCCATTATTCCCAATACTAAAACTTCAAATAAAAGGCAAAATTCTAAGTCACACTGCACACCAACACGCTTCGTGAAGTCAAGCCCAAGCTGTGCTTTTGCTTTTCAACCTCACCACCTCTATCAGTACCTACATACAAAAACCACTATTCAGCCATTACACATCCCTAATCATCCCCAACCTCTGCAGTTCCAACTGTGTTGCTTGTTCTCTGCTAATTTACTGTCATAAAGTGATGCTTCTGTTTGCCACACGTTCACTCGCAGCAAGACACTGAAAGCAATTCCTTCTCTTCTGCGAGTTGACGCTAAGTGAGTCAGCCAGAACTACAGGCTGACCAGAAGGAAACCTACTCAGTGCTCTCATTATCCACAAATGCCATCATCCTGCTTTCTCTGCTGCATTATTCCACATCAATAAATAAACAGCGAGCAAAGAGCACTGCATAACACCTAACAACGCACCTACATCAGCTCATGTGTCAGCGAGCGTAAGGTCACTTACATTATATGAATTGCCACTCAAAAGGCACACACTGCCACAATAAAGATGACTTATACAGTGGAATAAATTCTAGCAGCAAACTGATCTTACCCTGAAGGAAAACACTGAGGTGATCCTGAAACAAATCAGGATAACTCCCTGCTCCCATGCCGTATCCATCTGCTACCAAGGTCCAAAATAATCACACTGTCTTATTTCACCACAGTGTCGGGCTTGACTAAAAGATCCTGCAGAAACACTTGGGGCAAAAGATAACTTGGGGATTTAGATTGCAAATGTTAGCATTTTATTAGTGGGTGGATGAGGAACAGGGAGCAACCATGTAAAATTGACACAGCTGTGTAGAGGCCCAGAGAACCGGCTACAAACTAAGCAGAACACACTCAGTATTTTGCCAGTTTACATTTAAAGCACTGGGAAATCTGTCCACAGCATCCCAAGGATCTGTGAGGGTGACAAGGGTCATCTAAAATTGTTGCTTATTGAAGTTTTTATTAAACAGCCTCTTGAGAGTTGTTTCTTTTTTTCTCTTTTCAAAACATTCCATATGAAACATTCCTGAAACCATGAAGTGTGTATTTAAATACATATATGCAGACATACGATCTATTATTAGAGCTCTTTGCAAGGATCTAATAATAGAAATGACCATAATTATGTATGAGGCAATAAGAGACTTGCATATAAAGCATGCTTGAAGGTATTTGCATTGCTGCCACAGAATAGCTGTACACTAACTCTGAAAGAAATCAGACAAGCCCAGCACTTTCATCTCAAGATTCAAGTGTTTAACTTCAGTTACCCTAAATCTAACCCAAAACCAACCCCAACCCAAAACATAACAGTAGGAACTCTACTCCTCAATCCATCTTGCTGCTCCACTGAGTAGCTTCTAGAAGATCTAGAAGCTGATGCCAGAACATGCAAATGCCACAAGCAAGCATTAGCTGCAATCTTTCTCCTCTTAAAAAAAAAAAAAAACACACAAACATATAAAATACATACTTAATTACTTAGGAATTGTTTTGTAGCTTCTTATTACAGAAATAAACAATGTACACAGCCACAGTTTAATAAGCAGAGCATCCAAATGGTAGCTTTCAGTATATACCACCATTGTAAGCTGTTACCACTAGAAATACAAACAACTAATGTTTCTTATACAGTTGGTGTTGCAGTTGGCTTTTTGTCTGTTGTATGTTAACAAACAACACAATTTACTCATAAACAAAGCACTCTTTAGATCAAAGACTGACAGCATGTCACTAGAGAAGCTGTATGCTTTAACTTCCAAGCTGAAGGCAACCCAACTAAAAAGCACTGCAGAGATTTGCTCCAAGCCACACTACCTGGGACCTCTAGGGAATATTCCTGCTCAGGAACAGACTTTAAACACAGACTTAGCTTTTCTCAACACCACTGTCACCTCTCATCCAGAGCAGAGCACAGATTTAACAACCACGGCAGCACTTCTGAAAGGCAACTAATCTCTCCAATGCCACTATAAATTTCACAAAAAATCACATTTAATGATCTTCTTTTTTTTCCTCCTCCTGGTTGTCTGTAATCCAACAGAGAGAGGGAGCTCCCAACTTTAATTCTGCAAAGAGGTGCTTAGAATAAATTGATAAAAATGCAACCAACCACATTCCCACTGGAAACTCTGCAGATATCTGCTCGCTGCCACGCCAACATTCCTGCCTGTAGATGGCCTGTTACCGTTGTGTATCCAGCGGCTCCTATTTCCACCGCCTTGTTTGAAGAACTTCCCTCTTCCCACATACCTTCCATCTCCAGGGACAGATCACACAGGGACACTAAACCTTCACCGTAAACAACACGGCTTTTGATATTCCTGTTTCCAAAGGATCCTCCACCGCTCAATTCCTACCATTCAGCAGCGCAGAGCTGATCACCTTGGCACAAGTCCTCTGTGCAACATGTTTGAGAAAAGCTTTGCCTGGCTGGTGTTCTGCACAGCTGAGATTTACACAGAGGTCTGCTGCCTTCCTCTGCTATTTATTTTATTTGCTGTGCACTAAAGGCTACTGCAAACAAATCGGGACACTTCATTTCCAGACTTAATACCCACTGCAGTGACATGCTTGGTGGACAGAGAGAGGGATCTCCTTCTCAGGACATCCCAAACTGCCAGTCACTCCACCTTCCTTCACATCTTTCCCATTGAGAGGAGAGGCAAACTATACCGAGAAGAAAAGCACCGTGGAGAGTAATTTGTTTTATTCAGCTGCATAGAGGCTCTGAGACTTTTATATAATTAAAGCTATTTTGTAGGAATTAAGATCCTCACACTACAAACATTTATTCATGCTGTCAACTTTGCTTCTGCACTGGTGCTCACCAGACTGACAACCTATGTTTTTGAGGAAAAAGCCAATTACACTAATTAGAAAGTCCATGAATACAACCACACACATGCAGAAGTTTGCTGCATGACCTGTATATATTTTCTTGTACAGATTTATGAATTGTAGAAGTTTGACTGCCCTTAACTGTTTCTCTCATCAGAAGACTTAAAAGAATCTATAAAGTGAAAAGAAAAATAAATTCTCTAAGAAACAGGTATGAGGCAGAAATCTTTCAGTTCACTAAATACCGTATGTTGGAGCAGGGAAGGGGAAAGTGCCAGAATAACCACATTTCATATTGGAAGTGGCAAACTTTTCTGAGAGTAAAGATAATATGGTTGTAGCACGGAGTTACAGCTCCAAGCTTCTTGGCTGTAGTACAATGTCAGCTTATTTTGGATGCTAACATTCCCCATTTCTTATCCTTTGGCCAACTACAGGCTAACGGCATGAAAAACTCCTCTCATGGCTATCCCAGCAGTGACCTCAAACTCAAACCAGGTGAGTCCCAGAGGTTCAAAAAATACATATTAAATAAATAAATAAAACGAAACTGTAAAACGTATCAACTTCCACATAGACTCATCTCTGGGCTACACCATGAGCACAAACTAGCTGGAAGATACTGAACCGAGAAGAACAACATGCGAGACCCGTGGGGCAGCAGACGTTTCTGTCACAGCAGGGTCTCGACACCACCACAAAGCACAACTGCTTTAAAAAACTAACGAGAGGGAACCACAAAGTGCTGAAGATTAGGAGAAAGGCATTAACAGACTGCTTCTGTAGGAGACCCGGAATGACCCTGGGAACACCGCCAAGAATTATTTTCTTACTGGTAGCACCGGCAGCATGCTCTCCTACTGCTGGGAAAGATACATGGGTGGAAGGTGGGCGAGACTGCTGGGGGACTGGGGGAGACAAGCAAGATGCCTCTACTCAGGAGGCAGCCCGTCACCAGCTCCTGAGGCTTATAGCAGCAATGCCTTTATCTGGATTTCCATCCAGCACACATTGTGTCATCCGTGTCCAGACCAGCAGCACCCCATCAGAGCAGGGTAGAGCCCCAGACCACTAAGGGCATAGAGGTACTGCCAGGTCTGGCAGGCTCGCCTTTTATAACCAAGTTCAGCTGCAAAAACGGTTGAGAAATAGCATTCTAGACTTTAAAAATGCATGCAAGTTAGAAATCCCATTACCTAGCACATTGTTAAGCTCGA
Source organism: Ramphastos sulfuratus (assembly GCA_013399055.1). Taxonomy (NCBI): domain Eukaryota; kingdom Metazoa; phylum Chordata; class Aves; order Piciformes; family Ramphastidae; genus Ramphastos; species Ramphastos sulfuratus. Next base: position 9,874 of record WBNM01005903.1, on the reverse strand, counting down.
GTTAGACTGGTTTGGCACCTTTCAGGAACGCACTAGCTGAGCTCTGGGTTTTGCAGGGCAAGCGGTTAGGGGATGCAGCAAATGTGGTCAGGGCACAGGGAACTGGTTCTGTTCTTACAAACCCAGCACTGAGTTCCAATAAAATAAAGTACAACAAGCGAAAAAAAATCCAAAAGCACCAAAACCAAGAAACTTCTGGGTTTTCCCCATGTCAGTTTTCCCCATTTGTGATGGGGTCACTTTAAGAAGCCAGGCCAGTACTTTTAGGTACTCACATAAAGAAATGCAAATGAAATACAAAATCACTAATACGGAGAGAGGCAGGCTTGCTCCCCGCCTTTTATTCAACAAATATAGATGGGATAAATGGTTCGTTACATTTAACTCCAAGCCGCAGCACCTCAGCCAAAACGTTATTTAAATAGAACATTTCTAAGAAGCGGGCAGGGGGGAAAGCAGAGGGGAGGGATGCAGATGTGGTCGTAACCTAAGAGAGGTTTAGCTTTTAAAGGACTTTTTCTTTTTTCAGTCCGTCTCCTGGTAGCATGCCATGTAAAAAAAAAGGTGTCTGGCAAGCACAATCAAAAGTTTCCAGGGTTTTCCTTCCCAAAGCCGCCTCAGCCAAGAGCCGGGCGGGGAGCACGGAGCCAGGAGAAGTCGATCGCGCTTTTCTCCAGCTTTTTCTCCAACATGCCCCCTGGATCCAGACGTTTTCGGAGGGAGCTGCAGACGAGCAGTCGTCCCGGGTTCCTCACCTGCCTGGCAGCCCCCGGCCGCGGGCAGTGGGGCCGCTCTCCCCACCGGGTCCTGGGCGCAGCCGAAGGGCGCGGACCTGCCGCCTCCTCCTGCCCCACGGGCACGGCTCCTCCAGGAGAGAGCCGGGGGTAGGGCGGGGGCAGCCGCCGGCACTTCGCACAGGGACACGGGCGCAAGCACCGGTCTCTCCCCAGACTTTTTGCCCCCTGGAGCGGCACCGGTCGTGCCGCGGCGCGACGCGGGGCAGGGCGGAGGCGATGACAGCAGCCGCGCCGGCAGCCCCCGGGGGATTACCGGGCGCTGCTAGAGGGCCCGTCCCGCCGCCAGCCCCTCGCAGGGCCGCTCCCGCCTGCCTGCACGGCGCCGCCCGCCGCAGAGCTCTCCACCGAAGGGGTAGAGCCGGTGGGGCCCCGGAGCGCCGCGACAAGGATCGGGCAGGGAGCGGAGACACAGGAGGAGCAGCAAGAGAAACTTTCCACCGAGTGCGGCAACGTCCCGCCGCAGCCCCGTCCCGCCGCCGAACAAAAGAGCCGGGACCGGGAGCGTCGCCCCAGGGCGGCGGACGCGGCTTCCCGGGGTCGCCCCCTGAGCCGAGCTGCTAGGCGACCCGCCCGGAACCCCCTTCCCCCGCCCCGCCCTTACCTGGCGGAGAGCTGGTGCGGAGCGGCGGGCCGGGCCAGGCGCGGCGGTGAATCCCGGCTAGCTGGAGCGAGTGCCAGGAGGGCTCGGCGGGGATTCCGCCATGTCAGTGATGTCGGCACCACATGGGGCCCGCGGACGGCCCACGCTACCGCGCACTCTGGAGTAGAGGCTCCCGCCGAAAACCCGGCTGAAGCGGGCGGTGGCGGCGGCGGGGCGCGCCGGTCCTCCTGCCCCCGCCCCGCCGAGCGGCCGCTCGCTCCGCCCCGCCCCGCCCCGGCCCCGCTCCTCCGCCTCCGCCCCCTTCGCCCCGTCCCCGGGCGCCGGGCTGGGGGAGCCGTGAGGGGCGGCCAGGGGGAGCGGGCGGGCGCGGGGAGCTGAGGCGGTGCCCGGCTAAGGTCCAGGCAGGCTCCGCCGACTGACAGAGCCGTGCCGCCGCTCCCGTCTCTGAGCTCCCGTTTCGTCTCATCCGCCCCCCCCCCAGTTCTTCCCAATTTCTTCATCGTTACTTATTCCCAGAAATCACCCTGGAACCTAAATCATCCCGAGTTCTCCTGACCACTTCGCGGCCTCCGACACCGTGGCAGAGGTCGGTGCCGTTGTCCCAGAAGTGCCGTTTCTGACTGGGGAAGTCCCTCGCCTACACAGTTTAAGGCCTCCGGAATCTCCGGAGATGTCCCCTAAGATGTCCTGCGCCTCCATGAGCATCTGCTGCGGATCCCTGCAGAGACGACACACCGACCTAGAAGAACCCTTGGTCCCACTAGTGTGTGCATTCCTACATCTCCATCGGCCGGGAGCAAGAAGTTTTAGGCAGAGTCTTTCAGAGATTAAGAAATGTCCGGATTTAATTACATTTCTGCAGCCCAAGTGTACTCCCGGCTCTGGAAGAACCACGAGAGCCCTGAGAAACCATGGTGACCATTTACCCCTCAGCGCTGCATCCAAGCAATGTGGGAATCATGACTCGAACTTTAATCTGGTTACAGGAAAAGCTTAAAATAGGACTCAGCCTCACCCACACCACAGATCACAGACACACTTTGAAGAGTCTTTTGATTTGGCTTTAGTCCTTTGGGCAGCTAACCTTCCTCTGCAAAAGCTCATTGCCCATAGCCCTTGTGCTCTGCCATCTCTCTGCCACTACATTCTTGAGTGTTATTTTTCCCTACAGCTTTCCTGAACAGTTGATATATTTTATCTTACCAGAGCGAGGTTTCCTTTCAAAACCCAGAAAACCCTGTGGAGTCTTAGGCAGCCCAGGTGTATTCTCATCAGCTTCCATTAAGATCTCAGCAGAAAGATTTTTTTTTTCCCCCACAGGACTCCCTGATGTTCTACTTCTTGTTAAACCTCACACTAGAGAAAAATTGGTTTGGCATAAAAGTTTGGTAAACCAAAAAACATCGTTTCCAACTCAGTTGAGGTTTATTTATGACCAAAACACATAAAATAAAAATTATCTGGATTAGATAATTCCTACAAAAATAACAAATCAGCATTTTCCCATGGGAAAGGTTTTTCAATGTTAGATGGTAGCCAGCACTACCATCTACAATTGTTCATTGTTAAATGCAAAAGCTTTTATAACAAGTAAAATCTGAAAGGAAAAAAAAAATCTTTTATTAGTGACCCAAAACACTTTGATGATCCTGGATTGGCTTACAGAATCAGATGAGATTAATTATTCACTAGGGTGGTAAAGCCTTTACTTGGTCTCATAGACTGTTTTGTGAAAGAAAAGATAAAGAAAAGGGAGAGAGGGAGGGACTGAAGACATTGGTTTGGAAAAGGGGAAAAAATCGCTAACCTGAGTTGGAAAATAACCAAAAATTTACACTGAAGAGTAAATAAAATCAAAGTTGAAGAAAGAACAATAAAGGAGAGGAAGGAAGTTGAACCACAAGATCGATTTGTAGCTTTTCTATCCGATGGGCTAGAGGAAGTCTTGATCCTCATTTGCAGAGTCAAAGCAAGAGACCTTCGGGCATGGGGACATTTCCATTCTCACCTGAAACCACAAACATGGCCAGAGTCACCAAAAATAGAGCAAAGCCAGCCTGGACCTGAAGCAAATACAGATCTTCTCCTTGGAGCACCTTCTATTCAGCCACAGTGCCCTTATCAACTAAAGGAGCAGATAATGGTTAACAGCCTCTGTAAATTGGTTCTGTAGCATTGGGCGTGGTTTGTAAACTGAGAAAGATGGCAAGAGAGGGAAGCAAGGACTGCTTTTCCTCAGAAAGTTCCTACATAAATAACAGATAAAGTGATTTCTTTAATGGTTTACTCCTCAAGCCAGCTCATCTAGGAGGTGCATTAATCAGACCAGGAGGAAATGCCTTTTGCCCCTGAAAAAGGAAAAGGATTAGGCTGAGTGGTGACACAGCAGGGGCAGACAAATTATGCTGCAGAAAACGACTGCCCTAAACTATCATCCAAATAAATAGAGAGCAAAGCCATGAACTTAACTTTTCTGTTTTGATGAGTCTGGGGTTTTATTCAACAACATGCATATTTTTCTTTTATCACAGTGAGATCTTTCTGTTTACTCAGGAAGCAAGTGGCGTCAGAACCGCAATAGTGTGTCTCTCCCATCTCCCTTCCCACGTGTGCCTGTTGCAGGGGACCAGGATAAAGGGATGATGCTGTGTCCCTTGGACATTCTCTTGGATCCATGTCCCCAGGACAGTCGTTCCTAAGCTGCAGATGCACCAGGACTAGACAGAAACCACTAACTCCTTTCAAGCAGGAATTGTTTAGCCATCAGACAGCAACAATTCGAACAGTATTAACTGGGGCTGGATCCAAACCAAACCAAACTCCTGTATTCTGCTTCATCCCTGTCAACGCATCCCTTCCTATTTGTTGACAAATCCCAGAGAAGTGCTTTGTGAAAACTCTCTCTGTGCAATTGGCATGTGGCCTTAGAGATCAGACACTTGTAAAGGCTGTGAAGATGAGCTCTATTCTCACGGGATGTTTTCCCTCGTGTTTCTTATGGGAGGTAAAATTTAACAAATCTCACAAGCTGTATGTTCTGTATTCTGGAGAGCAGGGAGGCTGAGCTCTTGGCATCAGTGCTGCTTGACAGTGTACAGAGAATGCTTTGACTGATAGCATGGATTTTTTTACCTGGAGTGTACTCCTCTGTCATTTTTAATACCACATAGCACCAACTATGTAAGGTGATTCAAGCACTGGATGGACTGTGGCCACAAAAATTTTCTTCCCACGTGCACTATCACATCTCTGAGCAGCTGTGAGCTGTGCTGGCTTGTTACTCAGTGTCTAATGGGTTACATTTACCCATAGCCAGAACTCCAGGTTCAGACTCCTACTCTCAGTGCCAGCAGCAACTTGGATGGATTAAAAAAAAGATAAGTACTCAGCAGAAACACCTCAGGTGACCCCTAAACGGGCTGAGAGCATGTGCTACAGCATCCCTCAGTTGGACCTTGCTTTACCAGGGAAAGGGCTCTGCAAAAGCAGAAGGGCAGGATGCTCAAAGCAAACAGCTGGGTGATCTCCTTACCAAACCCATCCAGAACAGAATACTGCAGCTCTTCTTCTCCCTTCTCCTTATGATGACACAACTTACTCCTTCCACAGAATAAAGATGGCACTGTGTAATCCTGTATTTTTTGCTAATAGACCTTTCTGGGGCCCTTGTCTCAACCTATCACAAGCCATTAAAGTTGATGTGATTTAAGCAGTTGGGTACTCATAATCACACCATACTATCTGGTCACAGTAGTCTTCTCTCTTATCTGAAAACATGAAAGCTAAAGGCAAATTAGATTGTACAGATGAAAACATACTGAATTCTTTCAGTCTTTATAATGTTTCAAGTGAGTGCCCGTGGAGAGTGGCACAAGCAAGAAGGCCTGGGTAAGCATTTGTAGTTTGTAGTTCATAATAGTCACTTTTACTGAGGGAATCCAAAACTCTGCAGGACGCTCTTTTTAAGTAACTAGGGCATGTAAACATTAGCATGAACCAGGATTTCTATCTGTACCTCTCTATTTAGAGGAAATGAATGCGTTATTCACTGAGTGTATATTCATGGGTTTGCATTCATGAACTGACTGAGGTTGGTGAGGAGCTCATATTCCTGGCACTAATTAGCAGATTTCCCCCTTTTTAGGACACCGGTCAGTATTTCTCATGCTCGCCAGCACATGCAGAAATTAAACTCATAAACTCTTATTCCTGTTAGAAGATCAATGGACTAATCAGTGTAAGATTCTGAAAGAAAATCTGCCTCTCTTATTAGTGGGGTTCACAGTGACTTTTTATTATAGACACTTCAGTCTGTGATAAAACCCATTGCCTACTGCACATCCTTTTAGAGGCTTAATGGGCAAGTCCTTAACTTGGTCTTCGAATCTCTCAGACCACTACTAAGCAGTAAGTCAGAATACATCATAGAATCATAGAATGGTAAGGTTGGAAGGGACCTCAACCCCCTGCCATAGGCAGGGACACCTCCCACTAGTACAGGTCACTCAAGGCCTCGTCCAACCTGGTCCTGAACACCTCCAGGGAGGGAGCAGCCACAACCTCCCTGGGCAACCTGTGCCAGTGCCTCACCACACTCACTGCAAAGAACTTCCTCCTAACATCCAGTTTCAATCTCCCCTCTGCCAGTTTAAACCCATTGCCCCTTGTCCTGTCATTGTAAGACCTTGTCAATAATCCCTCCCCAGCCTTCCTGTAGGCCCCCTTCAGATACTGGAAGGCTACTCTAAGGTCTTCTTATCAGACCACTACTAAGCAATAAGTCAGAATATATCAGAAATCATGAAAGACTCAGGGACTTCACCAGCAGCTAGTAGAAGCCTCTAAACACCAGTGCCATTATTCTAACGATGTGATTTCTGGCACAGCAGCAGTTGTTGTTTTTTCAAGGATATTATTCTATTAGTTATTTCTTAAGCTTTACAAAGGCATCAAGGAAAGAAAATATTCCTGTTGCCCTCTCTTCCATGAGAAGCACCATTGTCTTCACAAGCAATCTGCTTTGCAAGCCGAGGACTTACACAGGGCATTTTTTACATTTTTTCGTCTACGTTGGGTTTAGAAGTTTAAATAAGTTCCCGTCTGCCAAGAGTTCCCTTGGCACTTCACCAGTTCAAGAAGATTACACACCAGTCGTGTCCATTCAAAACAATAACTCCTGACCACTGCACCCGAAGGAAACTCTCATTTATCACCTGATAATCACACCTCTCTGCAGCGTTAGTTTGGTCAATGAGAAGCATCTTCCTTTTGGTGTCTTATAAGTATTTTGATTCAGCCTCCTTAGCACCCTGCAGTTTGTTGGGCTTCATTAGGTTTGCTTTGGTTTTGTTTTGTTGAAAGCTCTTGTTTCAGTGCAGGCTCTACAGGAAAACAAAGCAATATTGCTTGCATTGTTACAGCCAAAAGGAGAGCCATGGAGAAAAAAAAAAAAAACCAAAAACAACTTCTTGGAAGATGTTGCAGATTGGTATTCATGAAACAGCTGGAGATGAAACGTACAGCACTAAGCCTGTCCAGTTGCTCCTGGTCATGTTGCACATTCAGGAAATTCATAATTAGGTGGTTATATCCCCAGTGTTTCCCCTGCAGCACTCTTTACAACCAGCAATTTATCTTCTTTCTTGTCGTTTAAAAAAAAAAAAGAAAGAAAGAAAGAAATCAAAAAAACTACAAAAGAAAGGGGAAAAGGAGGGGGGAGGAGTAGAAAATACAAGCAGGAATGTCTTAAAATATGCTCAATAGTTTCTTCTTACTGTGGAAAAAAAAAAAAGTAAATCAGAAGTTGGCACTTTTGCACATACCAGCAAACTTCTGCTGATCCACTGCCCTTTCCTATCACAGTACTTTTCCTCTGTGTTCTATCTCCTTCCTCTTCACAGTATTTATTTTGCTGGTTAATTTTTTTCTTTTTCCTTGCCAGTCGTGCAGCAGCTTTCCTGTAAAGGGCAGCCACACCTGGCCGTTTAGAAAGAAATGCTTTAGTAAGTAAACATTTATTTTTCTTGCCAAATGCAAGCACTGTACATGGGGGGGATGTGTGTGTGTGTGTTTATTCCTCACTCCCTCCAAGGTTTCCAGTGAATCCCTAAGTAGTTTCTGCTCTGTATTTTGACTTCTCCTAGTGGTATCAGGAAAGCCTTTCCCTGCATGCTAGGAATCTTTGTCCTACACACTACAAATGGTGTTTTGTCAAAAATCCTCATTCATTTTAAATCAGGCAGGTTACAACTTGAAAGATTTTTTTTTTCCCTTCTTTTCATAGCCTTTAAATAGAACAGGCCTTATGTTAATTACACACACATGCAACAGGGAGATTTGTGTATACAGGGCAATCAATGAGAAATGTTGCCAGCTTTGGAATTAAACTGTTACCAGTGAGGCAGCAGGTTTGCTCCCTGATAGCAAAGCATTAAATATAAGCTTTGCTCTATTTATATATAATAAGCATATGCTTTGAAAATTAAAAATCAGTATTACTGATTTTTCCTCCAACATAAGAAGGCAAGAAGGAAAAGAAGGAAGGAAGGAAGGAAGGAAAGAAGGAAGGAAGGAAGGAAGGAAGAAGGAAAGAAAGAGAGAAAGAAAGGAAGGAAGGAAGGAAGGAAGAAAGAAAGGAAGAAAGAAAGAAAGGAAGAAAGAAAGAAAGAAAGAAAGGAAGAAAGAAAGGAAGAAAGAAAGAAAGGAAGAAAGGAAGAAAGGAAGAGAAAGAAAGAAAAGAAAGAAAGAAAGGAAGGAAGAAAGA
>WBNM01005900.1:0-17761 GCA_013399055.1 Ramphastos sulfuratus | reverse complement strand
GTGCAGTTCTGGAGCCCCCAGCACAGGAAGGACATGGAAGTGTTGGAGCCAGTCCAGAGGAGGCCATGAAGATGCTGAGAGGGCTGCAGCAGCTCTGCTGTGAGGACAGACTGAGAGAGTTGGGGCTCTGCAGCCTGGAGAAGAGAAGGTTGCCAGGAGACCTTAGAGTGGCCTTCCAGTGTCTGAAGGGGGCTCCAGGAAGGCTGGGGAGGGACTATTGACAAGGGCTTGCAATGCCAGGACAAGGGGAATGGGTTTGAAGTGTCAGAGGGGAGATTGAAAGTGGATGTTAGGAGGAAGTTGTTTGCAGTGAGGGTGATGAGACACTGGCACAGGTTGAGGGTGGTGAGATACTGGCACAGGTTGCCCAGGGAGGTGTTCAAGGCCAGGTTGGAGGAGGCCTTGAGTGACCTGTACTAGTGGGAGATGTCCCTGCCTATGGCAAGGGCTTGGAACTGGATGAGCTTTGAGGTCCCTTCCAACCTAATCCGTTCTGTGATTCTGTGGTTAGGAAACAGTGATAATGCTGAAGCTGAGACTTCTGAGCTGTGAATGCAGAGGTGCAGTCTGGATCTCAGCTTGTGTGTTCACTTTGGCTGCTGTGTTTGGAGGTGCTCTTGCTGCTGTCAAGCTTTTACTGCAGTGCACAGGCATGGAGGAGTGAAGTTTGGATTGCTCTCATTAGCGGCAAAAGTAGATTCTAGCAAGGAGAGGGCTGGGAAAGAATTTGGGATAGGTTGGCCTAGATATTTAATTGCATCTTGGAATTAAGTCATCTTTAGAAAATCACGGAGGGCAGGAGAGATGCCTGAGGACTGAAGGAATGGCAGGGTAAGAAGGTGGACTCAAGGGACCACAGACCAGTCAGCCTCACCTCTATCCCTGGTAAGGTGATGGAACAGCTCATTCTGGGCACATGAAAGAAAATAAGGTTATCAGGAGCAGCCAACAGGGATTTACCAAGGGGAAGGCATGTTGGGTTAACCTGTGATGGGGTGACGGAGGGGGTGGACACAGGGAGAGCAGAGGATGCTGCCTTCCTTGACTTCAGCAAGGCTTTTGACACTGTCCCTTCTCATGGGAAAGCTCAGGAGGTGTGGGTTAGAAGAGTGGAGGGTGAAGTGGATGGAGAACTGGCTCCACAACAGTGCCCAGAGGGTCCTCATCAGTGCTGCAGGGTCCACATGGAGACCCAGGGCTCAGTGCTGGCTCCAGTCCTGTTCAACATCTTCATCAGTGACCTGGCTGAAGGGACAGAGTGGAGCCTGAGGCAGTCTGCTGCTGAGACAGAGCTGGGAGCAGTGGCTGAGAGCCCTCAGGCTGTGCTGCCACTCAGCCAGAGCTGCACAGGCTGCAGAGCTGGGCACAGGGAACCTCCTGGAGGTCAGCAAGGGCAGAGTCCTGCACCTGGGGAGGAACAACCTCCTGCAGCTGGACAGGTGAGGGGGGACCTGCTGGGGAGCAGCTGCACAGAGAAGGACCTGGGAGTGCTGGTTGATAAGAAGTTCTCCATGGGACAGCAATGTGCCCTGGTGCCCAAGAAGGCCCAGAGTATACTCAGGTGTTTTTAAAGTGTGACCTGAAGGTCGAGGGAGGTTCTCATCCTCCTCTACTCAGCCCTAGTTAGACCATACCTGGAATACTGTGTCCAGTTCTGGGCTCCCCAGTTCAAGAAGGACAGGAAAATAGCTGAGAGAGTCCAGTGGAGGCTATGAGGATGGTGATGAAGGGACTGGAACATCTCTCCTACAAAGGAAGCCTGAGAGCCCTAGGGCTGTCTGGAAAATGCTGACAAGGGGACCTTATCAATGTCTACAAATACCTTCAGGGTGGCTGTCAGGAGGATGGAGCCAGGCTCTGGTCAGGGATGCCCAGTGACAGGAGGAGGGGCAGTGGATGTAAACTCAATCACAAGAGGTTCCACTTCAAGATGAGGAGAAACATATTTGGTGTGAGGCTGCTGGAGACTTGGAGCAGGCTGCCCAGAGAGGTTGTGGAGTCTCCTTTGGAGCCTTTCCAAGCCCACCTGGATGTGTTCCTGTGGACAGGCTGAGAGGGTTTGGGGCTCTTCAGCCAGGAGAAGAGAAGGCTTTGAGGAGACCTTAGAGTAGCCTTCCAGTATCTGAAGGGGGCTCCAGGAAGGCTGGGGAGGGACTATTGACAAGGTCTTTTAATGCCAGGACAAGGGGCAATGGCTTTGAAGTGGCAGAGGGGAGATTGAAACTGGATGTTAGGAGGAAGTTGTTTGCAGTGAGGGTGGTGAGGCACTGGCACAGGTTGAGGGTGGTGAGAGACTGGCACAGGTTGCCCAGGGATCACGTTGGGTGCTTCTGTGCTCCACAACCTCCCTGGGGGTGTTCAAGGCCAGGTTGGAGGAGGCCTTGAGTGACCTGTACTAGTGGGAGGTGTCCCTGCCTATGGCAGGGGATTGGAACTAGATGATCCTTGAGGTCCCTTCCAACCTTACCATTCTATGATCTCTGGAGGTGCCTTCCAAGCCCTCCCATTCTGTGCCCCTGTGACTGTTAGCCACAGTGTGAGCTGTGAGCTGCTGTGAAAGTAGCGGCGCTGCTGTGTCACGCAGCTCTCTGTGGCTTCCCTAAGGACCATGCTTAACCTCTCACCTCCTCTCTAGGTGTCACCATGGGACAAAAGGGAGGAAGCCAACAGAAAGAAGCTGGAGTTTGCTGTGGGAAACAGTGACTACCTGGCTCTTCTGCAAGCCTACAAGGTGAGCTGCACTGCAGCCTCTCTCGGAGCTTTCTGGGAGCTCAGAATTGCGGCTGAAATATTTTATGGAAGGTTTCCTCTCCTCCTCTGGCTTAGGGCTGGCGTTTGAGCATCAAAGAGGGCTCTCAGGCAAGCTACAACTACTGCAGGGAGAACTTCTTGTCAGGAAGAGTCCTCCAGGTGAGCCTGGTTTTGTGGCCTTGCAGTGGGCCTGGCTGAGGCACTGGCAGAGCCCTAGTGGCAGAAGCAAGCAGTTGGTGGAGGTTCTCCTGGCACTGTGTGGCACCAACCACAGACCTTTGTTTGTCTGCAGGAAATTGCAAGTCTGAAGAGGCAATTCACAGAGCTGCTTTCTGACATTGGCTTTGTGAAGGAGGGCTTGAGAGCGAGAGACATTGAGAAGAGGTGGTCCCAAGGAGGTGATGGTGTGTTGGATGCCACAGGAGAAGAGGTAATTCTCAGCACCCCAGGGTTCTAGAACAGTCCTGCACTTTTTCATTTGACTTGGGTGCTAGGTGGGCTCTAGCCTGGTGGGCTAACCCCCACAGCCTGGCTTTGTCATCTCCCCCTGGCAACTCTGTTTCTTCCTGAGAGCTTCAGCAACCAAGTCAAGTTGAGAGCTATCCCTGCCCGTGGCAGCAGAGTTGGAGGGGATGAGCTCTGAGGTCCCTCCCAACCTGAGCCATTCTAGGATCCTCTCTGCTGGTACTAGCCCCAGCTGCATGAGGCTTGGGTTGCCCAGGAAGAAGAGGCCCCCATGAGGAAGGGAGCTGAAAGCTTTGATGCAGTGAGACGTTGCTGCCTTGACATCTTAGAAGTCAGTAAGTGGTGGAAAGGCAGAGCTGTGCCTGGTGGCCTGGGCTGAGTGTTGGGCTGAAGTGCCAGCCTGGTTTGGTCACACTTTGTTAGGGTGCAGAGCAAGCAGTGAAGTATTGCAGCATTGCAGAAGCCAGAGAGCTCCTAGGGCTGCATGATGGGATGAGAACCCTACAATGGCTCAGCTTGGGAGGGACCCCACAGAGCATCTACTCCAATACCCTGCCGTGGGCAGGGAATCCTCTCAACTAGACTTGGTTACTCAAGGCCTCATCCATCCTGGCCTTGAACCCCCCCAGGCAGGAGGCAGCCACAGCCTCCCTGGGCAGCCTCTCGCCACTCTCACACTGCAGAACTTCTCCCTCAGCTCCACTCTAACCCTGCTCTGCCTCAGCTCCAAACCATTCCCCCTTGGCCTGGCTCAGACACCCTCAGCAAAAGTCTCTCTGCAGCCTTCCTGCAGGATCCCTTCAGGCACTGGCAGCAGCTCTGAGGTCCCCCTGGAGCCTTCTCCTCTGCAGGCTGCCCCCCCCCAGCGCCCTCAGCCTGTGCTCACAGCAGAGATACTCAGGAAGGGTTTGGTAGGTGTAGGATCTCACTGTGCACTGGGACAGCTTATGCTTGCTTCCACCCAGGGAAAGCTGCTTTGTCTCACACAACAGCTCAGGTTGGAAGGTACCTCAGAGATCATCCACTCCAACTCCCCTGCCATGGGCAGGGACACCTCTCAGCTAGACTTGGGGCCCAGGGCCTCATCCAATCTTAAACACTACCAGGAAAGCGGCTGAGCACTAAGTGCACTGCATGCTGCTGCTTTAGTGGCCATGGTGGTGCTGGCTCAGTGGCTGGACTGGATGAGCTTGGAGGGCTTCTCCAGCCCAAACACTTCTCTGATTCTATGGAGCTGCTGTCCCATTTACTCCATCCATGGACCTTAGGAGCAGTATTTGGTCCTGCACTTTTGCAGTGCAGCTGCAAAAGTAAAGCAGTCTGAGGAATTCCATCACTCCAGGAGCAGGGCTTTGCCTTTGCCTCATGCATGCTTCCATTTCCCAGGCAAACTCGAATGCAGAGAACTTCAAGCTGATCTCAGCCATGCTGTGTGCTGCTCTCTACCCCAACGTTGTCCAGGTAAGGGAATGCTGCTGCCTTTTCCCTTCTGCTGCCCAGCAAATCACAGAGCCACAGACTGCATCGGGCTGGGAGGGACCCTCCAAGGGCATCTTGGCCACCCCCCTGCACTCAGCAGGGACACCTCCAGCTGGAGCAGGCTGCACAGGGACACAGCAAGGCTCAGCTTGAATGTCTGCAGGGACAGGGCCTCAAGCACAGCCCTGGGCAGCCTGTGCCAGTGTCTCACCACTCTCCTTCTGCACAACTTCCTCCTCAGGTCAAACCTAACTCTGCCCTGCTCCACTCTCAAAGCATTGCCCTTGGCCTATCCCCACAGTCCCTCCTCAGCCTGCCTGTAGGTCCCCTTCAGATATTGAAATGCAGCTCTGAAGTCTCCCCTCTCTTCTCCAGGCTGAACAGCCCCAACTCTCCCAGCCTGTCCCCACAGCAGAGGCTCTCCAGCTCTCTGAGCATCTCTGTGGCCTCCTCTGCACCCTCTCCAGCAGCTCCAGGTCTCTCTTGTGTTGGAGGCCCTGGATCTGGCCCCAGCCCTGCAGATGAGGTCTGAGCAGAGCAGAGGGGCAGGATCCCCTCTCTCCATCTCTGGCCACACTGCTTTGGATGCAGCCCAGGCTGGCCTTGGCCTTCTGGGCTGCCAGTGCCCATTGCTGGCTCCTGCCAAGCTTCTCCCTCACCAGCACCCCCAGGTCATTCTCTGCAGGGCTGCTTTCATTTTCATCACACCCAGCCTGGAGTGATATTGAAGGTTGCATCTAAATTCAACCCCCTGCCATGGGCAGGGACACTTCCCACCAGTCCAGGTTGCTCAAGGCCTCATTCAACCTGACCTTGAACACCTCCAGGGAGAGGGCAACCACAACCTCCCTGGGCAACCTGTGCCAGTGTCTCATTTCTTCCTAATCTCCATTCTAAATCTGCCCTCTTCAAGCTTCAGTCCTTTCCCTCTCATCACTGTGAGTCCTTGTGAAAAAAAGTCCCTTCCTGGATTTACTTCCATGCCCTGGAAGGCAAGTTTGGAATGTTTTCTGGTGCAGCAGATTTCATAACTTTTTCTCTTCCCATACAGGTGAAGAAGCCAGAGGGCAAATTCCAGAAGACCAGTACAGGAGCAGTCAGGATGCAACCCAAAGCAGAAGAGCTGAAGTTTGTTACCAAGAATGATGGCTATGTTCACATCCACCCCTCATCCGTCAACTACCAGGTCAGGCTCCTCTCCTCTGCAGGGCATGCTCCTGGCTAGGAGCAGGTCACCTCTGCTTGGGTCAAGGAGAGGATCAGGGGGGTGCCTTTTGGTGCCTTTGTGATGATCTTCATACACAGAATAATAGGCTTGGTTTGGTTGGAAAAGACATCTAAGGTCATTGAGTCCAACCAGCAACCCAGCACCACAACTTCCACTGAACCAGGGGGCAGCCACAACCTCCCTGGGTAACCTGTGCCAGTGTCTCCCCACCCTTACTCTGAAGAATTTCTTCCTAATCTCCAGTCTGAATCTGCCCTCCTCAAGGTTCAATCCATTGGCCCTTGTCCTGTCACTCCCAGCCCTTGTCAAAAGTCCCTCCCCAGGGGGCTCTCCTGTAGCCCCCTTCAGGTACTGGAAGGTTGCTCTATCAGCCTGTACCTATAGCAGAGGTTCTCCAGCCCTCTGAGCATCTTTGTGGCCTCCTCNGAGGGCTGGGGGTCAGGAAGGAAGGGACAGGGACAGGCTCTGCTCACCTGTGCCCTGGGACAGCACCAGGGGCACTGGATGGGAACTGCAGCACAGGAAGCTGCACCTCAACATGAGGAAGAACTTCTTGAGTGTAAGGGTCCCAGAGCCCTGGCACAGGCTGCCCAGAGAGGTTGTGGAGTCTCCTTCTCTGGAGCCTTTCCAGCCCAACACATGTTCCTGTGTGACCTGTGCTGGATTCTCTGGTCCTGCTCTGGCAGGGGATTGGACTCAATGATCTGTGGAGGTCCCTTCCAACCCCTGATGTCCTGTGATTTTGTGACACCTCCAAGGCCTTTTCCTGCAGGCTGCTTTCCATCCACTGCTCACCCAGCCTGCATTTGTGCTTGGCATTGCCCTGACCCATCTGCAGGACCTTGCACTTGGCCTTGTTGAACTTCATGAGGTTGACCTGGGCAACCCTCTGCAGCCTGTCCAGGTCCCTCTGGATGGATCTTTCCCTCCAGTGTGTGAACTGCACCACACAGCTTGGTGTCACCCCCAGACTTGCTGGGGGCGCCACAGTCCTACTGCCCATGTTGCTGGCAAAGATGTTAAGCAGCTCTGGTCCCTGGTGACAGGGACACTCTTGTCACTGTCTCTGTTTGAACACTTGAGTCCTTTGCCTGAAACGGCGAACTTGGAGGCCTTGAGGCTTGTTGATTTCTCACAGGCTTGTTGCAAAGCAGGAAGGGGCAAGCGATGCCTGGCACAGTACTGGCAGCTCTCATGGGTCAGAGAGAGGCTCATGGGCACACAGGCTGCTCTCCGTAGTCAGAGCAGGGGCTGTGGAGGCGACAGGCAGGCAGGCAGGCCCTCTGCGTGCCCGCCGAGCAGGTGGGAGGAGCCGTGGCGCTGGAAGGAATCTGTGGCGTGCCCAGTCGCGGTGTGCCCGTCGCTGTGTGCCTGTTGTGTGCCTGTTGCTGTGTGCCCGTTGCTGTGTGCCCTTTGCTATGTTCCCGTTGCTGTGTGCCCATCGTGTGCCCATTGTCGTGTGCCCGTTGCAGACCCGGCACTTCGAGAGCCCCTACCTGGTGTACCATGAGAAGATCAAGACCAGCCGCGTGTTCATCCGGGACTGCAGCATGGTGTCGGTGTACCCGCTGGTGCTGCTGGGCGGCGGGCAGGTGCACACCCAGCTGCAGCAGGGCCACTTCCTCATCTCCCTGGATGATGGCTGGATACGTTTCCAGGCTGCCTCGCACCAGGTAAGGGGCAGCGCAGCGCTGCCCTGGCACCGCGCTGGGGCAGGCTGGGCGGGGCTCCCGTGCTCACCTGGCATACAGACACGGAGATGCTTGGAGGGCTGCAGCGGCTCTGTTGCGAGGACAGGCTGAGAGAGTTGGGGCTCTGCAGCCTGCAGAAGAGAAGGCTGCCAGGAGACCTTAGAGTAGCCTTCCAGTGGAGCTGCAGGAGGGCTGGGGAGGGACTGTTGGCAGGTCTTGTAATGACAGGACGAGGAGGAATGGGTTTGAATTGGCAGAGGGGAGATTGACACTGGACATTAGGAGGAAGTTCTTTACAGTGAGGGTGGTGAGACACTGACACAGGTTGCCCAGGGAGGTGTTGAAGGCCAGGTTGGATGAGGCCTTGAGCGACCTGTACTAGTGGGAGGTGTCCCTGCCTATGCCAGGTGGGTTGGAACTGGATGAGCTTTGAGGTCCCTTCCAACCTAAACCATTCTGTGATTCATCTTCCTCCCCCTCCCTATGCCAGGTGGCTGAGCTGGTGAAGGAGCTGCGCTGCGAACTGGACCAGCTGCTGCAGGATAAGATCAGGAACCCCAGCATGGATCTGTGCGTGTGCCCCCGCGGCTCTCGCATCATCGGCATGATCGTGAAGCTGGTGACCACCCAGTAGCTGCCTACACAGACTGAGTGGCACCAAAGTGTCTTGACTGACTGGTTGGCCCCAAACGTGGTGCTGGGCACTGTGGCAGATTGAGTTGGCAGCTTCGGGGTTTTGGGCGGTTGGGTTGATTTGCCTTTGCTGGAAGGGCTTACAGTATGCTCTGGGGAAAGGGCAGGAGGAAAAGTCCCTTCCAGGGATGAAGCAAAGTTGTGTCCTGGGGTGTTGTTTTTTTCATGGGGCTGTACACTGCCAGGAGTGTTTTCTGACCACCAGAATACCTACTGCTTCCAGGAGGGCTCGTGGCAATGGCTGGAGGCAGCAAGGGGCATCACAAACTGCTGAACTGCTTCGATCTCAATACGGTCGGGCCAAGACTTCACTGAGGTAGTCAGTGTTGGCTCACCCAAAGCCCTTAAAGCTGTACTGTGTCCAGCTGTGGTGTCCCCAACCCAAGAGAGATGTGCACCTCATGGAGCAGGTGCAGAGGAGGCCACAGAGATGCTCAGAGGGCTGGAGAACCTCTGCTGTGGGGACAGGCTGGTAGAGTCGGGGCTGTGCAGCCTGGAGAAGGCTCCAGGGACACCTTAGAGCTGCATTTCAGTATCTGAAGGGGACCTACAGGCAGGCTAAGGAGGGACTGTTCAGAAGGGCTTGGAGTGATAGGCTGAGGGCAATGGTTTGAAAGTGGAGCAGGGCAGAGTTAGGTTGGACCTGAGCAGGAAGTTGTGCAGGAGAGTGGTGAGACACTGGCACAGGCTGCCCAGGGCTGTGCTTGAGGCCCTGTCCCTGCAGACATTCAAGCTGAGCCTTGCTGTGTCCCTGTGCAGCCTGCTCCAGCTGGAGCTGTCCCTGCTGATTGCAGGGGGGGTGGACAAGAGGCCTTTGGAGGGTCCCTGTCATGCTGCTGCAATCTGTGAATGGTTTTTAACACACTTGCATGTTTGTTTGCAGCAGTTTCATAGCAACACACAGGAGCCCCCAAAGCAGCAGAGCAGTGCAGGCTCTCTACAGAAGGCCAAGCTGTTAATGTTGTCAGCAGCACCATGCTCCTGGAAGTGCAAGCTCCAAGTGCTTGCCTCGTTGCTTTCCTGGGGTTTTAATGAAAGCTGTGAAGGGCTGGGCAGAAGGTCATTATTGCACTGCAGGGGCATACATACAGAGCCTTGTCAGGCAGGAGCACTCTTGTCAGGCAGGACTGTTAGGTACAGTACTGCTGCTGCGTGCCCCACACCTGTGCCAGTAAGAGGCAGCAGGTCCAGAGGAGGGGAAGGAGCTGGAGAACAGGGCTGGGGAGGAGCAGCTGAGGGAGCTGGGGGTGGTTAGTGTGGAGAAGGCCGAGGGCAGAGCTCATTGCTCTCTCTAGCTCCCTAGGAACAGGTGACAGAAGAGGAAATGGCCTCAAGTTGCACCAAAGGGTGGTTTAAGTTGACTAATTAGAAGAAACTTCATTGAAAGAGTTCTCAACCACTGGCAGAGGCTGCCCAGAGAGGTGGTTAAACACCCTTCCCTGGGAGTTCAAGATGCAGAGCTGTGGTGCTGAGGGCCATGGTTTAGCCCCAGCCTTGGCAGAGCTAGAGAACAGTTGGAACTCAGCCTTAAAGGACTTTCCCAACTGCCGTGATCCTGTGACTCTATACCATGCAGCCCTCCACAGCACAGCAGTCTTTCAGAGAGGAGGAGCCCCCCCCCCGAGTTAAACACAGATGGCTGAGCCCAAGCCCAGTGGCAGTGGTCAGTAACCAGCAGCCTCTCCATGAGGTAGCAGAAGCATCACTTCCAGCAGCAACTGAAGAGTGGTTCCCTCTCCAGCCACCTGCCCTACTGCTGACAAAAGCTTCCCCACAGTAACCATCCTTCCAGCCCTCCACATCCCAACCTACCTCCTCCCTTCTTGTAATAGCCAGAGTGGAAAGGAGAAAGAAAAGTAGCACTAGAGGAGTTTGTGTCTACAAGTTTATTGTGGAGTTGTTTCAGCAATACAAAGGGAAGAAAAAGCTACCCCCTACCCCTTTTAAAAGCACCATGGCAGGGGCCAATTCTGCCATGGGACAGGATACCAAGGAAATCCTCTCCCTCCCCAGTGTTTAGGTCACCCCAGTTTAATGCTGTTGCTTCCATCTCCCTCTTCTGCAGCTTCTAATGGACTGTTAACTGCAGCAGCATCAGCAAGGAGGAGACAGTCACTCTACCTTCTATGCACCCAGGCCCTAAAATGTGCTAACATGGGGAAGAGGAGGACAGGACAAGCACAAGCACAGCAAGTCCTTGTGAAATCATCTACAGGGGCTCAGTCACTCCTTGTAAAGCATCAATGAGCAGAGCCCTAACTTGAGGGCCTGGGGCTGGCTGCCAGTGCAGTGCTGCACCGACTACAGCCAGAGGCCTTCTCTGGCCTGCCAATAGCAGCTGAAGCCAGAACATACTGCAAGGAAGTCCAAGTGCCAATCATTTAGCACTCCTGGCTGTGCTGCCAAGGCAGACACAGCTGGCAAAGCCCTTGCTCTAGCCTCAGTCACCCTCTGCATGCAGCCAGCTGTCCAGTGTGCCAGAGCAGCTGATGGCACACAAGCAGCCCCTTGGCTGCACTTGACTGCAGGCAGAGCAGGTCGGATAGGTCTAAAACAAGCTCTTGGTTCCCCCAGTGTCCTGCTACTTAAACATATCCTGCAGGCTCTGCTGGCGCAAGTAAAGCCCAAATTTCCTGAAAGGAGTGTCAGAATGCATCATCTGCTGCACCAGAACTGCCCCCTTAGCCCAAGCATCACAGCTGTGGTACTATTTGGACATGCAGGAGGTAAATACTCACAGAGGTCTCGTTCTACTTCAACAATTTCCATGCCAGAAATACTCCAAATACCTTCAGGTGAAAAGAAGTTCACTCACCCTCTAACCAACAGGACAGGCACAACAGCATTCACACGGGCCTCATTGTAATGCCCTTTGTAGACACTTCTATAGGTCAAACAATCACCTCCAGACAGTTTGCAGTTTCACTGAGCTCTGAGGAGGTGCAAACAACCACCACAAGGTACAGATCACCATAATGGCAGAGACCACACAGTAAGAACCAGAGCCGTTGCTCCCAAAGTAATCAGGCCTTACAACAGGCACACACCACAGTGGACCTGTAGCAAGCTGCCCTCCTGCTTTTCAGTGCCCTGCTCCAGCCACCCAACTCTTGGAAGAAGCAGCAGGGTTACCACCAAACTGATTCTTAGTTAGAAATGCAGTTTATTATTTCAGTGAGCCGATAAAAAAAAGCCCAACAGCTCCAGATCACATGACAGGAACACAACAAAAAAGGTTTGCATTAGTCTACTGGTTAAGACTTGTCAAAGGTTCATGCCAATTGTTAGTCAAATAGAAACAGCCTTAACAGTTGAAGCCCTTAACATTTATAAAGACACCACAAAAATCCCTTATAGTAATGTAAACAAAATAAATTTTCTTCTTAAACGTTTTAAACTTGAATCCGTTCTTTCAGGACTGGCACTCCTCCTCCTTCAAGGGCTTCCTGATGGTGAGTGGCTGAAAGGCAAAGACAAAGAGGATGAGCAGCTCCTAGAGGACCCCTACAGAATCTCTGGGGCCTAGTCCAGGTTTCCCCTGTGCAGGAATGCTCTCCCTCTCTCCTTGTAATGCCCCTGCCCCTTGGGGGGTAGGGTTTTCATTTCTCGTCGTTCATGGCCTCTCTAAGTGTTTGAATTCACACTTTTCTAAGTCACAACTGCTCTAAGCTTGCCAAGGGCAGCTGCAGCAGCTTGGTGAGAGCTGGAGCTGGTGCTTCAGCTGTGCAGGGAAGCCCTTGCTCTGCCTTACTCTGCACGCTTCCAGCTCAAGGCCATGAGCCACTAGCTCAGGCTACCCAAATTGCAGCAGGTACATCCCTGGTCACAGAGCAGAACTTGCTTCTTCACAGTACACAGCAAAACTTGGCAGCTGTGTAGCTGAGTAAGAGCCACCAGTAGCAATTTAATCCTACCACACAGGCATGAGCTGCTCCATACCTTACTCACCTCTTCCCCAGACTCTAAAAATCCCTCAGGAACTTTGGAGTAGTTGATTCATATTTGCCCACATTTCCTATTCTTCAATATTTCATTCAAACAGGTTACCTGAGACTTACTATCATGAAGGTCTGACTTGGGAAGTGCCCATAAAACATCACAGAACAGTCTGGGTTGGAAGGGACCTCCAGAGGTCATCTAGTCCAAGCCCTGCAGTCAGCAGGGACATCCTCCACTAGAGCAGGCTGCCCAGAGCTCCAGCCTCACTTCAAATATCTGCAGGGATGGGCCCCAACCACCTCCCTGGGCAACCTGCTGCAGGCTTCCAGCAGCCTCCTGCTGCACAACTTGTTCCTCACAGCCAATCTCAAGCTGCTCTGCTCTAGTTTGCAGCCATTGCCCTTGTCCTGTCCCTGCAGCCCTTTGCCAACAGTCCCTCTGCAGCCTGCTTGTAGCCCCTTCAGGTACTGCTATTAGGTCTCCCCAGAGCCTTCTCTTCTCCAGACCGAACACCTCCAGCCCTGTCCAGCCTCACCTTGAACATCTCTCCAGGGATGGGGACACAACCACCTCCCTGTCATCTTTTCAAGAGCAGGATGTCCACATCATAATTCCTCTTTTCCCAAGGCTACAAAATAAGGCAAGGGAAACACTCCCAAGCTTTTAGCCTTGCACAAGGTAACTTCTACAGCAGCCACTTCAGACGCTGGCTCTATGAAACTGCCTGGCATGCTCCAGCTTGAGGATGCTCCTTACCTTCTCTTTGGAGATGGTGATCTGGACTTGGAGCGACTGTTAAGGAGAAAATAGTAATTATCAGGATCCACTCTGGACCATTCACAACAGTGAGAACAGTTTGATGTTGTTAGACACATAAAACCACACCACCCTTAATGCTGCTGACAGCAACTACGCCCAAATGCTTCAAGCAAGAAGCTGCAGTTGAGAAGGGAACTGCTGAAAGCTGGAATCCCTGGGAAAAGAGCAACACACAGCTTCCAAGCAGCTCTAAAAGGAACCCAGGAATCCTGCAGAGCAGGAGCAGGGAACCAAGCAGAGGAGAGGCAGGAAGGCTGACAAGTACAGGCAGCTGAGAACCCCAATCCTGGCAAAAATACTGTGGCACAATCGTGGGTTTTACACTAAACAAACTGTTCTTCACAAGCCTCCTGCAAGAACTGCCTGCTGCCCCCCAACTAAAAGCAGCAATAACTTCCTAGCACTGGGGGGGAAGTAATAATTTTTCCTTTTTGAATATAAAAAGCACATCTGAAAAATGGTTTTCAAGCAGATGTTAAAACCACCAGGCAAAAACAAGCCCTCTTTCACATACAACTGGAACACTACTCCCATTAGGTATTTTGAATGACAAAAAAAAAAAGTCTAACCCGAAAAAAAGGAAAAAAAAAAGGAAAAAAGTGGAAAAAGAATTAAAAATTAAAAAATTTTTTAAAAAGCTAAAAGGGAAAAAAAAAAAAAACCAAAAAGGGGGAAAAAAAAAATCAACTTTTAAAGGAAAAAAAAAAAAAAAAAGTCAACCCCGAAAAAAAGGAAAAAAAAAATTTAAAGAAAAAAAATTTTAAAGGGAAAAAAAAAAAAAACCAAAAAGGGGGAAAAAAAAAATCAACTTTTAAAGGAAAAAAAAAAAAAAAAAGTCAACCCCGAAAAAAAGGAAAAAAAAAATTTAAAGAAAAAAAATTTTAAAGGGAAAAAAAAAAAAAACCAAAAAGGGGGAAAAAAAAAATCAACTTTTAAAGGAAAAAAAAAAAAAAAAAGTCAACCCCGAAAAAAAGGAAAAAAAAAATTTAAAGAAAAAAAATTTTAAAGGGAAAAAAAAAAAAAACCAAAAAGGGGGAAAAAAAAAATCAACTTTTAAAGGAAAAAAAAAAAAAAAAAGTCAACCCCGAAAAAAAGGAAAAAAAAAATTTAAAGAAAAAAAATTTTAAAGGGAAAAAAAAAAAAAACCAAAAAGGGGGAAAAAAAAAATCAACTTTTAAAGGAAAAAAAAAAAAAAAAAGTCAACCCCGAAAAAAAGGAAAAAAAAAATTTAAAGAAAAAAAATTTTAAAGGGAAAAAAAAAAAAAACCAAAAAGGGGGAAAAAAAAAATCAACTTTTAAAGGAAAAAAAAAAAAAAAAAGTCAACCCCGAAAAAAAGGAAAAAAAAAATTTAAAGAAAAAAAATTTTAAAGGGAAAAAAGAAAACAAAAATTTAAAAATAAGAGATTTTTTTTTTAATTTTAAAAAGAAAAAAAAATTTAAATAGAAAAAGTAAAAATTAAAAAACCATAAAAATGAAAAGGAAAAAGAATTTTTTTTTAAAAAAAGAAAAAATTTAAAAGGAAAACAAAAGAAAAAAAAAAAATACCCACCACAAACCCCACCAAACAACAAAATTAACACCCACCCCCCCCAAGGGCTACTTGTAGTTGCTCACCTTTTAGCAGGTAAGCCAGATTTAGATCTACCATGGGACCCAGACCTACAACAGGAGAAAAACAAAGCTCAGCAAAGCAGGCAGAGGCAGGCAGGGACAAGGAAGCTGAGCTAAGGCAGCCGCAGCACAGCCCCACGGCAGGGCAGCACAGCCCACAGAGGAAGGCTCTGGTGCTGCAGGCTGCTCTCAGGACGGTTCAGAAGAATCCTTTAGCTCTTACTGCAGAGAAGCTGCTTAGCTGTAGACAAGAGAACAGGCACAAGAAGCTGCCCAGCAAAGCTTCAGCTACCACTTTCACAAAGACCCGTCAGACTCCCAGACTCTCTGCCTGCCCCGTAAAGGGAAGAGCAGTCTCAAGCAATACTTTCCAGCACATGGAGAGCCTGGAGTGAGGCACAGGCAAGCCCCCAGTGCCACTTCTCTTCAAGCATCACAAAGGATTTCCATCAGTTATCCCAATGAAAACAGCATTTCACTTGGACATCTGTCTGCTGATGTGTAAAACAGGCCCGAGTTCATGTTAGGAACTAAAATCTAGCTAACCAGGGAGACCCTCCTCCAAGCCTGACCACATCACTTTACTTAGAAACTGCTTGTCCCTCTGGTGTGTCAGGACCCAGGTGTGTGATAGTCCTGAACAGCAGCAAGTGTTCGACATGGAAAGAGAACAGGCTGGGCTGGCAGAGACCTCCAAACGTTATCTATCCAACCCCTCTGCACTCAGCAGGGACATCCTCCACTAGAGCAGGCTGCCCACAGCCCTCTCCAGCCTCACCTTCAATATCTCCAGCCATGGGCCCCAACCACCTCCCTGGGCAACCTGCTGCAGGCTTCCAGCAGCCTCCTGCTGCACAACTTGTTCCTCACAGCCAGTCTCAAGCTGCTCTGCTCTAGTTTGCAGCCATTGCCCTCGGCCTGTCCCTGCAGCCCTTTGCCAGCAGTCCCTCTGCAGCCTGCTTGGAGCCCCTGCAGGTCCTGGCAGGCTGCTCTCAGGTCTGCCTGGAGTCTTCTCCAGGCTGAATACCTCCAGCTTCCCCAGCCTGTCCCCATAGCAGAGCTGCTCCAGCCTCTTGATCATTTTCCTGTCCCTCCTGTAGATCTGCTCCATCAGATCCATGTCCTTCCTGTGCTGAGAGCTCCAGAGCTGGATGCAGCACTGCAGGTGAGGTCTCAGCAAAGTGGCAGAATCCCCTCTCTCCATCTGCTTTGGAAGCAGCCCAGATATTCAAATTGTCTTGGTCAAAACAAAGTGAGAAACTTCTACTCTATTTTTGCTGGGAAGTGTTTTCAAGGAGTGATGAAGATCCCCCTCTAGAAATACTACAGGGATACCTGGTGCGAGTTACACAAACTGCTACATGCCACTGCTGGGGAATCTTCCCCTGCTGAGCAACCCTCCCTCCCTCCCAGAGCCACTGATGCTGTTCCTGTATCAGTCACACAGGATGAAGCTGGCGTTCTGTAGCCTGAGCATGACTCCCCTACCTGCGTGCTACAGGGAAGCAGCACACAAGAGCAGCCTCTTCCCACAGAATCCTTAAAGTTGGACCTCCAAGAGCATCAAATCCAAACAGTAACCCAACTGTGGTGACCTCTCAACTCTATCCTGAAGCAGCACATCCAGAGTTTCTCCAGCACCTCCAGGCATGGGGACTGCACCGCTCCCTGGGCAGTCTGTGCCAATCCCTGACCAATTCTCCAGCAAAGACATTTTACCTAATCTCCAACCTAACCCTCCCTGGCACAACTTAAGTACATTTCCTCTTCTCCTATCTCTGGTTACCTGAGAGAAGAGACCAACCCCAGCCTCACTGTAGCCTCCTCTCAGGGAGCTGTAGAGAGCAATGAGGTCTCCCCTCAGCCTTCTCTTCTCCAGACCAAACACCCACAGCTCCCTCAACCTCATCTCATATGNCCTATGTCACAACTGCTTGGGCCCACCAAAGAGTCCACCTGTCCATGCCACGAGCCACAAGGTTCTCGAGGGGAATGCTGTGGGAGACAGTCCTGAGGATAGGCTACCTACCTAGAGGCAGTCCTGTAAGAGGCTACTTTACAATCAAGAAGGAAAAAGAAGAGAGTTTCTTCTCTGGATAATGCAGGCAGGCAGCCCTGCTGGCACTGTGCCATTCAACAACCCTAGAAGCTGCCTCATTAGCATTATCTGCCCAGGAGCTCCCTCTCACTTTCAGCAACTCCTCCAAACAATAAACACCTCCCAAAGCAAACCAAGAACTCAGCCCAAATCAGCAGAACACTGAGGGGGATGTGTGTGTGTGGAAAATGCTCTCACATGCAGAAACCGAGAAAGCATCAGGAAATCATCTGCAACAGCAAAGAGGGAGCAGAGCCTTCCTGCCCCCCAACAGCTCCGCACTCCCTCCCAGCTCCGTGCCACCTGCAAACCGACTGAGGGAGCCTGGCTCCCCTCGTGCAGATCATTGGTAAAGACATTACACAGAACTGGCTCCAGCACTGAGTCCTGGGGGACACCACCTGTGACCAGCCAACGGCTGAGCTTAACTCCTTTGTCACAACTCCCTGGGCCCAGCAAAGAGTCCACCTGTGCATGTCATGGGCCATGAGGCTCTTGAGAGGAATTCTGTGGGAAACAGTGTCAAAGGCTTTACTGTAGTCCTGGTAGACAACATCCACAGCCTTTCCCTCACTCACCAGGTGGGTTACCTGCTCAGGTTGGTCAAGGAGGACCTGCCTGCTTACTACAAGAACTGCTGACAAATCCTCCTTGCAGGAGGCACAGCAACAAAGCAGGACTGCAGAGCAGCAGCAGTTAGCTGCCAGTGTTGTGCTGTGTTGGCAGCGGACCAGGAGTGGATGGAGTTTTTGCCATCCTTCCCTCAGCCTAGTTAGCACAGGCCTGTAGTGAAGGCAGGACAGTCATGATAATTATTGTCCTCTTAAAAGGCTCAGAGCACAAGTCCTAAAGTGGCAGGCAGATGCCTGTCCCAGCATTTGACGGTTGCCAAGAAAAATCTAGGCAGCATTTTCCTGTAGGACACAAGGTTCCGGGATCACAGAATGTTGGGATTAGAAGTGACCTCTAGACACCATCGAGTCCA
>WBNM01005886.1:6482-21021 GCA_013399055.1 Ramphastos sulfuratus | reverse complement strand
AATCCAGGTGAGTTTAGTAGAAAAAACTTGGCCATGAAAGATCAATTAAGTTCAGGTTCATGGACTAGACTGTAGCTTGGTTACAGCTAGGGAGAGTGAAAGGCAGCTTGTATATTGTGCTAAGCTGTAAATAGAGCTTCAGTCCTTACCTTCCAGCTGGCTGAGTCTAGTCTGGGTGATTTTACAAAGTGTAGGAGGGGCAGGTAACTCCCAAACCATCACATCTAAACACACCAATACTGTCCTGGATAGGTATCTGATGTAACCCCATAATACTTTTCTTAGCAATCTATTTCTGTTACAGAATGACTATGGTGTATCTGCAGTCAGACTGTCTAGTATTGATACATAGCTTCTAGTATTGATACATAGCTTCTAGTATTGATACATAGCTTGAGGCTTATGGCTATGTAAGAGTCAACACTGGCAGCCTTCACTGGTAGGAAGCCTGAACAAAGTGCACCCTCTCTAGCAACCATCTGCAGGTGATCTTAACCTTGCCTTTTAAAGGAAGTAGGGAGGAAAGAGAGATATGTCCTTATGAAATTTGAAAAGAATATGTATTTGGCAAAAAGCCTATAAGAGACAGAGACCAAAAAAAGAGCAAATCACCTGCTCTCCTGACATCTCACAGGATTCATTAAATTGGCTTTGGAATGAAGGTTTCAGTAAGCTTTGGAGAATGTATGATCATTATGTTGTTGATGTTAATTGGTATGTTAACCCAAAATCTCTTCCTTATTTAATAGTAAGTCATTGAAGTTCGTTAGGACTCCAAAATTAAGGCCAAGTAGCAGTCTAACTACCAGGCTTATCCCATCATGAAGTTGTAGTTATAATGGTTTACATTTTTGTCAGCATTTAATTGTCACCCTGTTGATTGGTTTACATGAATAAAAAAAAATAAAAGAAGTGTTTTTTCATGCAAAAATATTAGTCATTTATGAACATAAGTCTAAGAAAACTGCATTGTTTCTCCCAGCAAAACTCTAGAAGCAAAAGAAACACAAGAAGTGGAAGCACAAGCTTCAAACGTGGCAATCAACAGTCATCATTTCAAGGTATAATGCAAACTGTTCAGAAAGTACATATCTCCTAAATGTGAAAAATCAAGCACTCAGAAGTCACCAACACTTTCAGGTTCTAATGCCTATATCCCATCTGTGAAATGGAAAACCAGAGTAGCAGCCCTTACCTTGAGAATGCAGTAACATTAAATGGGGGGGAAAAAAACCGAACAGTGGGAAAAAAAAAAAAACTTTGCACAACACTTGAAAGCTTTTCTGCAGCAGAAATGGACCATTCTGTCTGTAAAGCAGGGTGAGAATAGTGCACAGCACACAAGGCAGAGTCACTGAGCAGTGCAGAAAAATAAAACTATGGAAAAAGTCTTCTTTAGGGTGCTGAATGTGTCAGGATTTTCTGACAAAGATGGTATTAAGCCAGTTAAAGAGTACATCAACATTCACACACACAAGGGAGCCAAATTAAGTTTCCACTAGCACTGTTAATTCCCATATTTCCTAAAACTCGATTGCTTTGCAACCTTGTTATTCTCTTAACCACATTCAGTGGTGTGCAATTTAAATAGGACAAGATGAGGAAAAACATACAGCTGTCTTAATTTCATAGAATCATAGAATGGTAACATTGGAAGGGACCTCAAGGATCATCTAGTTCCAACCCTCTGCCATAGGCAGGGACATCTCCCACTAGTACAGGGCACTCAAGGCCTCCTCCAACCTGGCCTTGAACACCTCCGGGGAGGTGTGCTCCACAACCTCCCTGGGCAAGCTGTGCCAGTGTCTCACCACCCTCACTGCAAAGAACTTCCTCCTAACATCCAGTCTAAATCTTCCTTCTGCCAGTTCAAACCCATTGCCCCTTGTCCTGTCATTACAAGACCTTGTCAGTAGTCCCTCCCCAGCCTTCCTGTAGTCCCCTTCACATCCAGTCTAAATCTCCCCTCTGCCAGTTTAATTTGCCTGTATTTCCTCTATTTTCTTAAATTAGGGAGGACAACAGATTTGAGGAGGGGGGAAGGCATTCAATAAAGGGCTTTAAAACAGTCCTAGTGATATTTTTTCACCACTTGCTCAATTATATTCTGTTCCAGTAGCATTTTTTCAAGCACAGATATCACTTCCTCGTTGGAAAATGCTCTGTCTTTGTAAGGAAAAGTTGAGATCCTTACCTTGTAACTGGTTTGCTCTTTTTTCCTTTTTTTTTTTTTTTTTTTTTTTTTTTTCCCCCAGTCTCATTTCCAGGAGCTTCATTTTTTTTTTTTTAATTTCAGCTTTCTAACTCTGAACTCACTGTTCCTTTCAGGAGTGCTAGTAAAATTAAATGATTGAGGGGGAAAAAAAAAAAAAGCCAACACCCAAAAAAGAAAACCCCTCAAACCAAACAAACAAAAAAACCCCCAAACAACAACAACAGTAACAACAACAACAACAACACAACAACAGGTTGCCCAGGGAGTTTGGCAGGTTGTCCAGGGAGGTTGTGGCTGCTCCCTCCCTGGAGGTGTTCAAGGCCAGGTTGGAGGAGGCCTTGAGTGACCTGTACTAGTGGGAGGTGTCCCTGCCTATGGCAGGGGGTTGGAACTAGATGATCCTTGAGGTCCCTTCCAGCCTTACCATTCCATGATTCTATGAACAGCAACAACAACAACAGCAACAACAACCTAACCCATAATCAAATGAAAATCCCAGCTGAGATAACATCCAGAATATCTTTTCAGCAGACAAACACAATAAACTTAATGTTTCTAACATTAGCTATTCATTTTTAACTAGTGGCAAAGTATAATCTCAGCAGGACATTTAGACAGTAGTTTATCCAGATGGATTCTCAGTGTGAAGAAAGTCTGAAATACACACAATGACATAACAAAAACAGGGGGGTTAGGCTTGCAAAACAGTAGCATAGAGGATGTGGGTAAATTTATTTTCACAGGAAACCTGTATCTTGAGCTAATGTGAAAATGTAGATCTTTTGCCTTGCTCTGTGTGTGGCACATCACAGATATGGTAGGATTACAAAGGAAATAGATCTTCTATGTGCCACAGACTCACCAGCACTGTGCTACATTTCTTGGCCCATGCCCTAATTCAGAGGCAGAAGCAATCCCTTCTAGCAGCCAGTCGATGCTTTAAGTGGCTCACAGCTTGACTGCGTCTCATATTCCCCTGGGGCAAAGCAAACTTGTCAATAATTCCTAAGCACCTTAAACAAAATATGTAAATGCAGTAATTCATACAGAGAAGAGATATGAGGGGAGGTAGAGTGTTTCAAAGGAGAAGAAATGTTGTTAGGGGATTTTCAGGGGAGGAAGGAGGAGTAATTTGAAGAAGCCAGATTGCTAGCAGCTGAAATACTAATAAAGATAATACTAATGTACAGAAGATGTAAAAGTGACCTAAGTCATAAGCAAAAATATGTGTTAGGTGGTTCCAGTATCTGGTATTCACATGGTAGGAAGAGATAACAGTCAGGATTTTGTGAAATGGGGTTATCTGCATATATTAATTTAAAGAATATGGCAGAGACTGGAATCTGCTGTCATGCCATGCCCTGTTCCCTTACGAGTAAGGGCCCTGGTCCTTCTGGGGAAGATTAGTGTCCTCTCAGAAGACAAATATCACCTCCTGCATCACAGACTTAGGGGAGGATGAAATGAGAAGATGCAGATTGATGGTGGATGTTTGCTCCAGAGTAATGAGCCACAGAAACTGGAGGTGGTTCAAACTGCTCTGCACATATCAGGCATAGATTAGGCAGAGCCTCTCTTCTGGCTTACTCCTGCACCTGCACAAACCTTGGTAGGACTTTGGCTAGGGAAGGGTTGTGGGGTGCAGGAGGAGTGTGTGTATTTGTATATCTGTCAGGGACCTGCAGGGAGCCTTGACTGTTCAAGTATCCTTATGAAGGACCCCAACTTGGACAACAGCTGGGTGTCATGTGTGTCCCCAGCAGTATGTTGGAAAACCTGATTTCTGAGAAGGAAGCAGAGGTGAAACAAGGGCAGCTTGTTCCCACAGTGAAGCCAGACCTTTTCCCCTCTTATAGCTGATGAAGACGAACAGCTGCTGGGATTTTTCCATGGAAAGAGGTCTCTTTTCTCAGAAGGAGGAAGCAAACCTTGGGCTGAATGTAGATATACCCAATGAGCATCAGCAGGCAGCCAACAGTCTAAAGAGTAAAAGGAAAAAAGGTGAGAAAGTCAGATGGAAATTCTTTGAAGGAAAGTGGGAAAGTTGTCTGGAGAAAGGTGAGATGAGGAGAAAGAGTATGTAGAAACACTGATAGTGATGGAAGTTGGAGACAAATGTTGCTGCATGTGCAGTGTCTTCCTTCCATGTGCCATGCAATACCACATGAAGCCCAGGGTTTTGTTGTGTTGGGCCTTGTAGTGAAAGTTTTTACTGTCTTTGTGGCTATCAAAGGTTCGGTTTGCCCAGGAAATGCCTGAGTACAACTGCAACTCTCACAGCCTGTCCCTACAGGGGAGGTTCCCCAGCCCTCTGATCATCTTCCTGGCCCTCCTCTGGACCCACTCCAGCAGTTCCATGTCCTTTTCCTGGGGACAACTCCTCTGGACCCAGTGCTCAAGGTGGAGTCCCACAAGAGCAGAGTAGGAGGGGGAGATTCACCTCCTTCCTCCTGCTAGTTACGTTTCTCTTGATGCAGCCCAGCATCCAGAGATGGAGAGAGACTATCAGGGTCTGTTGCAATAGGAAAAAGGGTAATGGTTTTAAACTAAAAGAAGATAAATTTAGGCTTAAATTTAGGACAGACATAAGGAATAGATTTTTCACAATGAGGGTGATGAAACACTGAAACAAGTTGCCTGGGCAGGTCATAGAAGTCCCATTCCTGAAAACATTCAAAGTTAAGTTAGAAGAGGCTCTGAGCAACCTGATCTAGTTGAAGATGTCCCTGCTTACTGCATGATGGGGATTGGACTAGATGACTTTCAAAGGCCCTTTTCAACCCTAACCATGCTGTGATTCTATAGATCAATACCACCTCTGGCTCAGCAATTTACTGAGCTGTAAATATCTTAAGTATGGTAAAATATTTGGTAACATCATGTGATTCTATCATTCTATGAAGAGGAGAAGTAGTTAGTAGTAATGTGCATGGGGATTTTTGCACTATATATGTTNTCCAACAATTCCATGTCCTTCCTGTGCTGGGGGCCACAAAACTGCACACAGTACTCCAGATGGGGTCTGATGAGAGCAGAGTATTTGTCCCCAAGTCAAGTCTGGTTTTCTCCCAAAAGCAATCAGTGAGTGATTTTCCTAGTCCTTATCTAGACCCCTCCCCTAACCTATCTTCTCTCCTTTGTCCAGCTTAGCAAGTGGAGTGACAGAGCAGCTATGGTGGGCATCTGGCATCCAGACAATGTCAACNCCTAACCATGCTGTGATTCTATAGATCAATACCACCTCTGGCTCAGCAATTTACTGAGCTGTAAATATCTTAAGTATGGTAAAATATTTGGTAACATCATGTGATTCTATCATTCTATGAAGAGGGGAAGTAGTTAGTAGTAATGTGCATGGGGATTTTTGCACTATATATGTTGACTTAAAACCTCTTCAAAGTCACTTAACATTCCATTTTGATGATGAGCTTCATGATGAAGTTAATCAGCCATCATTGTTGTTAAAAGAGAGGAAAGTGGATGCTTATCCCAGAAGAATCTTACTGGACTGCCACTTCTTGGTACAGTAGCATTGGGTTTGTCTGACAAAGTTTTGTTTACAGAGGAGCTACAGGAGTNCTTATCTAGACCCCTCCCCTAACCTATCTTCTCTCCTTTGTCCAGCTTAGCAAGTGGAGTGACAGAGCAGCTATGGTGGGCATCTGGCATCCAGACAATGTCAACCCCATCTGGAGTACTGCGTACAGTTCTGGAGCTGTATACAACTATACTAGTGGGAGGTGTCCCTGCTTATGGCAGGGGGTTGGAACTAGGTGATCTTTGAGGTCCCTTCCAACCTTACCATTCTATGATTCTATAACCCACCACAAGTGTGTAATTTTCCATGGGAATCCATGAAGCTCTTGAGTGTGACAGAGTGACACCTTTTATGCTTCTCATAGATGTGGATCTCCCATAAGAATTACCAGATAGACACATATGTCCCTCTGACAGCCCTGTGCTGTCAGACCTTTCCTTTGGCATATGTCCATGTCATCCACAGATGACAGGTACAGATGTGGCTTTGTAGATCTCTGCATCAGCCACTATGAACTTTTACCCTCCGTATCTCCAAAGCTGGGGAGCGCCATGGCCACAGTGTTACAGAAGTGTATCTAGACCCCTGTGGTTACCCAAAACTGGAAGAGTTTCCTTCCCGTTCCCTCCAACTGGTGTTTTGCACCCTGAAATTGAGAGACTCCCAGGAGTATATGATATCAATTCTAGGTGCTGCTGATGTATACCCAAAACCACTGAGATATGTCAGGTGAGATCCTCTGGCAATGACCATAACTCTTAGCTCAGGACAACTGCTGCAGAATGAGATTATGCCCAGTCACAGATAAAAGAAGCATCTGCAGAGCTGTTGGAAGTCAGGTGGCAGGGAGCAATTTGCTAGAAAAAAAATCATTGATCCATGGCCCTATTCCCTGACTATTTTCTGTGAGGTCCCCAGAAAAGGAGGAAAGATCACAGGCCTCATGAATTATTCAGGTTGGTTGGGCCCAATTCATAGATCACTCACTGGCTGTACAATGCACACTTGCAATTTTTCTAAAGCAAAGCTTCAGGCTTTAATCAGCAAATAACTTGAGTGTGTCTCAAAGCAGCTGCTTATAAGTTAGGGAACCCTACAAACTGTATTGCTGGAACAACATCTTCATATCAAATGTAAAACTGGAGAGCTACCACGTGTACAAACTTGAAGCTTGTGCTGAATTTCCCTGTAAGAAAAAGATAAATATTTGTTTATTTGGGGTGACCAGCCTGTTAATTAATCACATTCATTAATTCTCTAAAAACAAACTCTGCTCATTAAAGCTTTACACAAACTTGATTTGGTGCAGTTGAGGAACTCAATTTGAAAAGAATCTGTCTTTTAACTAGCTCTAACTGCTACTTCACTGACAGATAATTTGTGAAAGCAAAACAGACTTATTAAAAAAAAAATTTAATACTCTTTTGAGATGTCTGTGTCAGAGATTTTAAATAAGTAAATAATTAAATGAATATTTCCCATCTTAAGACTTCTTCTTTAGATCCAGGTCAAAACCACTGAAGTCTGTGATAGTTTTCTCAAAGCTGTCCCCTGGCAGAACTCACATCACTGCTGTGTCTAACTATGGGTGTGTCTGCAACCATGTGTAGTGTAAGGTGCACACTTCAGCCTGAAGTGAATGATTTGCTGTACTCAGATGAAACTTAGTACAGAGCTTCACTGAGATCTTTGAATTGCCCTGCATAGCATCACTGTGTGTACCCATAAGTCTCAGCATTTGACTGTCAGAAAACCCATGCTCAGCAGGGGACTGCATCTTCATAACATCCTCTGGATGCAGTGTTTGCTGTTCCAAAAGCAAATTGAGGCATGGTTATTGTCCCTATAAAAATAGAGATAATGTTGACAGTCGTGCACTAAAATAAGGTCTGCAGAATCCTGCTTTGGAAAGACTTGGGGGGTCAAGGTCTCCTGTGGCTAAAATGAACCCCATTGTGCTAGAGAACCAGCTGAGGAAGTGGGCTGGCATAAAGTGGGATTAAAACCCTTGTGCTTTCACCTACAACTTGGTCAGCTAGTCAAGTTTGTTTCCCTGCTTATCAGTAGGCATAAATCATATGTAAACACCAGTAGTAGCAGTGTTATGGACCATTATCAGACATCACACAGCAGCAGCCATGGAAAATGAGCTAACCATCAGTGCCAAGCATACTTCTCAAAGCAAAGACATGAATGACCAGGTCACCTCCTTGCCTCTAAGTGACCTACTGCAGATCATGCAATAGGTCTCAGCCAAATTTCACTTGGTCCCTGTGGTGACCAATTTCATACACAATGGGTTTTATATAGAATCATAGAATGGTAAGGTTGGAAGGGACCTCAAAGATCATCTAGTTCCAACCCCCTGACACAGGCAGGGACACCTCCAACTAGTACCGGGCACTCAAGCCAACCAAAAAAAAAAAATACTTTAGCACACACTTTGAGCCATGACTGCTGTGTACAAGGCAATGTAGAATCAGATGCTTCCTTCTACTAGTCTTCCTGGAAATCAGCTTGCAAGACCATGACAAAAGGTATCCCAGGCTTCTTTGTCAAATTTGCTATGATTTAAAAGACATAAGATTGATTTCCTATTAATTCTGGTTTACTCTAATGTTACTGAACGTCGAATGTATATTTAAACCCCTTTTACAGTAGGATAAAGCTCAGAGGAACTGGATTCTACATTTTCCTCCCTGCTTAACTTTGAAGTCCTTAATGAAGCTGTTTAACATGCATATCTTAGCAAATATTCTTGACTTCCAAGAAAAAAACTCTTATAAAATTATCCAAGTAGCTCAAATGTAATTAGTAGATCACAAAAGCAAGCAGATGTTAAATACTTTAATATAAACTATTAAAACAGAGAAATAGATATATTTTTGTTGGGTTTTTTTTAAATTCCATTTTACTTTGGCTTAATTCCTTACCAGAAGCACGGCTGCTGAAACAATAGTGGCCTCATGTGAGTTGCTGAATTGCAGCTTCTGACAGCAGTGTCTCTTTCCTTGCTTTACCCGAGCACTGACTGTGTGCAAGTGAGGAGCTGGCCCGGGGACAAGTCTGAAGGTGGGGGAAAGCATTCAAGAAGAAATGAATGATGGTTTTCTCCCTGCTAAAGAGTCAGAGGTGAAAAATTCACAATGTCCCAAATGGAGATGTGATGGAAAGGGAGGGATTCGGATATTACCTTCTACATACTACACTCAACCAGAAGGAAGCAGCTGCTCACTGTTCCCCATAGCAATGAAGCCACATGTAACACCAGCATTGCCCCATGCAGCAAGGCTTCAGCTCACCCTCTCTGAACATAACCACCCTCAATGACTGTTACAGCTCACTCACCTCATGGTGTTTAATTCTCTCTTTAGGACCATGACCTCCTGTTAATACTCCAGATGATGTATTTTTTTTTTTTTCCCCCAGACATATGTAACACAAAATGTACCTTTTTCTTTTTGCATCCACCTTTGTTGCACTCTGGAGTGATTTTTCTCCTGTCCTCCAACATGAAAGAGTTAGAATATAGAGAGATAAAGAATATAAGTCATACAAAAAAGCATGTATGGAATACATATGCTTTTCTTACATATATCTGTATATAAATACAGATTTTTTTTTTCTGTTATCTATCTATCTATCTATCTATCTATCTATCTATCTATCAATCTGTCTGTCTCTCAATCCATCTATTTATCTACCTACCTACTCGCCTATCTATCTACAAATGCATTGTTTTCCCTGGAGATGCAGAGCAGAAGCAAATTTATCAAGACAGCTGGAAGAGAGAAGGCAGGAGGGCGGTGATACAACCCCCTGAACTGGCTCGGCTTTCCCGTCTGTTCCCAGCCCTCCCTGCCCGCTCCCGGCTTTTTGAGGATGCGACAAGTCTCAGCGCCAGAGCGCAGCATCCTCGGAGGGCGCGTCCCCGCCGTCTCCCACCTCCTTCCCCCACCGCCTCGCCTGCCCCGTCCAATCAGGGCACTAGGGAAGGGATGCTCGGGGTAGGGATTCGGAGTTGCCAGGCGACAGCAGCGTCCCCGTGTCCCGTCCCCCCTCCTCCCTCCGTGTCCTCCCCCTGGGACCGGGCTGCGCTCCTGCCAGCGCTGCCAGCGCAGTTAAACAGCCACGGGGAGCCCCGCAGCATGGGGACAGAGGCTCGCCCCCGTCCCTACCACAGCCCCGCTCCCGGCCGTGCCGACAGCAGTAGCCAGCTTCAAAGTTAGACCTAGAAAGGCTGTCAGTGAAAATACGGTATGAATAAGGCTCTGCCAGCTGCAGAGCTACCGCACGCCCCAAGTGCCTGGAGAGGCAGCCTGCAAATGCCAGCCGGTTTTAGCTCCTTGTCGTTGCAACTCTAGGTTGCCTCCTAATTTAAAGCTTTGCACCGAGCCCCTTTGCCCAGAAAGGAGAGGAAAGCTAGAAAGATGCCAGGCTGCGAAAGGGAACGCCAGTTACCAGCTCTGGTACCAGGAGCTGCCTGGCCGAGGAGAGGCAAAGTTGCTCAGAGGCGCGGGAAGAGGGTGCTCCAGAGGAGAAGGGAAGAGAAGGGGATCACTGCTTAGTGATCGCGGTCTTTCCCTTCCCTTGCTCACTTCGCCTCCTCTCTCCCAGCCTTACCTCTTGACCGCTTAGGAGACCTTGATGAGTTTCCATCGGGATCCGATCCAAGGAGGGGGGGACAAAGCGTAACTGTTCCCAGAGGGAGCAGCTCACGCAACTTTGAGGGGTGAGACTCCTCTGTGGATTTTTAACGAGCGTATCGGGAGACTGGCGATGCCCGGGAGCAGCTGGACACCCTCTCCGGGACCTACCTTCGTTGCACGGTAAGCAGCTGGGCACTGGCTTTCCGTGTCCTGGAACCTGCATCCCACATCCTGCGTCTCGGATTCTTGCATCCCGGTCCTCACACCCCTGCATCCCTAATCCTAGTCCTCTCATCTCATTTTTCATATCCCACACCCTGAAGCCTCGATCGCGTCCGTACAAAGCGCACCCCCCATCCTTTCCTCCCAAGGAAATGCAGCCGCTTCCCGGGGGATTGCGGGCTGTGTAGCCTGTGAAAAGTTTGGAGTGGTGGTTTGATGACGAGATTCAAGGGCCAGGAGAAGCGGGAGAAACGGACGGAGGGAGCAGGGAAGAAAGACTTTCACACCTGCAGACGGCAAGTAGGGTGCAAAGAGACACCTATAGTCCGCAGCTAGAGGTGTGTGGGCAGAAATGGGTAAAGCAGAGGTGGCCAGATGTTGCCCAGAGGTACCTACTTCCTCAAGCTGCAGAGGTGAAGGGAGAAGATTTTGAGCTTGACGTTCTATACCCTTCCTTAAGCTGGGGTGGAAAGCACCAAGGCAGAAACTGGAAGAGCCATGCTGGGTACTTCAGCTCATCTCCCTGGATCTGCTGCTGGCAGAGAGAGGTGGTGAACATTAGAAAAACCAGGAGTGCTTTTCTTCTCCTGACTGACACCAGGACCCTAACATTGGAAGACTTAAAAAAAAATATTTTTTTTTTTTCTAAATAGCAGTGGTGATAGAGCCAATGTAAACTGTCCCTCATATATGCCTGTATATCCATTCAACCATGTGCATATGCATCCAGTTGTACGTGTGTTGGTGTGCTACTAGAGTTGTTGGTGTTTATGTGTGTGCCTTGCCTGTGTTCCTATGTCTCTGGGTTTGTGTGTGTGTGTGTCTGTCTATACCTTTGTTTGCTTGGATGCATATAGAGGCACTGTATGTATAGATGCATAAGAATTTGGGTTTGTTCCTAGACAGTGTAGACCTAGTGTGTGTGGGTGCAGGTCTTACATCCTTGTGTGTCAGGCACACATATCTGCTGAGATACACAGATGGGTGTGAGAAAGTGTGTCCCTGTGCCAGCCTGTAGGTAGGATTTAGGGTGCATGTTGAATTTTGAGGGCTTTTTCCCACGGGTTATGGCAATGTTTCTATGGATCATTTTCCACATACATCCTAGTGTTTCAGCAATCTTGATTAAAAAGAAATCAGTGCTTGAAAAAAATAAGCACTTTACCAATACTATCTTGAGCTGAACTAAGAATTTGCTGACAGTCTGTGAGTTCTTTGTCTTTTTCTTCCTGAAGTTATTTTAGTTTTTTTTTTTTTTTTTTAAATTAATTCAGCTTTTAAAAAATCCCAAGTTGTAAGGACTGTGAAAGAGAACAGCCTGGAACAGATAATGGGACCTACTTCAACTTGCATTAAGTATGTCTCACAGTGATTAAATATGCATGAAAACAATTTGAAAAGCACACAACCCTCCTGATCAAATACGTATTTTAGGAAAATTACCTTTTTCATCTTCTTCAAATACACCTAAATCATTCTGACTTCTGCTGTCACTTATGGCTGATCAATGTAAGTATTGCAAGAAAATGTAACTTCCTCAAATATATTGGGGGAAATTGCACATCCAGCTACTTTTAGCCACAATTAGGGAGACAGAAAAATTGTGCTTTTGTAATATTCACTCTTTGAGTGGAATCAGTAACAATCCATGCAAATCCTTGCTGATTGATTACTTGAAGAGAATGCAAGCAAATCCTTGTTAATTGATTACCTGAAGAGCAATGCAAGCTAATTTGTCCTCTGTTAGAAGGTTTTGTAATTTAATTTCTGTGGATATTTTTTTGCTCCTTGCTTCTTTTCTTAAAGAATGATGATGCCATCATCTGCTAGTCTTAATATTTCTGGACTTTTGCATTGCATACAAAACACCCTTCAAAATGGAAAATCCACCAAATGCTTTCCTGTTCTGTAACTTAAAACCAGCCAAAATAGTATTGGTATCACATACATTAAAACAAGACTTTTGTCCCAGAGCTGAGATGCTTTTCTGTTGCTGTTGATGTTTGTCTGGGTTACTTGTGCTGATGACCTACTTATAAGCTTCTACAAATAAACTTTTTTTTTTTTTAAGGAAAATGTTGGCACCTTGTCTAGGAGTAAGGTTCTAATTTTAACACTGAAAGAGTGAATCTGAAGCAAGTTGCAGGGATAAAATACCTTTCTAGATTCACTTAATGTATTTTTTTTTAACTTAATTAACATGTGACGAAGCAAAGCACTAAAACAGACTGGAAAGCCAAAAGAAATACATTTACAAATAGTGTCATCATTCAGTTCAGTGGTCTGTGTTACACTAGTGGAGATGAGTTTGGATATAAGGACATGTAAGGAGATATACCAGAAGATATATCACTTTTTAAAGAATTTGGTTTGTACAAACACAACTCTCCTGTGGAAGTGTAATACAGAACAGAAATAATTCTGAAGCTTGAAGATTCCCATAGAGAATAGTCTAAGAACTGAATTACTTGGTTCTAATGTCACTTATTCTGTGATTAAATTCAAATTTTACCTTCAAACCTCCTGGGCTAAATTCTCTATTTGCCTTCAAGAATTCAGTAGGGTCATATGGAGTGTGAACTCACCAAAAGCTTGCTTTATCAGTGTGATTTAAGAATCCAGCCAAAAGCTGGATGTGAAATCATGTCTGGGAGGCCATTGAACTTTTCAACAACCTCCTACCAAAAGGGCTCCACTCCCTGTTCAGTTTTCAAACTGTTTCCAAAGCCCTAAAAAAAATTGTGTGTGTTTTAATATAGTTATTCACCTGTTAGGATGAATCTTTCTGCTTTCCAAAGCCCTAAAAAAAATTTGTGTGTGTTTTAATATAGTTATTCACCTGTTAGGATGAATCTTTCTGGTTTCCAAAGCCCTATAAAATTTTGTGTGTGTTTTAGTATAGTTTTTGACCTGTTAGTGTGAATCTTTCTGGTTGATAACGTGCTAGGTGTCCTACCACTCTCAAGACCCACAAAACAACTCAGAGATGTTTGGCACATTCCAGGATCAGAGAGCATTACAGTTTCTGTGTCATACACAGAAGTTCAGCAAACCCCATAAGCTCTTGTGAAGAAGATCATGTAATAGTAACTGTCTTTATTTTCTGCTTCTTGATATAAAACTGACACCTGATTTAAAGCTTAATCAAGAACTTAGTCCAGGTTGGATCATGAAAGAGAAGATTGTTGTCTTCTCTCTGCTAGTGATGGATGATAATGTTGTGCTTTAATCCCTGAGTGGATTGCATTTGAAATGGAGAGGTATCCACAGCCAAGGAGAAGAGGTGACCAGAAAGGTGATTAACCACCCTGCCCCTACACCCAGTGCTGAATATCCAGCACTGAATATGTGGTGGACCTGAGCTCCAAAGGCTGCAGAGTAGGGCTACAGTCTTCAATTGGTACCATCTTCCTGTGACTGTTCCTGGTTATAAACTTAATAAGGCAAACATTCACTGTGATAATCTAACCCTAAATCTGGGACACGTTTCATTTTATGCAAGTACAGATTGGCTTGAAAATCATGAGTTTATTTTAGTAGTAGGAATAAAATAACAACAAAAATACCAATTCCTCCTGGGCACAATGATGCCTGGGAACAGCCTTAGTGCAGTTGTCAGGTATTTCCACTGAGACAAAACCATAGTTCCTTGTTAGAAATGGTTTTTTAACTATTACTGACTGGTGGAATTGAGTCTTTGTTCAGGTAAGCCTAGAACTCAGTGTGTGCCCTAAATGAACTTCCTGGTTTATTTTTTCTGTCTTACAAGGCTTTCAGACACTTCATTTCAGGAATGTTCAGGTTTTCAAACATACTGCAAGGAATTTTTCCTAGTTATCTTTCCAAAACATTGTAGTGAATTTTCATAGGGGGTTAAATCTCCCTGCATCTATTAAAAATAAAAAATAAAAAAAA